>JAVJIF010007669.1:0-227035 GCA_038442645.1 Agave tequilana
AACCTACGCTTTCAAAGGTGACGTATATTAGCTTGTTGGGGTCAATATGCATGCAACAACACCCTGCACCACCAGATTACCTCGTCCATCGTACACCCTATGTTGTAGTTCTTGCTTAACAAATTATGCACTTTCCTTCCAAACTTCACATGTTATTATCTTTGCACATCTTAAGTCATGACCGCTCTCAGAATCAAAGAAGACTGTTTCTTCTCTAATCTTCCTTTCATAAGAAAGAAATTTGAAGGAAAACCATGAGTTCAACAAACTAAACTGCATCCTTGATTACCCAAGACCATCAGAAGTAGAATATGAGTCACCACAATAAGGAACATGAGTCACTACAATAAAGGAAGTCCCTAGAGAAGAAAACAAAAGATATACCAAAACAATCTATTATCCTTGTTAACCATTTGGCTTATGATTTCTGCAAAATTATTTATTTTGAAGGTCCTCATAGGCAATGATAGAGTCAATCCTTTTCATCATGTGCAAAACACATGATAAGTTAGGCATTATGCCAGAAATTTTGGCATGCATATTAAAAAGGCAAAACAGTCTCCACAGTTTTTTCTCACGTAATATTTTCTGCTTAACAGACAAGATAAAGGGTGTGCATCAATCCATCCAATAAGCCAGGTCCTAATCCCAAAATATCAAAATAATATGAAGGGAATTTAGAGCAATGACTGTTATCCCTACTGCAAAAATCTTCACTACGCAACAGTTACATCACATGCTCTTTTACAAATCCATCATAAAGTTTGCTAAAAATTGTAGCAGTTTTACAATTTTCTCCAGTAGTTCACAGAGTTTTTCCTTAAACAATCAGCACATTAGCTACAACTGAACAAATATTCAGTATGCTAACTATGAGTATACAAACAATAAGAGTGGGTGTCCATCATTTAATCTGATAAGCCGGAGATTCATCCAGCCCAAAAAAGAATGTCAATAGGTAAATGCATTACTTTCAGAAATCCAATAAAGTAAATGTTAGTTGATAATATATCATGAACGTGGTGATTTAGTCATTGATCACTTTGCAAATCAACTTCCAGAAAAATTCACAAAGTTTGTGAATTGTAGCAGATAAAAAAATAGCGAGTTATCATCTAGTTAACTACAAAACCAGTAAGTACCATCGCTTGAGCAAAGAATTGTAAGCATATCATCATACTTTACCATGAATGCCTTGACACTTGCTAACAGTGTATCATCTTCTCCTATAAATCACAGCTAGTAGACACACTCAACCAACAAAACAGCGGGCAACTATCTAGTTAACCACAAATCTAGTAAGGACTACTTGAGCAAACAGTTATGAATATTATTCGGGATTTTCCCCTAAAATTCACAAAATTCTTTCAGTGCAATCTAATTTATCAGGGTCCTTTCATCAAACACGTCATAATTCGGTCAGAAATTTCATTCTAAACTACCATCCCTTAAAATTTACAAAATTCGTATAGCTATCGCCACAACAAACAATGCTAGTAGCCACACGCCACAAACAAAACAGTGGGAAATCATCCTAACCCTCAATTATCCAATTAACTATAAATCGCCGAGAGAATCCAATTTACCCCTATTTTCTTCCCTTCACTAAAAGTAAAAGTAACTGCCTTTATCTGGCGAGATCACCGTGTTCCCCTATTAAAATTCACAAAATTTATACCACTACTCAGCAAACACACTAGCATCCAGAAATTCAGCACAATGTATCTCGCAAACAGTGAAAATTTAAAGTCCCAAAACGAGAAAGACAATTACCTAGCAGCCACTTGAGAAGATCTGGCATCATCCCCATGGATATCGAGCTGATTCATCCTGATCAAAGTGTTCTCGCTCGCCGGCGTCGCGGTCGCGGAGGGGGACCCGCCGGCGCTGCCACTGGTGGATGCCGACTGGCCGCCGGAGACCGCCGGCGTCCCCCACGAGGAGCGTCCGGACGGAATCTTGGACGAGTTCGCGGGGCTCTTGTTGGTCTCATCGCTCTTCTGATGATTGTTCGCGCCAGTTACCATTACTCTCGATCGATCAGCAAAAGTGAGAGTTGAAGGAGAAGAACCCTAATTGAAAGGCCAAAGGGGAAAAAAGGGAGGGAGGACCGAGGCCGGGCCAAAATTTGGTTTTTTTGTTTTGTTACTTACTATGTAGCCGGTTGCCATATGACTCTCTCTGTCTCTATGCGAAAGGGCACACAAACAACTGACGTTTCACTGGTGGCAGGATTTTTCCAATATTACCCCCACATCTCTGCATATTAGATGTTAAATGATTAGTGGGACAGATTTTTGCTTAGCTCTTTGGTTTTTATAGTTCCTTTTCCCAGTCGTGAAGACTCTTATAATATGTTTAAGCTCTTTGGCTTCATAAGGATTAAATTTTCATATCACTGAGCAATACAAGTCAATCTGGATTCAAGCCTCTCTCAGATAGAATTTTATCACGAGCGCATCCCCATCTCTGCTCTATCGCGGGCCACATAAGCTCAAGTTTGGCTGTTTAAGATTTCTCCATCAAATCCTAACCATCCATCAAAACTCAGATTCACCATATTAAATCCTAATCATTCATTTAAAGTTTATTAATTCAAGACATGCATGACACACATTTACAGTTTCAAAACAAGATAATATCTCACACAAGGTCTCGATTGGGGTTATTAAAAAATTGCAGCTACTCGCTAATGGAGGCTGCCACAGTGACTGTGCGAAAACGATCCACCGCTGTCGAGACACGTCAGATATCAGTTTTTGGATTTTTTTTTTTTGGGTTTTTTTTTTTTGTGGGTGGGGTTTGTTTTTTGAAATTATTTTTAAAACTGTATTTATTCAAAAAATTGCCCTTCCTTTCAGCTATAAATCACTGTTGTTAACAGGGTGAATTCAATCCCTGTTGTGATTCGGCCTTTAGGCCCATCACATAGCCCAACTCTCCTAAAAAAATGAGAGGGAAAAAAAAATTACATGGACCAACAAGATCGACCACTTGTTACGCATGGCCTGCTCCTTTTCATCATCTCGCTCCTTCGCACCCTTGTTTCCATTCTGCTCCCTCGATGCTCCTCGAAATTCCCTCCTTTGCTCTCACCACCATCACCCAACTCTCTCTCTCTCAGACTCAATAGACCCTGCTTTTCTTCGATGTCCGCTTCTTCATCGGAGCACAAAGAGGCGCCCTCAAACAACCTCCAGTAGCAGCCCGATGAGGCCACCGAAGGCTATTTCTTTCAGCAAACTGTAATATTTGTGCTCACAATTTTCCTTTCCTTCTTTTCCATTATTTTATTTTATTTTGGTTGTTTATATTTGGTTTGATGTTGAGGCAACTGCAGATGTTCCGAGTGAAGGATCCTAAAGTGGCCCTGGCCTTCTACTCTCGAGTGATGGGCATGTAGTAAGTTTCCATTTACTTTCTTCCCCTTTTTTCTTCAATCTAGAGCTTATCATTTGGGGTATGTTTTTCAATTCAAATATCATCTTATGAAATGCTCCCTCAGTTTCACAGTTATCAATGGTCGTATACAATGCTAACTAATACAATTTATTTAATAATTACAAACACAATTTAAACTAGAGTGCTTTGGAACTGCAGTTCCCATTTTACCTTTAAACAATAGTAGGAATGTTGAGTGAGAGAGAGCAGAGAGAATCTAACACAAAGGAGACAATTGATGGATCATGGTTCAGGTGGAGACAATTGATGGATCATGGTTCAGGTGAAGACAGCCTATATCCACTCTCCCTGAAAAGCCATTTTGCTCTTTGAGGATTCGTGCACTCTCATGAAATCCTTTTACAACTGCAACATTGATCCAGAGTCTATTGTCTGTCTTTTGATCTTTCCCCTTAAGGATCTCGTTATAATGCAACAAGAAGCAAGAACAGAGATATTGGTCTTTATTAAATGCTCCCATAAGAAGCTTTAATAATCTCAACTAAACTTGAGTAACTTGTAAATGGAAGCTAAGAAATATTTGAGAGCACGCCGGGGAACTTGGTCTTATGAGTATTAAAATAATCTCGGTAGTTGTAGTAGTTATTTTCATTTATGAATAAGGCTAAAAGTTGCCTTAATGAGATGTTAGAAACCTGTAAGGGCTGGGAACTTGCCTCATGAGTATGAAAATAATCTCGGTAGTTATAAGAGTTATTTTCATCTATGAATAAGGTTAAAAGTTGCCTTAATGAGATGTTAGAAACTTGTAACGGCTGGGAATTTGCCTCATGAGTATGAAAATTATCTCGGTAGTTATGAGAGGTTTTTTCATCTATGAATAAGGTTAAAAGTTGCCTTAAGGAGATGTTAGAAACTAGTTTATGTCACTTTTGAAGGAAATATATTTAGAGATCAAACGAAGACCTAGTCGTTTTAGCTTATTTTTGCATGATAATGGTCGTAAAATATTGCAACCATTAGTGTTTGGAAACTACGTTCTCTCACAACTGGTTGGCTATTGGCTAACCAATATTTTTGAGTGAAAACGGTGGGACAGGCGCCCCCCCTCCCCCGCGATCATTGGTTAACCAATTCTATTGGTGTTCGTGATACATATTAATTAATTTAATTTCAATCACCTTAATAATGTGTCTCAATTTCTTTGACCATACATTTTTGGTTGACAAAAAAAGTTTGTACAGGGGAGCCCAAGCAAGCTACCAATGATGAAAAGGGCTATTTACTGGTGTGCAAGATATATCTTTTCGAGCCTTAATTGTTTTGAGTTCATTTATACCCTCTTTGCTTGAACTCATTTTTTAGTGCTATTTCCTGGCCTTGAGCTTTTATGTACTTATTATTTTCCCTTTCGCACTGGCTTCCATTATCAATCATTAGGCTAAAGGTCACATAGCTTAAAGTAATCATAGCACGCAAAAATTGTAAAATTGTCTTATTAGAATCATCAAAATACTATTTTTTTACTTTAAAGTTCTATACTGTTGTCGTTCCGCTTTGACTTATGAAGAAAATCCTCCACAGTCTCACACAATTACGATGGGTGATAGATCCTAAGTAGTGAAAATGATTGCTCATGGGTATTTCCTTAGCCATCAATCTTTATTAACCTCATTCTTCTCATTCTATTGTTAAAGTTGTATGTATATTCCATTTTTCTCCATATTGATTCTAAAAACTTTAAGTTGTTCTGATGAGGGCATCATGCCGTTTGAGCGAGTCTACACTAGAAGATGGCATGTTGCATTCCTTTGGTTCTAGTCTATTGTTATGTATTTTTTGCTTTACTTCATTTTAATTTTAGTTGTTTTCTTTTTTTTTAAAAATTTAGTACTACATCGGTTATATTATGAGAACTGGATTTTGTAGAGCCATTACAATGCCTCAAGACCTCTCTTATTAGAATGAATGATTGAATGAGTAAAAATTCAAAATTTTCAGTTAAAAATTTTGAGATCTGAGTTCTTGTGATCTCGAGATTGATGTAAGGGGCGTGAAGCTCGATCTTGTGTAAGGGATGTGAAGCCTAAATCTATTCAGATTCTTATTTCTTTTCCTCAAACCCTAGTTTTCTTTTCTATTGGGATTGAAGGCGACTGCGATCCCAATATTTTACATCATTTTGGTATCAGAGCAGTAGGTTTTCAATCTCCTTCAATTTTCTTCATATCCATTCTCCTAATTTTTTTCAAAACACTAGATCTCCTTTTTTTGTTCCCAAGTTTAGATTTCTTACTTTTTGAGGGAAAAAACTCCATAACCTTAGATCTCTCTGTTTCTCCAATCCCTAACCTGTTTCTCCCTCAAACCCTAGCTTGTTAAAAAAATTGTTCATCAAAATTACCCAAAAATCTCCCAAAATAGAAAAATAGCACTGTTCATCTTCAACCTCCCCTTTCCTCCCTAGCTGGCCCAATATCTCGACCTCGCTGCTTATCTCCCTTATCTCCCTCTGTCATTGCTCACCCCTTCCTCTTTCCCGCGTCGTCGCCACCACTTCCTCCCCTTCCTCTCGCATGCAACCTGTCGACAACAAACCCAATTCAGTCCCTAACTTCATCCTCAACTCGTTGAGACCTCGTCATCACACTGCCCCCTCCTACCTCTGCCTGCGAGCGCCACCAGATCTCGCAACCTTCGACCACTCGTCATAGTCGTCGAGTACGAATCTCGTCGTTGAGTCACTTGAGCCCATCACCTCTCAACCTTGTCATCAACCTCGACGTTGCAAGCAATCCTCTCTTTGCCCATTGACGCAACCCCGTCGCCCCGCCGCCACGACAGATCACGCCGCCATCTCCATTTGATTTCCTCGTCGACGTAACCACTGCCTCGAGATTGCATAGGAAACAACATTTATCATTTGAGGTACAATAAGCCAAACGTCCAACAGAATAACATATTCACAAATATACTGGATCATAGTATTTTGAATGTATCTGTTAGTAATTTTTGCCGTGTATGTTTTGAAGATCCATTTTCATGATATTTTGTGCAGTTTTTGCTTCAAATAGCTGACACATCATTTTTTAGATAGAAGTGATAGATCATGTTAGTTTCATCAGTGAGAAAATAATGAACTAAAATTTTCCGTTCTTTGTTATTATTTTTTTGACCTGATCAAATTAGTAAAGAGGTGCATAACTAACTCATTCAACCAGCTGCTCTTCTATTCATACAGTGAGACAAAATGCATGCAATTTCTTTTACTGGATGTGGCGGCGCCTATTTCAACTCAGAAACAACTAATTCAATTATTTTCTCTGGTTGATACATGAACATCTGATATTGTTGATTTCCCACAAACATTAACTGTTGAGGAGGTTTATAGTAACTTCTAAGATAAATTTAACTTTTGTCTACTTTAGGTTTAATGCGGACATTTTATAAAATATAAACTAGTAAAATTAAAGATGTTGAATCAAGCTAAGAAGTTCTCTCTCCAATGCCTGAAAGAGTACTCTTAAGGTTACATTTCGAAAAAAATGAATACTGTATTTAATCTCTTCTGCTGCCACATGCAAGGTGAGATAATACGACATTAGTTCAAGGAGGGAGTTTGCTAGTTCCCACAATTTGTTGGAATTAGTATGGCCAGAGTTCAGAAAGGGATTAGAGCCACCTATTTACCAAAATGTTTTCTGATATTACCAAAATTTGCTCTCAGTTCTCTGCATGGAGTTAAAGGTAGTGTGATGAGATTAGTACCAGGAGGAAATTCTGTGCCAACTCCCTCGACTCCCTTTTCTAAACAGGCCCATATGAGTAATCAAATCTTTGTGGTTTCTGACATTTTAATGCATTAACTACCATTCTTAATGTTCAAATTTGAACCTTATTAGCATTTAGCAATTGCAACACTTTTTAATTAGCATTTAAGGAAACACATACATACAAACAAGGTTTTAAGACATCTGCAGCACTCCCACATTCTATGTCTGTTTTTTTGTCCCCCTAAACTGCCAATACTCTCTTGCTTTTAAAATATTTTGAAAATTTACTTTTCTGTATGCGGAAAAATTTAGCTTGTATTTTTTGGGTTATGAGGTTAAGTTTCTGATATTTTGTCCATCCTTTTTGTTAAACAGTTGCAGTTCCTTGTCATGCAGAAAGTTTTAGCTTCAAATCATATGTGATATAAATATCTCAAGCCTTAAGTGAAACATAGATTTTGTTGTCGGTGCAGAATCCTGCAACAGCACCAGCTGATCCAGTTCAAAGACCTGTTTGGACCTTTGGCCGGAAGGCCACACTTGAACTAACACAGTAAGAAAAGCTATCATAATAACTGTTTATAATATATTGATAAACTATCGCGTTTTCTTATATAATGTAGGCCTGTTTTTATTGATTCACTTGGCTGGTCATTGACATTGCATATTTGATTGTGCTGCCCCTCTGATGTGAAACTAGATGCGGGTGATGTCAAAAATTACTCAAATCAGTGATAGAGTTAAACTTACTAGTTTCACTACAAATTACGATCTTTGTAGGAACAAATGTAAAACTAATATATGACGAGATGGGTTTTGATAGAAATTGATACTCGCAATGTAGACAATTCTAGACATAAGGAATAATTCGACTTGCAATATCGAAACAGTATAACACAAGGATAACAGAATCACACACGCTCACCAAAATATGTGAATAACAAAGAAATCATGATAAAATACTAGAGATAAAATTAAGCGGTGTAATCTTACAGATATTCTGATTTTGCCGAAAAATAAAAGTACCTGTCGAAGCTTCTCATGTCCCCGCTACCCGATCGACTTGAAGGTGGACTGAAGTTATGTCTGTGTTGTTGCAGGCTCCTGAGCGCTGGTGTTGATCTTTGTCCACGCCTGCAGAAGGAGAGAGGGGCGGGGATGCTTGACTGTGCACACGCAGGGGAAGAGAGGGTGGCGGTGGGGACCTGGCTGTGTTGGAGCACAGGAGGAAGAGGAAGTGGTGGAAGCCTGGGATGTTGTGGTTGATGGAGGTGGACTAACCTGCTTTGTGTTGTTGTTGATCACAGAGGGAAAAAAGAAGGAAAGAACTTGCTGTTGAAGATTACAGAGGGGATTGGGATTTGGGTGTTGTTGTTGGCGGAATACAGATGGATTTTGGGGGCGGGAGAGTCTATGTTTGCGATTGTGAGGGGGCCTGCGGGGAAACAGGGAAGGAAAGAGGAGTTTTTTGGCTTTGATTTGTAACTAATTGAGGATTTGTGGATAAGATAATGATTTGTAATTGGGTTCAAATTTTGGATGAACAGGATAGATGGATGGGTGCTACTATCTTGTAATTGGATTGGGAAGTTGTAATGTGGATATGAATGAACATTGAGTGGATAAGATCAGATTGAATTTGAATAGAGTAACTAGGATATCGCTTTCACACAATAATTTAAAAGAGTTTCACACTCAAATTCAAACTGATATTTTCATAATTGAAAACTCAAGATTTCATTCATTTAAAGTCTATCTCTTTATTTCAAGAAACTTTATTTAAATAGACTTACAAGTTACTGAAGTACTCCCACACTCCCCACAACCGATATGGTACTAAAACACTGCAAATAAATAAACAACTGAAAAAGAAACACTATTGTAAAAAAAACGTACGGACTCTAACTGAAAATATAACTATGGCTAAATCTAAACAGATGTAGCTCGACGCCTCCTGCGCTGATACACATGATCGTATCTCCTCTTCGGACGTGCTGATGTCATGTCCTCATCATTCTTCTCAGGTGGGAGAGAACTCGACGGAGATGTAGAGGAACTCTCATAGTACTCCAACAGATCTGGATTAATCTGCTGCAACTCACTGCGATCCAGCTATGCGTCCTCAGCAAGTGACTTTCTTTTTCAGTGTACCGGATACCATTTAGTTCCACCATCTCTCGTAGAGATAATTTCATCATTTAGGATTTTATCAATATTCTCTGCTGTATTAGAACTAATATCTGGGAGTGGGATAAGTGGGGGTCTCTAAAAAGAGACTCAGGGATAGGCTCATTAACCAATGAGTTGCTGAAGTTAAAATTTGGACCCTTGTATTCTACTAAATCCTCAACATTGAAAGTAGGATTAAATTTAAAATCTTCAAGAAGATCAATAACATAAACATTGTCGTTTAGTTTCGTTAAGATTTTGAATGGTCCAGCACTATGAGCATGTAACTTTTTAACAGTCCTCGGAGGAAACCGTTCTGGACGAATCCGGACCATCACAAGGTCACCAATATCAAAAGTTTTAAATTTTCTTCTAATATCAGTTCGTAACTTGTAGTCAAAATTATTTTGTTTAATTTTATCACTGATGACTTTGTGTAACTCATGCATATTTGTGGCAAAGGAGGATGTAAACTCAGATACTTTATAATGGTCAACTACGGGATGAGATCAATGGGCTGCTTAGGCCTAAAGGTATATACTATTTCATGTGAACTCTTATCTGTTATCTTATTAACTGATGAATTATATGCAAACTCAGCAATAGAGAACTTTAGATCCCAACTTTCAATATGTTCACTAACGAGGGTTCGCAGTAAATTCTTTAGACTTCTATTCACAACCTCGGTTTGGCCGTCAGTTTGAGGGTAAAAAGCAGTGAAAAACTTCAATTTTGTGCCTAACATGTGCCAAAGGGTCTTCCAGAAATAATTAGTGAACTTAATATCTCTGTTGGACACAATGGTCTTAGGCAGGGCATACAACTTAACGACGCCATCGATGGCAAATTTTAGCCACTCTAGAGGCGTCAAGAGTACGGGAGCAAGGCAGGAAATAGGCTATTTTAGAAAAGGGGTCGACGACAACTAAGATTGAATCATGTTTTCTAAGGGTTTTCGGGAGTCCCAGCACAAAGTCCATACTAACATCCTGCCATGGGCAATTTGGGACCGGTAATGGAGTGTACAAACCTGTATTCTGTTGGCAGGTGTGCACCTTCCAACATGTTTGGCAACGTCACGTTTCAACCCTGACCAATAGAACCGATACTCCACGGCTTCTATGATTTTTTCATTCCCGAAATGCCCGTTAGACCACCAACATGCAATTCCCACATAAAAAATTCTCCAAGGGAGGTCTTGGGATGCATAACTTACGACCTAAAAAGAGATACCATAGTGTAGGGTATAACCATCCACTTCTCGAGTCGATCCATCTATCAATATGGTGTATACATCGTAAAAATCGGGACATGACTTGTATTCAACTTTTACCTTCTTAAAGTCGTTTACTAGTGTGGACATCTTGGTTAAAATGAAACTATGGCAGCTGAGGGCATTAGCGACTTTGTTTTCTACTCCCGCTTTGTAGCGTAGAGTGAACGTGTAGTGTTGAAGGAACTTAATCCATCGCCCGTATCGCGCGTTCAACTTCTTTTGAGAGTAGATATAATTTAGGGCCTCATGATCAGAGAAGAGAACGAACTCATGCGGCAAAAGGTAATGTCGCCAATAATGAAGTGCATGAATCACCGCATAGAATTCCTTATCATAAGTGGAGTATCGTTGTCGGGCATCATTCAGTTTCCCACTGAACTAAGCAACTGGATGATCTTCTTGAGCGAGAACTTTGTTTATTCCAATTCCTGATGCGTCACACGCCACTTTAAATACTTTAGAAAAATGAGGAAGACGCATAATAGGAGCGCTGACCATTCTCTTCTTGATCTCAACAAATGCTTTCGTGGCAGCATGAGATCAGTTGAATTCTCCCTTCTTCAGACAGTCGGTGATTGGAACCATGACAGTGCTAAATCTTTTGATGAACCGACAATAGAAGGTAACTGTAAGCTGTCTAAAAATTACTGCAGACAAAGCCTCAGACGTGAACTTCGCAGACGCGGGTGTCGCGTTCTAGTTTCAGACGCAGGCCTCATACCAAATGTGAGGGTCGCGTCTCAACCCAAACGCGGACCTCGCGTCTTTTGTCAAACGCAGAGATCGCGTTTCAACCTCAGACGCAAACCTCGCAGTCTCTGCCAAACGCGATGGTCGTGCTGTTCTTTGAGACGCAGGCCTCAAGGTCGCGTTTCAACATTAAAACGCAAGCCTGTGTAGCTTCGCGTTTCAACACAATTGCATGTCTGAGAAGCTTCGCGTTTCAACTTCAGTGCGAGCCTGTGAGCTCTGCGTTCTAACACAGACGCGAGCCTGTGAGCTCCGCGTCTCAACATCAGAGCGACTAGCGTGGACCCACGTTTCTGCTGTAACTGACAACCACGGATTTGGTCAGTTACACCCCATTTTCTCTCCACATAATGGGGAATAACTTTCTATTATGGAGAGATTTAAGGGGTTGGTTAACACTCCTCCCATTATGGAGAGATTTAAAGGGTTAGTTACAACCCATAATTCTCTGTAAATAGCTATGAATAGCTATGAAAAGGGGGGAAGTTCTGGAGGAGGAACCTAAGAAGCCATAGGTCAAAGGAGGAGAATCCCCAAAAAGACATATTTGATACTTAATACTTGAAGCTGGATAACTACAGAAGGTTAAAACTTGAGCACAAGACTGCTGAAAGAGAATACTCTTTATAAACTTGCTGAGTTCAAGTTGTATAATCTCTTTGAGATTTTAGTCATTGATTAAGGTTTTATACTTTACCAGTGTGCTTCCAATGGGAGCAAGAAGAACCAAAGATCAAACTTCTGATTCGGCTCGTCAACAGAAAACAAGAATCACTCTCAACCGCTACACGAAAAATTCAGCCTTAAACAAAAGGGAGAACCAGTTCTTCTTCCCTCTTTTGTAATCGGAATTGTTCCGTTGTAATTTTTCAGCCACTTAAAGAAACTTTACATCGATCAAGCTTTTCCGACGCAAATAAAAGATGGCGACTCTGCTAGGGACTTCTTTCTCTACTGACTAGAAGCCGTGGCGCAAGCCGATGTACAGCTCCTCTGAAAAACGGTAGAATCCCTTGTCGTTGAATTCGACCAAGGGAAGTTCGAGGAATTCCTTTCCTCTGGCTCCGCCAGTCCCAAGGCAATGCGGTAGTACCGCAAAGTCTCTTTTGAGACTCGCTCTCGATTTTTTTCAAAGATTACTCCTAAAGTGGCCCACACCACTGCCCAGAGCGAAGTGGTGCCACTTTAGAAGAGGTTCTGAAAACCTCTCGTGCAGCATGTGCAGCACATGCAGCTCGCGTCATTGTCTCTCAGGAGACCCGCAAGGCGAATACGTCGGCGCACGATCAAAGTGACGGTGAAGATCAATTTCGCCGTCCTTCTTCTCTCCAAACTCTGTAATTCCAGGTTGCTAGGGGTTCCCAACAATCCCTGCGGCTTAACCGAAATGCTGAACGTCGACGAAGGCATCGTGCTTGTCGACAATAGATTGGAAATCCTGCAGAAACAATCTGTTTTGCAGATTTAGAACACGAGGTTTATACCTGCGTTTCTTTTAAGCAACGCGAGGACAACACTTCTATTCTAGAACGCGAGTCTCGCGTTACTCAACAATGGGAGGTCCGCGTCAAATACGAGACCCGCGTTCTGTCTGTCCCGCGTTTTTGACTCTAAACGCGATGGCCACGTTTCAATACAACACGAGATCCGCATTTCAACAAAGCAACAAGAGACCTGCGTTCAACATTACATGTCTTCAAGACATAAGATGCCAAAAAGCCCTCACCCTCATGGGTTTGAGGCTAGTTCCTCAGATGCTCCCTCAACGGTCTGAGGGACTACCTGACGAGGAAGAGGAGCGTCCATCAAATCGCTTCTCGATGTCACTGCTAGTAACTAATCTATGCAGTACTCTCTGACTGCCATTGCGACTTTCAGACAAATAAACCTTCAATTTTTAACTAGTTATCACCGGCTTCAGACTCAGCCAAGAGACGACGATCCCGGGAGAAGAAATCATTCTCCGACGTCGAGTACCTAGAAGTGATTGCAAACATGGTGGGGTCGAGTTCCACACCAAGCAAGTCCAAGAGGAAGCAACTGGCTGTTAGTTCAGAGGAGTCGGATGCTGATCGGTCTCCAGATTTGAATGATGCTCTTATCGAAGCTGAAGGGGGTTACCGACACACTCGAACCCACATGGGAACGATCGCCCCCGTCGATTATAGTCTGTTGGCTAGGGGGATTGAGGTGAATGATGAGCACTCTGCCATCATCGAATCCCAATCTTCAAATTTTAGTTCGGAGATAACTGTCTTCGCTTACATGGCAGGAACTCCTGAGGTGGCCAAGCGATTCGAAGAGCAGGCCCGAGTCCAAAGGGAATAATTTGATATGATTCAAACTCAGTAAGAATCTATCGATACCCTTAAGCAAATGCTATTACAATTGTTTAAGGACAAAAAGAAACCGAAGGCTTAAATTCCTTCCAAGAAGTCCAAGGACAAAAGGAAGGAGGGGAGAGCTCATCTTCTGTAAATACCGAGAATGAAGAGCATTCCAACTCTGAGCCAACCAAATCTTCATCTGAAGCGGAGGATAACTCAGAGAACAAGAGCAGTCATTTCAAGAGGATGAGCAATTTGGAGTAACATCTTGAGGCCTTTGTCAACCGAGAAGGTCTCCAAGATGTGGGGATAGTCTGACCCTACCTAACATAATGGGACACGACTCCCTACCCTCCCAATTCAAGGCACCAACCCTTTATACTTTCGACGGTAAAGATCGCCGGACCAACATATATACTATTTCAAGTCCCAAACAGGGAATGTTGTATCAAATGATGCCATCATGGCTCATTTATTCATCGGCACCCTCAAGGAGATTGCCTTCGAATGGTTCATGAAGCTTCCTATCAGCTCTATCAAGAAATGGGCTGACCTCGAGAAGCTCTTCCGGTACGATTCTTTGAAGATGACATCGAAGTATCCGTGCCAACTCTCCTTACAAAGCAAAAGAAAGGAGAGTCAATCAAAACATTTGTGGAGAGATTTTGGAGTATGATGCTCTAATATCCAAGTGGCATGATACAGTCTACACTGGTAAAAACTTGCCGCCACAAACTGCAAAACACACTCCTAGCTCAAATAGGAATAAGAATAACTCAATATCGCACCTGGAAGCAACTAGTCTTATAAGGCGAATGAGCAGAAAACATAATTGCAAGAGTAAATCAGGAAGATTACAAGAGCATGTAGCATTGAATCTACTAGCCAACGAGGTGATCTGACTTCTACAACTGTCACGTTCAACAGTTTCCTCTGAAGAGTCTAAATCATTTCATCGGTATTTGTCATCCCTATGAAATAAAAACTCCCTGGAAGTACATCATGTACTACTTCAAACGAAGAAGTACTATCCCTGATCAAGTTCAACAATATACCTCTGATCAAAGAAGTACTCACAGGGAACGATAATTTCCCTGTAAGTTTCTCACGGAGTTTATACTTCTTTAATCCCAAGCAAGATTTTAGAAATTATTTGTGGAACAACAATCTGACGCCTTCGACGACTAAGGATAGAGGAAAAGTTGGCTTCTAAGCTCAACAAAAAATTCTCGATAACCCATCATGCTGAGGGGAATAGCATGGCTAGCCCAACTCAAACGGTAGTTGGTAAAGACATACCAAATCCATTAATACCTGAGGGTTTGCTAAAAATCCTAAGGGACCTGATCCCGCCTTTCCCTCCAAAATCTCTTACCAATTCCCTTCCATGGAATAGTAGGACCACAAAAAGTTGCATTCGTTTCCTTGATAAAATGATTACAGATCATGAAAAACACCTAGAGGGGGGGGTGAATAGGTGTTAGTGCTAATCTAAAACTTAATGCAAAACTAAGTGCGCTAAATGCGGGCTAATGCAAATTATGCACAAACTAATATAATACAATTCAACAAGTGTAGCCGAATTCCCCGTGAAGGGCTCTGGACTAACTCCTCTTGATTCCCCTTGAAATGGGTTGAGGTGCTATGTGAAGCTCTTGTTGGATGAGTATAAGTGAGGCACACACACAAGCAAGCATATACAAGATATAACAAAATGCATTATGCAAGGCAACACAAGTATGTATGATATGACAATAAGAATGATGCTATGCACAAATGAAAGAGAGAGAGAGTTGAGAGACAATGGATCAATCGCAAAGACCAAGATATGTTTCGAGGTTCGAGCCCCTAACTCTACATCCCCGCCTTCACCACCGTGAAGGATTTCTAATCCACTATCTCCCACCAAGGGAACCTCCAACAAGGAGGATTTGTTACAACTCTAGGAGTACCAAACTCCTCTCTCAAACAACCACCTCACAACCGAGGGGTAGGCCCGTAGCCAATACAAACTCAATCCACCTCACAAAGAGGGATAAGGCCCTTAGCCAAACAATCAACCACCAACACCTCTACCGAAGAGGGTTACAAACCAATCTCCAACTCCACCTCACCAAGAGGGAGTAAACACCAATCTCCACCTCTACCAAAGAGGGAGCAAATACCAACCCAATACAACCAACTCAACCTCTACCAAAGAGGGAGCACCACAAAAAATCAAGGGTTTACAATATGTGGTCTATCTCAACCACAAAAACTCCTTTCCTTTTTCCACAAACAATAGATCCTAATAGAGTAGCATAGGTGATAGCTCAAGTGTGGAAAACAAGTGTTTTGATCAAAGAAAAACTCTTGGGAAAATACCAAATTGATATAGAAATGAAGAACAATAAATTAATTCCCAAAACTTATTTTCTTTGAAAATGACAAAACACTTTAAAACAAAAGAATGAATCTTTATGGCACTTAAAACTCTTTTAAAAACTTCTTTTTAACTTCAGAGAATGTAAGAAAAACAGCCCAAAAAATCTTGTCCAAAAACTTTCAAATGGGGTATTTATAGCCCCTAGAAAAATATAGCCGTTAGGCTGATGTGGCAGCCTGACAGGCTGGCGGTCGACTGGCCGGTCGACCGTCCAACGGTCAAAAAATAGCTTTTGACAGCTGTCGGTCGACTGGTCGGTCGACCCGAACAACCCGAGAGCAATCTGCTCTCAGTCGGTCGACCGCACGGTCGACCGTCTACAAAAACAGCCGACGTGCACGGTTTTGTGCACGTCCGGTCGACTGGCCGGTCGACTGGGCTTGGCCCAGTCGACTGTCCCAGTCGACCGGCCCAACCTGGCAGACAGCAAAATAGGTCAGATTGGAACACATTTTTAAGGTCTAAAACGTTCGAATTTGGGAATAAGTATATAGGATGAAGTTGTAGATATTGAAGTCTTCTTTCTAATGCAACTTAAATCAAATCAATATCATTTCAGAATTGAAAGTTATCAATAAAATACTAAAAGGTGTCAAAACAGAAACTGTAAACTGTTTTCAGAACAAGAACAGATTTCAACCAAATATTTGACAACTTTAAAATTAGAATCAGAAAATGGTTATTAAATAAGAAATTTAGATCTGAAAGTTATCTTTGAAATGCAAGTTAAATCATGTTATTTGAATATAAAAATAAAAAGTTATGATAATAACTATAGAAGGGTGTCAAGCCTTGAAATCCAAAACCGATTCAATCAAAAACCAAACATATTGAATTTATGTGTGTGTATTGTGAACTTGAGCATATCAACTATACTAAGCTTTACAAATGGATCTAAAACACACTAAACTAAACTATGGATACCTAAGTCTTTGAGTCATCAAGAAGACTTGCTCCCAAACGCGATCCACCGAGTGCAAAGGTATAATCTTTAAGCTTTGGCACCGGAATCACCATGATAAGCTTCCAAACACTTCATGTTGAAGCTAATCATCAACTAATATCTTGCTAATGATCTGAAACTTAGACTCACAAGATTATTAGTAAACATAACTACATGAATGAGTCATCATCAAAACTAGAGTGGAAGGCCTTTGGGCCAACAATCTCCCCCTTTTTGATGATGACAAAACTCATGGAGTTATATATGCATGGATTAAAGTTAAGCTTCAAAGAAGCTCCCCCTTAACTCATGCATAAACAAATAAACAATAAGTATGCAATGAATGACAATGCATATAAACATGGTGCTCTAGATACCAATGAAATATTCAAAATAAAACATGCTTCTAGATACCAATTAAAACATCATATATGCAAAAATGTAAGCATGCATATATAAACTCTATAACTCAAAATCTTTCTCCCCCTTTTTGTCAATCATCAACAAAGGGGTAAAAACATAAAAACAAATTTTTTTTTCGTCCCCTTTTTGTCAAAAACAAAAAGATCAAGAAGGGGTAATCAAAACAAATGTGATACCAATTTAAGATATGACAATAAAGTGCATATTGATACCAATTGAAATAAAACATATAAGCAATGTAAATCAAAAGTATATATTTTTCTTAAACAAAATTTTGAGATACCAATTAAAAACACTCAACATAAACATCTTGATATCATTAAGAGAAATATGTTCTTTTAAGCATATGATACCAATTTGAAACGATATTTTAACATAAAGTAAGGGAGTGGGAATCAAATACCAATTGAAGGACAAAATCAAGTTTTCTCCCCCTTTATGAAATACCAACTAAACATATGCATAAGCTTGTTAAAATACCAATTGAAAACAAATCAAACATTAGAAATTTTTCAAGCTTAGCATAAAGATATATATGTATGAAAGTTAGATACCAATTGACATTGATATTCTTGAAAGAGTAAGCATACATATACAAAACATATATGAGTATACAAAAAGATCAAAATTGATATCAATTGAAAGTGTTCAATGATACCAATTGAAAGAATAGGGTCAAGTGTATATCTCATATTATAACGAAGAATACGAACTAGTTAAAATGAAAAGTTTTGTTAACTAGTACGAAATCCTTCAAGTAAGGAATAAATACAAATCATTTTTCATAAAAATGAAATTCGCATGATAATCAACACTCTAATCCAATTAAGCATAAAAATGTCTCATGAAAACAAAACATGAGCAAATAATAAATGTGAGTGTACAAGTCAAGTATGGAGATCACAATCATGAAAATTTGTTCAATTAAGTTCAATTATTCCTTTAAACAAGAAAACTAAAAATTAATATTATTTAATCTTCAAGGCATATGTATGTCTAATACAAACCAAAGTATACATACATATCCAAGATACAAACGAGTCCACAAGGATATATGCATGAAGGCACGTGGCTCAAAAAGGATATTCATGTATATCTAATAGTTTGGACAAGGTAAACAATACATGAAGTTTAAATACCAATTCAAAGAAAACATGAAAAGCATGAAAAGTATGAAAATTTAGCTTTTCATTAAAACAATTTGATACCAATTCTTTTCAAGGTATATGTATGATTTGTCAACACAAGAAGTATACATACATATCCCTTAAACACACTTTGAGTCCATAATAGATATTTGCATGAAAGGCAAATGACTCAAGGGGTATACATGTATATCTTCAAGTTTGGCAAAACACACATATATATGAAATGAAAACTCATAATCATAAAAACAAATACAAAAAATGGAATACAAGTTTAAAATGTATGAATCATCAAACTAGACTATACTAGCACATCTAATGGGAACAAACAAGCATTCAATCCCAAACATATATAGATTTATTTGTAGCCCATCATATGTACAAATATAAATCCTAGTCTTAATGAAAACTAACATCTAAACATATATTCAAAACATGAAGTATCAAAACAAACACGAATATTATTTTGCTATATAAAACAAGCAAAGATTCATCAAAAATTCTTTTATCAAACTTCTAGGTATATGTATGATTCATCCAAATTTAACAATATACATACATATCCCAACCGTAAACGAGTCTATTAAAAGTATTTGCATGAAGGCAAAAGACTCATGGGTATACATGCATATTTATTAGGTTTGAATTCAAAATACATATACATGAAGTAAAAACATGAAAATAGGCATAGCAAGTATAAATGAAGGAATCATCAAAACTAGCTTATACATGTGCATATAGTGGGTACAAATGAGCATGAAGTGCATACATATAAAAGTCAATTTGTTCTCACTATGTGTACATGCATACATGCAAGTTTTGATAAAATCTACATCTAAACTAGTTTATACCACATAAAGCATAAGACCACAAAAATCATCATGAGAAAACTAAAACATGATTACTATGTAAATTCATATGTATTTGATTCATGATGTACATTATAGCTAAACAAAAGGTGAGAACACTAAATATGAGTTTATATAAGCATGTGTGTCTCAAATACTATACATGTATGTCAAGGATCTAATAAACATGACATTTACACACTAATCCATAGACAATGAAAACATGCTATAAAACAAATGAATATGAAAGCATGCAAACAATAATAAGGAGTTAGGAATTGTTACCAAACCCTAGAAGGCAACTCTCCTTGTCTCCAAAACATGGTGGTCCTTTCCACCAAACTTCCCTTGAAAGTGATGCATCCAATTGATTTCCATGAAGCTCGGAACGCATTCACTCCAAGGTGTCATCACTCTCACGTCATGTGAGAGCCCACACCTACATCGAAAATAGGAGGGGTGGTCTTTGGTACCCATTGTCTTTTGGGTCCATGGGAGTTAGTCTCATTTCTAACCCAAACAAAATTCTTTGCTAAATTTGGAGTATGTAATCTATCATAGCAAAATCTAGCAAGATGGCCCTTACGACCACAATGTGTACAAGTGTACACATGAGCATACGTGTGATGGTGTCCGTGAGGAGCATGTGTATGCCGTGGAGGGTGTGCATGAAAAGATGGAACTTGTTTCTTACGAAACAAAGTTTCCAAACGTGTATGCCCTTCTACACATTGGCTCAAAGTGGAGCCCAAACAATCTACACTCTTCTTAAGCAAACAAATATCATCATTGATTTTAGAAGAAGAGGTACATGCATTAGGTGATGGAACTACCCTAGCATGGCAAACATGTGCATCAATCTTATTTTGTAAAACAATATTTTTCTCTAAACAAACATCCAAATCATTTGAAATAGAAATAATCTTATTTTTCAAAGCAACATTCTCTTTTAAAATAAAATCTACTTTTGAAGTCAAGTTTTCATTTTTCTTCAAAAGTATTTCACAATCATTTTTATTTTTCAAAAATTTATTTTCTTTTAATGCAAATTCTAATTGAGATCTCAATGAATCCCTTTCATTATAGACCTCAACCTTCTCTTGCAAAACATTGTCAAGTCTAGAATGCAAACTTTTATTTTCTTTTCATTGTCTAGACTTTCCTTTTCAAAATCTTGTATTTTTCAATCAATTTTTCACAAACAATAGAAAGTTCTTCGTTCAAAGCATGGGCATCAAGATTATCACATGAAGAACTAGAGCAATCATCACTATCTAAGTGGGTTTCCGATTGTACCTCAAGGGAGTCATTCCCTTGGACCATGAAGCATTGTGATTCGGATTCTCCACTAGATTCCTCTTCCTTTTGGATTTGCACTTGAAGCTCGGAGGTGGTGGTTGTTGTTGACAATAGATTCCACACTGCAAAAGCGGAATCAATATTAGAAACACACATAATATAATCTTTAGGTAAAGTGCTTCTAATAACCTCAAGGGCTTGTGCATTGGCCCCTATATGATTACCATTACCAAGATAGCATTTCTTAGTAGCGGCAAGAAAGACATGCAAGCCTAGGGTTTTCAAATACATGGACATCCTATACTTCCAAATGTCAATGTTGGAAGGGTCAAAGTTAGGTGGGGTCATGAAGTCCATGGTAAACTATATGTATGCAAACAAGCAAATGCAAATGAAAGATTAGCAAGCAAATGGATCTCACTCCTAGGATGTTAAGCCTAATATCAAGAGCACTAGCTCTGATACGAATTGAAAAACACCTAGAGGGGGGTGAATAGGTGTTAGTGCTAATCTAAAACTTAATGCAAAACTAAGTGCGCTAAATGCGGGCTAATGCAAATTATGCACAAACTAATATAATACAATTCAACAAGTGTAGCCGAATTCCCCGTGAAGGGCTCTGGACTAACTCCTCTTGATTCCCCTTGAAATGGGTTGAGGTGCTATGTGAAGCTCTTGTTGGATGAGTATAAGTGAGGCACACACACAAGCAAGCATATACAAGATATAACAAAATGCATTATGCAAGGCAACACAAGTATGTATGATATGACAATAAGAATGATGCTATGCACAAATGAAAGAGAGAGAGAGAGTTGAGAGACAATGGATCAATCGCAAAGACCAAGATATGTTTCGAGGTTCGAGCCCCTAGCTCTACATCCCCGCCTTCACCACCGTGAAGGATTTCTAATCCACTATCTCCCACCAAGGGAACCTCCAACAAGGAGGATTTGTTACAACTCTAGGAGTACCAAACTCCTCTCTCAAACAACCACCTCACAACCGAGGGGTAGGCCCGTAGCCAATACAAACTCAATCCACCTCACAAAGAGGGATAAGACCCTTAGCCAAACAATCAACCACCAACACCTCTACCGAAGAGGGTTACAAACAATCTCCAACCCACCTCACCAAGAGGGAGTAAACACCAATCTCCACCTCTACCAAAGAGGGAGCAAATACCAACCCAATACAACCAACTCAACCTCTACCAAAGAGGGAGCACCACAAGAAATCAAGGTTTACAATATGTGGTCTATCTCAACCACAAAAACTCCTTTCCTTTTTCCACAAACAATAGATCCTAATAGAGTAGGATAGGTGATAGCTCAAGTGTGGAAAACAAGTGTTTTGATCAAAGAAAAACTCTTGGGAAAATACCAAATTGATATAGAAATGAAGAACAATAAATTAATTCCAAAAACTTATTTTCTTTGAAAATGACAAAACACTTTAAAACAAAAGAATGAATCTTTATGGCACTTAAAACTCTTTTAAAAACTTCTTTTTACTTCAGAGAATGTAAGAAAAACAGCCCAAAAAATCTTGTCCAAAAACTCTTTCAAATGGGGTATTTATAGCCCCTAGAAAAATATAGCCGTTAGGCTGATGTGGCAGCCTGACAGGCTGGCGGTCAACTGGCCGGTCGACCGTCCAACGGTCAAAAAATAGCCGTTGACAGCTGCCGGTCGACTGGTCGGTCGACCCGAACAACCCGAGAGCAATCTGCTCTCAGTCGGTCGACCGCAACGGTTGACCGTCTACAAAAACAGCCGACGTGCACGGTTTTGTGCACGTCCGGTCGACTGGCCGGTCGACTGGGCTTGGCCCAGTCGACTGTCCCAGTCGACCGGCCCAACCTGGCAGACAGCAAAATAGGTCAGATTGGAACACATTTTTGAGGTCTAAAACGTTCGAATTTGGAATAAGTATATAGGATGAAGTTGTAGATATTGAAGTCTTCTTTCTAATGCAACTTAAATCAAATCAATATCATTTCAGAATTGAAAGTTATCAATAAAATACTAAAAGGTGTCAAAACAGAAACTGTAAACTGTTTTCAGAACAAGAACAGATTTCAACCAAATATTTGACAACTTTAAAATTAGAATCAGAAAATGGTTATTAAATAAGAAATTTAGATTTGAAAGTTATCTTTGAAATGCAAGTTAAATCATGTTATTTGAATATAAAAATAAAAAGTTATGATAATAACTATAGAAAGGTGTCAAGCCTTGAAATCCAAACCGATTCAATCAAAACCAAACATATTGAATTTATGTGTGTGTATTGTGAACTTGAGCATATCAACTATACTAAGCTTTACAAATGGATCTAAAACACACTAAACTAAACTATGGATACCTAAGTCTTTGAGTCATCAAGAAGACTTGCTCCCAAACGCGATCCACCGAGTGCAAAGGTATGATCTTTAAGTTTTGGCACCGGAATCACCATGATAAGCTTCCAAACACTTCATGTTGAAGCTAATCATCAACTAATATCTTGCTAATGATCTGAAACTTAGACTCACAAGATTATTAGTAAACATAACTACATGAATGAGTCATCATCAAAACTAGAGTGGAAGGCCTTTGGGCCAACAGATCAAACCTGTTACACTAAGATTATACCTTTGACAGTAAAATTTTCATATCCCTAGTGGATCAAACCCACTTGTTGTTCTCTCTCATAGAATGACAAGTCCACTCAAAGTACTGTTGTGTTTAAAATCATACCTTTAACAATAACGAACCATTGTCAAGTTAACATCACACCTCTGACAAGTCATTTCCTAGTCCCTAGTGGAGTCCGTCAAGTTAACACTAAACCTCTGATGATAAAACTTCAATAGATCTCTAACGGGTCTAATATCTTCTTGTCATTCTCCTTAACAGAATGATAGGTCCACTTAAATTGCTTAAATCACAAAATCCCATTACTGTTATGTTAAACATTACACCTCTAATAATAAATCTTCATTCCGCAGGAAAATCAATATTTGTCACGTTAATAGTTACCTCTGACAACTCATTCCCTAAATTTTCACCAAAATTCTCTACCAATTTCCTTTCATTGAATCCACAAAAAGCTGTACTCATGTCCTCAACAGAATGACTTACGGATCAAACCTGTCATGTTAACATTACACCTCTGACAGTAAGACTTGATGTATCCCCAGCGGGTAAAGTTTTTACTTGTCAATTCACTTCAATAGACTGACAAGTCCATCAAATTTGCTCAAATCGCAAGACAAATTCAGGTCAAGTTAACATCACACCTCTAACTAAATTTGCTCAAATTGCAAGACTAATCCCGGTCAAGTTAATATCACACCTCTGATCAAACTTGCTTTTCTTAAATTACAAATTCATCTCACTGTTAAGTTAACGCTACACCTATGACAGTGATCTCCTCGATTTTCTTAGCGAAATTGAGACTTTCAAATGCTAAGTTAAACATCACACCTCTACCATTAATTTCATTGTCAAAGTTAACATAACACCTATGACAATGATCTTCTCTCGATTTCCCAACGGAATTGAGACTTTCAAATGCTAAGTTAAACATCAAACCTCTACCATTCATTTCATTGTCAAGTTAATATACACCTATGACAATGATCTTCTCTTGATCTTCTCAATAAAACTGAGACTTTTAGCACTAAGTTAAACATCATACCTCTAGCATTCATTTCACTGTCAAGTTAATACTCCACTTATGACAGTGATATTCTTAGTTTTCTCAATAAAAATGAGATCTTCTTGGTGCTAAGTTAATATTACCTCTAGCATACATCCTTGTCAAGTTAATATCGCATCTCTGACAATTCAATTTGCTCAAATCGCAAAAGTAACCCGTCACGTTAACATTATACCATTGACGGTAAAAATCTCCATAGATCCTCAACAAATTCAATCCAACTTGTTATTCTCCCCAATAGAATGACAAGTCCACTTAAATTGCATAGATAGCAAAATCAATCGTTGTTATGTTAATGTCACATCTCTAACAGTAAACTTTCATTCCATTAATTCCCAGCAGAGTTCTAGTCATGTTAACACTAAACATCTGACGATAGACTCAGACATAATCCCTAGCGATCAAACTCCACTTGTTATTCTCATCAATAGAATAGTAAGTCTACAAAACTTGTTTAAATCAGAAGTCCAGATCCCACTGTCAAGTTAACATTATACCTCTGACAGTAACCTTTTCAAATTCCCCCTAGTGGAGTTATTTAATTTGCTAAGTTAATATCACACTTCTAGAATTTAAATTTTTTTGCTTTACTCAGTATAATTTTTTAGTGAAAAAGAAAACAGACATGATTCAAGAAGTTTTGAGCATGACTTTCGCATCTCAAGCACAGAGCCACGTCCAGAGCCGCGTCTTAACATCAAATGAAGGTTGCGTTTTTTAGAGTCCACGACATCCGCGTCCAATGACAGGCACGTCCAATGCGACATCCGCGATAGCTGAGTCCTCTCTCTTTAAATACAATGAGTATGTTTCTGCTTCTGCAATCAGTTCAACAGTACACTTGCAAAGGCAATCAACAACTCTATCGGTTCAACAGTATACTGATAACCAAATCAGAGCTCAGATAAGTTCTGGACTGTGTATTTAGATTCTTTCAACAATCTTTCCTAGAGGCTTCAAGCAGTTCAACACTGCACTCATGAGGATCAAAATCCAGACAAGATTAAGCTCAGGACATTTCAAAAATTTGTCAGTCCAATCACGAAAGCCCAAGTCAACATGAAGTCCAAAGTATTTCGATTCTGTCCCAGTCAACTGTGGAGTTTCGAAAACTTTGGAGGGGGTTCTGTAGGCTGTCTAAAAATTACTGAAGACAAATTCTCATACGCGAACCTCGCAGACGCGGAGGTCGCGTTCCAGTCTTAGACAAAGGCCTTATGCCAAACGTGAGCGTCGCGTCTCAACCTAAACGCGGACCTCACATCCTTTTTCAAACGTAGAGGTAGCGTTCCTGTTGGCCCAAAGGCCCATCACTCTAGTTTTGATGATGATTAACTCATGAAGTTATAATACTAATGATCTTGTGTTTAATTAGTGACAGATTCATTATCAAGATCTTAGTAGGTGTGGAGCTTCAACAAAGGATTTTAAGACAAGTTTTGGAGCTAGCACCGGTTGATTCACGAGCCTATGCATCAAGACCACATCAATTTGTTGAGCTCGTTGGATTGCACTTGGACCAAGTCAAGAGGATGAGAAGACTTCAAGGGAAGACTTCAAGATCAAGGCTTGTGTCTAGGTATAAGATTTTTATTTTAGATAAAATGTAAAGGATAGAATAGTTGGTGGATTGCTCAAGTTCTTATCACACAGACACTCTTGGTTTAATTGTCTTTTCATAAAAGAATTTTCAGTTTAGAAAAGACTTTCATTTTGGAAAAATACATGTTTGGTTTTTGGTATTTCTTATGAAGATGTTTTAACCAAAACCACATTTAGAGCTTAATGTCAAAAACATAAATATTTCATCTTGATTGAGTAGTGGATCATATCCATACACACTATACTTTAAAAGTATATCTTGTTTTTTGTATTTGATGAAGATTTGGAAAAACATGTTTTGGGAAATATTGTTTTGGAAAAACAGTTTTTATCATGAGCCAAATATTTCCAAGTTACAAAAATAGTCCAATCTTTTATAACATGCCTTGATTTTGTGCAAGCATGTTTGTTTATCAAAGTATATTGGTAAAACTATTTTTGTAGATTTTTAAGTATTTTATGGGATTTTATTTGAGCCAAAAAGACTAAGTTTTAATCCCAGAAAAACAGTTTCCAGGCTTCAGCAAGTCGACTGTATAGTCGACTTGGTCTGAAGTCGGTCGACCGGATCGGTCGACCGACGTGCACAGACGTGCACGCCTTTGTGCACTGGAGGACGGCCGACCGTGCCGGTCGACCGATCCAGAGAGCAGGGCTCTCTGGAAATTTCGGTCGACCGTACGGGTCGACCGACAAAGAGTTCTACTCTCTGCTCCAGTGGCTCGGTCGACCCGGGCGGTCGACTGTGGCTCCAACGGTCGGATTTCTGACCGTTGGCGGTCGACCGGGCGGGTCGACCGGCAGGCCTGACAGACCCCAACGGCTATATTTTTCTGGCCTATAAATTTGAGGGTCTTGTCATTGTTTTGTAACAAGATTTTAGGAGAGCTTTGAGCCAGTTTTTTCCACTCCATTAAAAGAGTTTTCTCCACATATTTGAGAGCTAATATTTCCAATCAAAAAGAAAGATTTTATCAAGAGTGTTTAAGTGATTTCCTTGAGTTTTTCACCATAGTTCTTTCCTTGCTTTCTCACAATCACTTGAGCTATCCATTGCCTTATCTATCCATAGGATTGTGTTGTGAGAGTTTGTAATTAGTGATCAAAGTGTTTTAGATCACCAAGAGATTTCCTTTTTGTTCTTTGAGGAGGCGGACAAGTGTGTTCGCGGTGGTTTAGAGTTCTTGTGTGAACTCGGTGGTTTGAGGTGCGGCCTCGGCGAGCCAGTGAGCTTGCGTGTGTACGGGACTAGGGAGTCCGAGGGCTTGTAGGTGTTGTGGCACCGAGGAGAGATCCATTGGGATCTTGCATAGTGGAAATCCTTCGTGTGTCGAAGGCGGGGATGTAGAGCAAGTGTGCTCGAACCTTGAAACAAACCCTTTGTGTTTGCGATTGCCTTTTCTCTCTCTCTCTCTCTCTCCCCCTTATTTATATCTTGCATTACTTTATTGTGTTCATCTTTACTTGCATGATATACTTGTGTGCATAATTGATATATACTTGCTTGGGATTGTTGCTAACACTTGTATTCAACCAAGAGAGCCAACGCGGCACCTCAACCCATTCAAGGGGAATCTAGAGGAGTTAGTCCAGAGCCCTTTACGGGGAATTCGGCTACACTCTTGTGTTACACATAGTGTTTAGCGTAAAAAGATTAATTTGGTCTTAATTGTTTTTAGCTTCCGCATCATTTGGCATTAAGTAACCATTAGATTAGCCATCACCTATTCACCCCCCCTCTAGGTGAACCTTCAATTGGTATCAGAGCCAAGTGCTCTGATTTTAGGTCTAACAACCTAGAGTAAAAGATCCTCTTTTTTTTGTGGCTAATCACAATATTTGTACACACACCATGGACTTCATGTCACCTCCCACTTTTGATATTCTTAACATCCATATATGGAAGGTGAAGATGTCCTTGTACCTCAAAGCCCTAGGTTATCATGTTTATCTTGCCATCACTAATAATGATTATTGTTTATATGGTAAGAATATTGAGGCTAATGCAAAAGCCCTTAATGCTTTAAAGTCTACCCTAGATGATGTTTATTTATCTAGAGTTTCTAACTTTGATTCGGCTTTTGTAGTATGGAATACCCTCATCTCCCTCGGCGAAAAAGATCAATACTATGCGGGGAGCGATTTGGATGTTGGAAGCGACACCTCCAACAAGTGCTATATGGTCCAAGGGGATAACCCCCTTGAGGTAACTATCGAATCCGAGGTAGATGAAGATAACATGTCATATGATGAGCTTACCACTTTTTGTCATCTCCTACTTGAGAAATATGACATGATTAAAAAGGAAAATAAAAATTTGAAAAAGAAAGTTGATTGCATGCATATAGAACAAGATTCTTTTAAATCTAACATTGCATGTTTAGAAAAAGAAAATAAAGATTTGAAAAATGAGAATGTTTCCCTTATGTCTAAATTAAATGATCTTTGTGAAGGGAACACGATTTTGAAAGATAAAATTATTTTGGTGGAAACTCAAAAGGAAATTATTTTTCAAGAAAATAATTGTTTGAAAAGGGAAATGTTTGAAAAAGAAAAAGAAAAAGAAAAAGTTTTTCAAAAGAAGAAGAAAAATGATTCTATATCCCACTATAATCTTCATGCCACCATTGATGATAGTGAGATTACTCTTTTGAAAAATAAAATTAATAGTTTGAGTTCAACTTTGAACTCTTGTGCTTTTAATCATTCTAGGTTGGAGTCAATGTTTTCAAAGAAACAAACTCCACACATTCATGCACATCATAACCATGCATTTACTTATGTTGCACAACATGATCACACTCCTACACATAAGCATACTAAGGTGTACATATGTACACATTGTGGCCGCAAAGGCCATTTAGCAAAATTTTGTTATGATAGGTTAGATCATTTTAATTTTGCTAATAAAAGATTTTGGGTTCCTTACAAGACTAACCCCCAAGGACCCAAGAAAATATGGGTACCAAAACCCCCACCATTTGCTTTTGATGTAGGTGAGGACTCTCACAAAACGTGAGAGGATCGGTGCCTTGGTAGTGGATGCACTTGGACATGATGGACATACTTTTAGGATGCATCACTATCAAGGTGTTTTGGTGGGACAACCACCATGTTAGGAGCTTTGGAGTTGGTAACAATCTCTAAACTCCTACTTTATGTACATGCTTTTAATTTCATATATCATATAGCATGTTCATATTTTTGTGTGCTTCATGTGGTATTTACATGCTTAGATGTAGAATATGTCAAACTTGCATTTATACATATATGAATAGTGAACTACAATTGACTCATATATATTTGAACTTCATGCTCATTTGTATCCACTATATGCATATGTATAGACTAGTTTTGATGATTCTCTTTTATACATATTTTGCCTATTTTTATGCTTTACTTCATGTATATGTATTTTAATTCAAATCTAATAAATATACATGTATACCCGTGAGTCTCTTGCTTTCATGCAAATACATTTAATAGACTCTTTTATACTTGGGATATATATGCATATTGTTAGCTTTGGATATACCATACATATACCTTGAAGTTATTTGAAAGAAAAATGAATTTTTATGTTTTGATAAAAATAATTTTCATGTCTATTTAAGCTTCGTTGTCTATTTTCATGAAAATACCATTTACATAACCTTTGAACACTCATCTTTTATTTTTCAAGATAATTTTGAACTTTATGGACTATGAGTGCTTGAATTTTTTATGTACTTAGTATAATTCATGAAAAACATATGATTTGATGTATTTGAAGGATCTTTAACTAGTTTGTCAAAAATCTATTTAAACTAGTTATTTGTTCTTCAAATTAGTTTATGAGACATACACATGATCTTACTATTCTTCAATCATAAATTCTTTTGTGTTCTCAAAATTTATTTGATGCTTCATGATTTGAATATTAGTTTATATGTTAGTTTTTGTCAACACTAGGATTTATACTTGTACATATCGTGGGCCACAAATAAATCTATTTATATTTGTGTCTGAATGCTTATTTGAACCTATGAAATGTGCTTGTATTGCTTGGTTTTGATGATACATACATTTTTTAAACTTGTATTCCCACTTCTTGGATTTGATTTATGATCACGTGTTTTCATTTAATGTATATGTGTATTTTTGCCAAACTTTAAGATATACATGTATACCTCTTGAGTCATTTGCCTTTCATGCAAATCTATATATATGGACTCAATTGTGTTTTGGGATATGTGTGTATACTTCTTGTATTGTCAAAACATACATGAACCTTGAAATATAATTTTTTTTAAAAAAAATTTTTTTTGGTAGATTATACAATGAGATATACACTTAAACTTACCTTATGTCAATTGGTATCATTGGATCATTTCAATTGGTATCAATATGATTATTCTTTTTGTATATACTCATGTTTTGATTATATGTATGTATGCTTTCAAATTCAAATTATATCAATTTCTATTGGTATTATCTTTTCATACATATATGTGGTCTATTTGTGCTTTAAGAGAGTGAATCAATTGTTCTTAAAATACAATGTATATGCTAAGCTTAATTCAACTTTCAATTGGTAATTCTTAAAGCTTATGCAATATGTATTCAAAATTGATATCAAAATAAAAAATATGTTTACTTGATATCTCAAAATGTGTTTTATTAAGAAAGTTCAAAATTTTGTTTGATAAGAGAAATTCAAAATTTTTGATTTGTATTGCCTATATGCAAGGAGAGCTTAACATCTCTCTTACATATAGGGTCTGTTTGGTTGTCGTAACTGGCCGTAATTCGTAATTGTAATTGGTAAAGTCTTTTACAATTGTAAATGAGTTACATGTATGTAAATTTTACGGTGTTTGGTTGGTAATATAAAATTGTAAAGTGGGAAAGTGTATTGTACTTTACGGTGTTTGGTTGTCGTAATGTATAAGTCGTAAGTGAAAAAGTTGAGCACAAAATTAACTATTTTACAATTTTAAAAGTTTTAATAATGCAAATAATATTTAAAAAGTTAAATATTAAAATTTTTTAATATTAATATAAAAAAATATTACAAATTTGTATGACCACAAAATTAACTGTAACTGGGCTGTAAGTGAGTGGTAACTGGGTTGCAAGTGAGTGTTAATTGAGTTACGTAAGTCTTTTACGAATTACAGTCCAAACAAACGCCGTAGTTGTAACTGGGTAGTAAGTCATTTACGAATTACGGAGTTTTACGCGAAACAAACGGCCCCATAGATTCATGTTGAGTATATTATAAATTGAGGAGCTTGACAACTCTTCTTTATATGATATACGTGTGTAGGGGGAGCTTCACATCTCCTCTTATGCATTACATAATATGCGTTATGTGAATTAGGGCTTGTCATCCCTCCTTCATGTAATGTATATGTGTAGGGAAGCTAACTTAACGTCTTCCTCTTCATGAATGTATATCGCATATAAATCTTTATTGATTGATTTGTATTACCCCTTCTTGATCTCTTTGTTTTTGACAAAAAGGGGGAGAAAATTTTGTTTGATTTGATTTTACTTTGAACCCTTTGTTGATGATTGATAAAAAGGGGAGAAGAATTTGAGAGTTATATGCATGTTGAATAAGATTTATGTTTATGCATATATATTTTTGTATTGCAAATAGGAGAAAAAGATTTTGATTTATGCTTGTTGCATGTTTTATCTCCATACTTGCATACATATTCGTGTGCCTCATTGCCATATCTATTGTTTATTTGGTATGCATGAGTTAAGGGGGAGCTTCTTTGAAGCTTTACTTTAATCCATGCATATATAACTTCATGAGTTTTGTCATCATCAAAAAGGGGGAGATTGTTGGCCCAAAGGCCCATCACTCTAGTTTTGATGATGATTAACTCACGAAGTTATAATATTAATGATCTTGTGTTTAATTAGTGACATATTCATTATCAAGATCTTAGTAGGTGTGGAGCTTCAACAAAGGATTTTAAGACAAGTTTTGGAGCTAGCACCGGTTGATTCACGAGCCTATGCATCAAGACCACATCAATTTGTTGAGCTCGTTGGATTGCACTTGGACCAAGTCAAGAAGATGAGAAGACTTCAAGGGAAGACTTCAAGATCAAGACTTGTGTCTAGGTATAAGATTTTTATTTTAGATAAAATGTAATGGATAGAATAGTTGGTGGATTGCTCAAGTTCTTATCACACACACACTCTTAGTTTAATTGTCTTTTCATAAAAGAATTTTCAGTTTAGAAAAGACTTTCATTTGGAAAAATACATGTTTGGTTTTTGGTATTTCTTATGAAGATGTTTTAACCAAAACCACATTTAGAGCTTAATGTCAAAAACATAGATATTTCATCTTGATTGTGTAGTGGATCATATCCATACACACTATGCTTTAAAAATATATCTTGTTTTTGTATTTGATGAAGATTTGGAAAAACATGTTTTGGAAAAATATTGTTTTGGAAAAACAGTTTTTATCATGAGCCAAATATTTCCAAGTTACAAAAATAGTCCAATCTTTTATAACATGCCTTGATTTTGTGCAAGCATGTTTGTTTATCAAAGTATATTGGTAAAACTATTTTTGTAGATTTTTAAGTATTTTATGGGATTTTATTTGAGCCAAAAAGACTAAGTTTTAATCCCAGAAAAACAGTTTCCAGGCTTCAGCAAGTCGACTGTATAGTCGACTTGGTCTGAAGTCGGTCGACCGGATCGGTCGACCGACGTGCACAGACGTGCACGCCTTTGTGCACTGGAGGATGGCCGACCGTGCCGGTCGACCGATCCAGAGAGCCCTGCTCTCTGGAAATTTCGGTCGACCGTACGGGTCGACCGACAGAGAGTTCTACTCTCTGCTCCAGTGGCTCGGTCGACCCGGGCGATCGACCGTGGCTCCAACGGTCGGATTTCTGACCGTTGGCGGTCGACCGGGCGGGTCGACCGGCAGGCCTGACAGACCCCAACGGCTATATTTTTCTGGCCTATAAATTTGAGGGTCTTGTCATTGTTTTGTAACAAGATTTTAGGAGAGCTTTGAGCCAGTTTTTCCCACTCCATTAAAAGAGTTTTCTCCACATATTTGAGAGCTAATATTTCCAATCAAAAGGAAATATTTTATCAAGAGTGTTTAAGTGATTTCCTTGAGTTTTTCACCATAGTTCTTTCCTTGCTTTCTCACAATCACTTGAGCTATCCATTGCCTTATCTATCCATAAGATTGTGTTGTGAGAGTTTGTAATTGGTGATCAAAGTGTTTTAGATCACCAAGAGATTTCCTTTTTGTTCTTTGAGGAGGCGGACAAGTGTGTTCGCGGTGGTTTAGAGTTCTTGTGTGAACTCGGTGGTTTGAGGTGCGGCCTCGGCGAGCTAGTGAGCTTGCGTGTGTACGGGACTAGGGAGTCCGAGGCTTGTAGGTGTTGCGGCACCGAGGAGAGATCCATTGGGATCTTGCATAGTGGAAATCCTTCGTGTGTCGAAGGCGGGGATGTAGAGCAAGTGTGCTCGAACCTCGAAACAAACCCTTTGTATTTGCGATTGCCTTTTCTCTCTCTCTCTCTCCCTTATTTATATCTTGCATTACTTTATTGTGTTCATATTTACTTGCATGATATACTTGTGTGCATAATTGATATATACTTGTTTGGGATTGTTGCTAACACTTGTATTCAACTAAGAGAGCCAACGCGGCACCTCAACCCATTCAAGGGGAATCTAGAGGAGTTAGTCCAGAGCCCTTCATGGGGAATTCGGCTACACTCTTGTGTTACACATAGTGTTTAGCGTAAAAAGATTAATTTGGTCTTAATTGTTTTTAGCTTCCGCATCATTTGGCATTAAGTGACCATTAGATTAGTCATCACCTATTCACCCCCCCTCTAGGTGAACCTTCAGTTCCAACCTCAGATGCGAACCTCGTAGTCTCTGCCAAACGTGATGTCGTGCTGTTCTTTGAGATGCAGACCTTAGGATCGCGTTTCAACATTAAAACGCGAGCCTGTGTAACTTCGCGTTTCAATACAAATGCATGCCTGAGAAGCTTCACGTTTCAAGTTCAGTGTGAGCCTGTGAGCTCTGTGTTCCAACACAGACGCGAGTCTGTGAGCTTCGCGTCTCAACATCAGAGCAAAGTCCAAGCCTAGCGCGGACTCGCGTTTTTGCTGTAACTGACAACCGCAAATTTGGTCAGTTACACCCTATTTTCTCTTCACATAATGAGGAATAACTTTCCATTATGGAGAGATTTAAGGGGCTGGTTACACCCCTCCCATTATAGAGAGATTTAAAGGGTTGGTTACAGCCAGAATTCTCTATAAATAACTTTGAATAGTGGTGAGAAAAGGGGGGAGTTTTGGAGGAGGAACTTAAGAAGCCATAGGTCAGAGGAGAAGAATCTCCAAAATGATATATTTGATACTTAATACTTGAAGCTGGATAATTATAGAAGGCTAAAACTTGAGCACAAGATTGCTGAAAGAGAACACTCTTTGTAAACTTGCTGAGTTCAAGTTCTATAATATCTTTGAGATTTTAGCCACTGATTAAGATTTTATACTTTACCAGTGTGCTTCCAACGAGAGCAAGAAGATCTGAAGATCAAGCTTTTGGTTCGGCTCATCAACAGAGAACAAGAATCACTCTCCATCGCTACACAAAGAACGCAGCTTAAACATGGGGGAGAATTGGTTCTTCTCCCCTCTTCTGTAATCGAAATTATTCTGTTGTAACTTTTCAGCCACTCACAGAAACTTTACATTGACCAAGCTTTTCTAATGCAAACAATAGTGAGCCCGTGAAAACTTCTTACATCACGAATCGTCTTAGGCTCGGGCCATTCCTCAATGGCTCTGATCTTCTCAGGATCCGCAGAAACTTCATCAACAGAGACTACAAATTCGAGAAATTGAACTTGTGTAGAGAGAAAGGTGTACTTCTTAGGATTTACGTACAACTCTTCCTTCCTTAATACAGAACAGACGTGACTTAGATGGTCGAGGTGTTGCTCACGAGATTGGCTGTAGATAAGGATGTCAAAGTATACTACCAAATATTTGCCCATAAATGGACGTAGTATTTGCATCATCACTCTCATGAAAGTACTCGGAGCAATGGTCAATCCAAAATGTATGACCATGCACTCATCCAACCTATCCTTTGTTTTGAAGGCGGTCTTTCATTCATCTCCAAGATAGATGTGAATTTGGTGATAACCACTTTTTAGTTCAATCTTGGAGAAAATAGTGGCACCAGACATCAAAACCAACATATCATCTAGTCTAGAAATGAAAAAAAAAATGGTATTTAACCGTTATCTTGTTGATGGCACGACTATCACGCACATACGCCAAGATCTGTCTTTTTTGGGTGTCAATAGGGCGGGAACCGTGCAAGGACTCATGCTCTCTTGGATGAAGCTTTTTCTCATCAATTCGTTAAGTTGCCTCTTGAGTTCAACATGCTCGGTGGGGTTCATTCTATAGTGGGATAAGTTAGAAAGACTAGCTCCTGGAACTAAATCAATAGTTTATTGGATGTCACGCATCGGTGGAAGCTTGTCCGGAAGGTCTTCAGGAAACACATGAGCAAACTCCGCAATCACTGGGGTGACTTCGGGAGGGATTGCGGTGTTGGATTCCTTTGTAATTTTCGTGGTTACGAGGATCACGATGGGAGCTCCTTTCTCCACATCTTGAACGAAAGCTTTTGCAATAATCAAGCTGATACTGTTAGTTTTCTTCACTGTAGTAGGCTTTAGTTTAGATGGTTCAGCATTATGTTCACGAGGTAGTAACTTGATTTTCTTTCCTTCGTGTTTGAATTGACACATGTTCGATCGACCGTAGATGGTAACATCTTTGTCGTATGGCCATGGTCGTCTAAGGATAACATGACCCACATCCATAGACACAACATCGCACCGGATTTTATCGTTGTAGAGACCGAAGTCAATTGAGACAAGGCATTTTTGCTTGGCTTTCATAGCTGAAGAGTTAATCCGTTACTCTATAGGGATGCGGATGAGGTACAACCTTCAGGCTAAGTTTGACAATTATTGTAGACGACACAACATTAATACAACTTTCACTGTCTACAATTATCTTGCAGCTCCTACCACCAATTTTCATAATGATGTGGAACATGGTGGTTCGTCTCCAGTCATCTTTCTCCTTGGGTTGAGATAAGGCACGCCTGACGACGGATAAATGAATCGACGTCGTTGGTTGAATGCAGCTAAGACCAGTGCTATCACCTGTTGTCTCATCGTACATATCAAACTCTTCTTCTTCTTCTCTCCGAAAAATAAATTCCTCTAATTTTGATTCTGATACTACTTCGGGTTCCCCATTGATTAAGGCAATTTTGATCAAAGTTGGGCAATTGGCAGCTACATGTCCATATCCCTGGCGATTGTAACATTTGATTGTGAGAGTCAGCTTAGAGATCTCTCTATCAGTGCCTTTGCCTTTATTCTCGATGCTCTTGCCTTTAGTATCTGTCTTGTGGGAAGAAATTTGACTTTGGAAGGGTTGGGGTGCGAACTCGAGTTGGGCCTAGTTGTTTGTGTGTTTCTCTTAGAGACGGAACTAGACTTGATCGCATCTAAATATTGGACTAACGCGCAGGCTTTTTCGAAGTGATTTCACGAGCCAAAAGTTCGGTTCGTAAGTCTTCCCTAAGTCTGGCTTTAAATTTAAACAAGATTATTGTCCTTCGGTGCTAAGCGCGTTGCATCTGATGAGGAACTCATCAAACTTTTTCACATACTCCTGTACTGATTTGTTGCCCTGAGTGTGTCAGTGCCACTGGTCCATGAGACGGCACTGAACGATGGTGGCACATAGTTTCCTTTAAGTTCATCTTTCATTCTTTGCCAGGTATCGATCGGTTCCTTGTCACGAGCAGTACGCATGTTTACTAAGTTAGTCCAATACTGGCTAGCTTGACCGGTTAATTTCATCGCTACAAACTTAACTTTTCTAGGCTCAGTGAGATTGTACCACGTGAAGTACTTGTCAAGTTGTTGAGTCCAATCAAGAAAAAGTTGTGGATTATGACGTCCATTGAATGTTGGGACATCGATCTTGATACTTTTCAAAAGTTGACTATCAGGGTCTCGCTCACCGCGTCCTTAGTATTGTACAATCCGATTACGTTCTTCGTCATGTTCATTGCGGCTCTCGAGACGAGTTTCAACTCTACCTAACTTATCTCCAGTTTGGGTTGCAGTTTGGATCAGGTTGGCTAGTTAGGATCAGGTTGGCTAGTTAGGCTTGTATGGCAGCGATTGCGTAGGCGAGTTGTTGGGGATCCATAGTTATACTGCCTGACTCGCTAGACTCTTTTAACAAATATGGGTGTCCACTACGGGTGGGCATGCACTAACAAAACCTTAACGAATGCAAATGAAACCTCCTAGATGCAATTTTATTAAATTAAATTTATGCAAAAATAAATGAGATTCCTAACTATATGCTGATGCAATTTTTTTAATTATTATTTTTTTAATGCAAAAGAAAATAAAAACAAATTTCCTAATAAATGTCTGAAACAAAGCTCAAATTTTTTTCTAAACCTAATGCAAGTTTCCTACCTAAACTAGGCTCTGATACCAAACGATGTAAAACTAGATGTGGGTGATGCTAGAAATCAGTGATAGAGCTAAACTTACTAGTTTCACTACAAATTACAATTTTCGGTAGGAACAAATGTAAAACTAATATATGGTGAGATGGATTTTTGGTAAAAATTAATATTCGCAATGTAGACAATTCTAATCATCACTAACCACACGCAATACTTAGTTATAAGTAATAATCTGACTTGCAATATCGAAACAATATAGACAAGGATAACAGAATCACACACGCTCACCAAAATATGTGAATAACAGAGAAATCATGATAAAATACTAGAGATAAAATTAATCAGTGTAATTCTACAGATATTCTGATTTTGTTGAAAAATAAAAGTACCTGTCGAAGCTTCTTATGTCCCGTTGTGTTGACTTGCTTTAATACTCCTGCCCGATCTACTTGAAGGTGGACTAAAGTTCTGTCTATATTGTTGCAGGCTCCTGAGCGCTGGCGTTAATATTTGTTCACGCATGCAGAAGGAGGGGGGCAGGAATGCTTGACTGTGCACACGCAAGGGAAGAGAGGGTGGCGGTGGGGACTCGGCTGTGCTGAGGCACAGGAGGAAGAGGAAGCGGTGGAAGCCTGGACTGCTGAGGTTGATGGCGGTGGACTGTTCTGCTTTGTGTTACTGCCGATCACATAGGGGAAAAAGGAAAGACCTTGCCGTTGAAGATTACAGAGAGGGGATTGGGATTTGGGTGGCGTAGTTGGTGGAATACATGTGGATTTTGGGGGCGGGAGAGTCTATGTTTGCGGCTGTGAGAGGGCCTGTAGGGAAACATGGAAGGAAAGAGGAGTTTATTAGGCTTTGATTTGTAACTTATTGAGGATTTTTGGATAAGATAATGATTTGTAATTGGGTTCAAATTTTGGATGAATAGGATAGATGGATGGGTGCTACTATCTTGTAATTGGATTGGGAAGTTGTAATGTGGATATGAATGAACATTGAGTGGATAAGATCAAATTGAATTTGAATAGAGTAATTAGGTTATCGCTTCACACAATAATCCTGTTTTGAAAAGAATTTCACACTCAAATTCAAACTGATATTTTCATAATTTAAAACTCAAGATTTCATTCATTCAAAGTCTCTGTCTTTATTTCAAGTAAGTATTCTCACACAACTGATTTGGTATTAAAACACTGTAAACAAATAAATAACTGAAAAATTAAACACTACTGTAAAAGAAACGTATAGACTCCAACTGAAAATATAATTCTGGTTAAATCTAAATAGATGCAGCTCAAGCCTCCTGCGCTGATACACATGATCATATCTCCTCTTCAGACGTGCCGATGCCATGTCCTCATCACCCTCTGCATCTGTGGTGCTATGCTTTCAGTAACTGGGTCACGGAAAATGATCCTGAATTCAAGTGCTATCATAATGGGAATTCAGAACCTCGTGGCTTTGGTTTGTTCAAAGCTTTAATTGAATCTCCATTACTGAACTTTATTATTTCTCTGAAACATGGATGTAAGACTTGCCCCATCATCCGGTCATCAATTTAAATAGGATACTAGATGCTATAAATAATTCTAGTAGATACTTACATTTTGAAGTTACTTTTGCTGCATTTACGTTTTTTTTTCCCAAGGCCATATTGGCATCACAGTTGATGACACGTACAAGGCATGCGAGCGATCTGAACGCTTAGGTGTGGAGTTTGCGAAGAAGCCTGATGATGGTAACTCAGAGTTAGCAATATTTGGAAGCTTACATGCCATCCTTTACTTCTGTGTTTAAGTTTATATATGCAATAAATTTGGATCTGTGTTGTCTGACTCTGACGATTTATTTTGCAAAAGTTGTAAAACGGTTTATTACATATATTGTGAATTACTAAAGCCAAAATTTGAATTTACATAATTGCATTATTTTGAAATTTTGATTTCAAGCGTGATATCTGCTGTTGCATTTTATATCTGACGTATTTGAAATTTGTAGACTCTCTGTTAGCACCTGGGGAACATGGTTTCCTAACAAACTGCCTCATCCCAAATTAGAACTATATCATGTCTTCATTCATTTAGATATTTAATTTTTCTATTTATGATTGTTGCTATTTTCTAGTTACACCATTCATATTTACAATAGACATGCACAAAGTTTTTCCTTCCTGCTCAAAAAGTACCTTTACACGCGACTTTGTAAATATATCCCTTCATGCCTGATTTCATGAACAAGTTTCTCAGATCTTTCCTCATATTTATATGTTTGTTGTTTATTTATTTAACTTCTCTTACCCCTCTAAACACACTTTGTCTGCTTTAATACTGCAAATCTCTCTGTAAAAGGTTTTATTATTCCCATGCAGAGTAATGGCTTGCACAATTGACATTGTTTTTCTTTCGCAGGAAAAATGAAAGGGATTGCATTCATTAAAGATCCAGATGGTTACTGGATTGAAAATTTTGACCTGAAAAGGATTGGGGAGGTGACTGCTGCTGTCTCTTGAGAGTGACCTTCCAAACTCAGGTAATATTTACTTGTTGCTCTCTTGACGGTTACATACATAATGGTCTCTTTTGGTTAACAAGTGACATATAGTATGTGTAAGTTCACCTAGAGGGGGGGGTGAATAGGTGATGGCTAATCTAATGGTCACTTGTGAACAAATAATGCGGAATTAAAACTAAGTTGACCAAATTAAACTTCTTTTAATTGAACACTTATGTATAACACAAGAGTGTTGCCGAATTCCCCTTGCGAGGCTCTGAACAAACTCCTCTAGATTCCCCTTGAATGGGTTGAGGTGTCGCGTTGGCTCTCTTGGTTGAATACAAGTGTTAGACAATCAATCCCAAGCAATTATATAACAATTAAGCACAAGAGTATATCAAGCATATAAAGATAGACAATAATTGAATGCAAGATATAAAAGAGACAAAGAGAAAGAGAGAGAGCAAGAGTGAGCAATCGCAAACACAAAGGGTTTGTTTCGAGGTTCGAGCACACTTGCTCTACATCCCCGCCTTCGACACACGAAGGATTTCCACTATGCACGATCCAACCGGATCTCTCCTTGGTGCCGCAACACCTACAAGCCCTCGGACTCCCAAAGTCCCTTACACACCACAAGCCCACCGGCTCGTCGAGGCCGCACCTCGTACAACAAGTCCGCACCCGAACTCAAAACACCGCGAGCACACTTGCCCGCTTCCTCAAATACAAAGAAAGATCTTGGTGATCTAAACACTTGATCACCTAACAAAACTCTCACTACAACACTCCTATAGGATAGATATAACTATGGATGCTCAAGTGTAGTGTGAGAAATCAAGGAAAGAACTTTGATGGAAAACTCAAGAAATCACAATAAACACTTGGCACTCTATTTTGTGGAGAAAACTCTGCTAAAAGAATGGAAATAACTGGACAAAAGCTCTCCTAAAATCTTAGCTTCAAACAATGACAAAACCCCCTTTTATAGAGGCCAGAAAAAAACTAGCCGTTGGGATCTGTCAGTGCTGCCGGTCGACCGGGCCGGTCGACCGCCAACGGTCAAAATCCGACCGTTGGAGCCTCCGGTCGACCGTCCCGGTCGACCGATAAAACCCGAGAGCACAGCTCTCTCCAGCGGTCGACCGTCCCGGTCGACCGGCCACTGTGCTGACAACGTGCACAAGGCTGTGCACGTCGGTCGACTCGGACGGTCGACCGACCATGGTGCGGTCGACCGGTCCGGTCGACCGACTTGGCCTGTCAGCCAGTCCTCAGTTCTGCACAGATACGGGTTTTGAAAATAGGTCTTTTCACTCAATAAAAATCCCATAAATTCACAGTAAATCTAAAAAATAGTTTTAATCACAATAAAAACTGTTTTTCTAAAAATATGTTTTTCTAAAACTTGTTTTTCCATAACTTCACAAAATACAAAAACAAGATATTTGAGTTCATTTTAAAGCATAGTGTGTATGGATATGATCCACTACACAATCAAGATGAAATATCTATGTTTTTGATATTAAGCATAAAACTTGGTTTTGGTTGAAGGATAAGTATATGAGAACCACCAAAAAACCAAACTTGTATTTTTCCAAAATGAAAAATCTTTTCTACTTTAAAAATCTTTTATGAAAACAATTCTAACAAGAGTGTGTGTGTGATATCTATACTTGAGCATTCCACCACTATTCTATCCTTTACATTTTATTTAAAAACAAAAATAAAATCTTATACCTAGACACAAGTCTTGATCTTGAAGTCTTCCCTTGAAGTCTTCTCATCTTCTTGACTTGGTCCAAATACAATCCACCGAGCTCATCTCTAGATGTGTTCTTGATGCATAGGCTCGTGAATCAACCGGTGCTAGCTTCCAACTTGTCTTTAAATCCTTTGTTGAAGCTCCACACCTACTAAGATCTTGATAATGAATCTGTCACTAATTAAACACAAGATCATTAGTAATCATAACTTCATGAGTTGATCATCATCAAAACTAGAGTGATGGGCCTTTGGGCCAACAATCTCCCCCTTTTTGATGATGACAAAACTCATGACGTTATATATGCATGGATTAAAGTAAAGCTTCAAAGAAGCTCCCCCTTAACTCATGCATAGACATAAATAATAAGATATGGCAATGAAGCATATGACATGTATGCAAATGTAGGAGATGCAATCATATAAATCAAATCTTAAATCAAATCTTTTTCTCCTATTTGCAAATCAAAGACATATATGCATAAAACATAAATCTTACTCCCCCTTAAGCAAGGAAGACATGCATATATCACAAATACTTACAAATACTTCTCCCCCTTTTTGTCAATCATCAACAAAGGGTTCAAAGTAAAAATACATCAAACAAATTTTCTCCCCCTTTTTGTCAAAAACAATGAAATCAAAGAGGGGTAATCAAAACAATTAATAAAATTTATATGCGATATAAATTCATGAAGAGGAAGACGCTAAGTTAGCTTCCCTACACATATGCATTACATGAAGAAGGGATGATAAGCCCCAATTCACATAACACATATTATGTAATGCATAAGAGGAGATGTGAAGCTCCCCCTACACACGTGTACCACATAAAGAAAAGATGTTAAGCTTCTCAATACACAATACACTCAATATGAATCTACATATGGAAGAGATGTTAAGCTCTCCTTGCATATAGACAATACAAATCAAAAATTTTGAATTTTTCTTAAAATTTTTTTGAGTTTTTGATACTAATTTCAAAACACAATGCACAAGCTTATTATGGGATACCAATTTGAAATTCTAATTAAGCTTAGCATTAACAATCTTTGTGCTTCAAAAGATACCAATTGTAAAACAAGCACAAAAACTATCATATATATGTATGAAGAAATTATATCAATTGAGATGGATACATACATATATAGGAAAAGCAAAATATGAGTGTATACCAAAAAGGTTCATATTGATACCAATTGCAAATAACCAATGATACCAATTGAAAAATAAGCTTAGGTGTATATATCACATAATCTACCACTTGAAGAATTCGAACTACTTAAATGGAAATGTTTAACAACTAGTACGGAATCCTTCAATCAAGGAATAAAGTAAAAAAATTTTCATGAAATATCAATGAAACACAAGGCACTAAAAAGCACTCTATCCATAAAGTCCATATCAAAAAGAAGTGAGTGTGCTAGTGTTATGTGGAACATGGTATCATGAAAAATAGCAATAAAACTCAATATTCCTTAAAATTTTGAAATCATGAAATCCATCACAAAAATTTTATTGAAAAAAAATTACAAAATTTTTATTAAAAACAAAAATTTATATTTCAAGATATATGTATGTCTTGACAAGACATTAAGTATACATACATATCCTTAAAACACAATTGAGTCCATATATAGATTTGCATGAAAGGCAAATGACTCAAGAGGTATCCATGTATATCTTAATGTTTTGGCAAGACAAACATATACATAAAATGAAAGCACACGATCATAGCATAAATCCGAAATGGGAATACAAGTTTAAAATGTAATAATCATCAAAACTTAGGCTATACTAACACACCTAATGGGCACAAATAAGCATTCAAACCCAATCATATATAGATTTATTTGTGATCCATAATGTGTATAAGTATAAATCCAAGTGTTGACAAATGCTAACATTTAAACTAATATTCAAATCATGAAGCATCAAATAAATTTTGAAAATACAAAAGAATTTATTCATATGATTACAAATAGGATCATGTGAATCAATTTGAAGAATAGATAACTAGTTTAAATGGATTTTTGACAAACTAGTTAAAGATCCTTCAAAAATACAAAGTCAAATGTTTTTCATGAATAATACTAAATACACAAAAGTTCAAGCACTCATAGTCCATAAAGCTCAAAAATATTTTGTATCATAAAGATGAGTGTTCAAAAGATCATGTAAATAGCATTTTTATAAAAATAGTCATTCAAGCTCAAAAAGATCATAAATCACATTTTGTTGTATGAATCAAAAACATGAAAAATCCTTTTTTTTTATTTAAAATACTAATCTTCATGGTATATGTATGATTTATCCAATTCTAACAATATGCATACATATCCCAAATATGAAAAGAGTCCAATATATATTGCATGAAGGCAAATGACTCAAGGGGTATACATGTATATTTATTAGATTTGAATTAAACACACATATACATGAAGTAAGATCAAAGATAGGCATAACAAGTATAAATGACCGAATCATCAAAACTAGCCTATACACATGCATATAGTGGATACAAATGAGCATGAAGTTCAAATATGTATGAGTCAATTGTAGTTCACTATTCATATATGTATAAATGCAAGTTTTGACACATTCTACATTTAAGCATGTAAATGCCACATGAAGTACCAAAAAAAAAAAATATGAACATGCTACATGAAAATAAAAACATGTGCATAAATGAAATAGGAGTTTAGAAATCGTTACCAACTCCAAAGCTCCTAGCATGGTGGTTGACCCACCAAAATTCCTTGATAGCGGTGCTCCAAGTATGTGTCATTTTAGTTCAAATGCACCCACCATCAAGGCACCAAATCTCTCACGTTTTGAGAGATTCCTCACCTACATCAAATACACAAGGTGGGAATTTTGGTACCCATATTTTCTTGGGTCCTATGGGGTTAGTCTTGTAAGGAACCCAAGCATTTTTATTTTTATCAAAAATAAGAACATTTAACCTTTCATAACAAAATTTTCTTAGATGGCCTTTGCGGCCACAATGTGTACATGTGTACACCTTAGCATACTTATGAGTGGGAGTGTGAGCATGATGTGCATCATAAGCATGGTCATGATGATGATGTGCATGAGTATGAGGAACTTGTTTCTTTTGAAACAAGGATTCCAATCTAGTATGATTGAATGCACATGAGCTCAAATTAGAGCTCAAATTATCAATTTTATTTTTCAAATTTTTAATCTCATTTTGATCAATGTGTGCATGAAAAGCATGATGAGATATAGAATCACTTTTCTTTTTCTTTTGCGAAACAAAATCTTTTTCTTTTTCACAAATTTTTCTTTTCAAAGATTTATTTTCTTGAAAAACATCTTCCTTTTGTTTTTCCACCAAATCAACCTTATTTTCAAAATCATATTTCCTTCACATAAAACATTCAATTTAGACATTAAGGAAATATTCTCATTTTTCAAATCCTCATTTTCTTTTTCTAAACATGCAAGTTTATTTTTAAAAGAATCATTTTCTACATGCATGCAATCAAATTTCTTTTTCCAACTTTCATTATCTTTTTCTAAGCATGCAATGTTATTTCTATATGAGTCATGTTCCTTATGCATGCAAGCAATTTCCTTTTTCAAATTTTTATTATTCTTTTTAATCATGTCATATTTCTCAAGCAATAATTGGCAAAATGTATTAAGCTCATCATATGACATATTAACATCCTCATCCTCGGATTCGGAGTTTACCTCAAGGGGGTTATCCCCTTGGACCATATAGCATACGTTGGAGATGTCGCTTCCAACGTCCGAATCGCTCCCCGCATAGTATAGGTCCTTTTCGTCAAGGGAGGTGATGATGTTCCAAGCTACAAAAGCCGATTCAACATTAGAAACCCTAGATAAATATTCATCATTTAGGGTTGACTTAATAGCATGAAGGGCTTTTGCATTAGCCTCAATGTTCTTACCATTTAAGCAATATTCTTTATTAGTTGTGGCAAGATATACACTAAGGCCAAGTCCTTTGAGGAACAAAGACATCTTAACCTTTCAAATTTGGATGTTAAGGATGTCAAAGGTGGGTGGTGACATGAAGTCCATGGTGTGTGTACAAAATATTGTGATTAGCCTAAAAGTAGGATCTTTAACTCTTAGGTTGTTAGACCCAATATCAAGAGCACCTGGCTCTGATACCAATTGTAAGTTCACCTAGAGGGGGGGTGAATAGGTGATGGCTAATCTAATGGTCACTTGTGAACAAATAATGCGGAATTAAAACTAAGTTGACCAAATTAAACTTCTTTTAATTGAACACTTATGTATAACACAAGAGTGTTGCCGAATTCCCCTTGCGAGGCTCTGGACAAACTCCTCTAGATTCCCCTTGAATGGGTTGAGGTGCCGCGTTGGCTCTCTTGGTTGAATACAAGTGTTAGACAATCAATCCCAAGCAATTATATAACAATTAAGCACAAGGGTATATCAAGTATATAAAGATAGACAATAATTGAATGCAAGATATAAAAGAGACAAAGAGAAAGAGAGAGAGCAAGAGTGAGCAATCGCAAACACAAAGGGTTTGTTTCGAGGTTCGAGCACACTTGCTCTACATCCCCGCCTTCGACACACGAAGGATTTCCACTATGCACGATCCAACCGGATCTCTCCTTGGTGCCGCAACACCTACAAGCCCTCGGACTCCCAAAGTCCCTTACATATCACAAGCCCACCGGCTCGTCGAGGCCGCACCTCGTACAACAAGTCCGCACCCGAACTCAAAACACCGCGAGCACACTTGCCCGCTTCCTCAAATACAAAGAAAGATCTTGGTGATCTAAACACTTGATCACCTAACAAAACTCTCACTACAACACTCCTATAGGATAGATATAACTATGGATGCTCAAGTGTAGTGTGAGAAATCAAGGAAAGAACTTTGATGGAAAACTCAAGAAATCACAATAAACACTCTCTTGATAAAATCCCTTTTGATAGGAAATATTGGCACTCTATTTTGTGGAGAAAACTCTGCTAAAAGAATGGAAATAACTGGACAAAAGCTCTCCTAAAATCTTAGCTTCAAACAATGACAAAACCCCCTTTTATAGAGGCCAGAAAAAACTAGCCGTTGGGATCTGTCAGTGCTGCCGGTCGACCGGGCCGGTCGACCGCCAACGGTCAAAATCCGACCGTTGGAGCCTCCGGTCGACCGTCCCAGTCGACCGATAAAACCCGAGAGCACAGCTCTCTCCAGCGGTCGACCGTCCCGGTCGACCGGCCACTGTGCTGACAACGTGCACAAGGCTGTGCACGTCGGTCGACTCGGACGGTCGACCGACCATGGTGCGGTCGACCGGTCCGGTCGACCGACTTGGCCTGTCAGCCAGTCCTTAGTTCTGCACAGATACGGGTTTTGAAAATAGGTCTTTTCACTCAATAAAAATCCCATAAATTCACAGTAAATCTAAAAAATAGTTTTAATCACAATAAAAACTGTTTTTCTAAAAATATGTTTTTCTAAAACTTGTTTTTCCATAACTTCACAAAATACAAAAACAAGATATTTGAGTTCATTTTAAAGCATAGTGTGTATGGATATGATCCACTACACAATCAAGATGAAATATCTATGTTTTTGATATTAAGTATAAAACTTGGTTTTGGTTGAAGGATAAGTATATGAGAACCACCAAAAAACCAAACTTGTATTTTTCCAAAATGAAAAATCTTTTCTACTTTAAAAATCTTTTATGAAAACAATTCTAACAAGAGTGTGTGTGTGATATCTATACTTGAGCATTCCACCATTATTCTATCCTTTACATTTTATCTAAAAACAAAAATAAAATCTTATACCTAGACACAAGTCTTGATCTTGAAGTTTTCCCTTGAAGTCTTCTCATCTTCTTGACTTGGTCCAAATACAATCCACCGAGTTCATCTCTAGATGTGTTCTTGATGCATAGGCTCGTGAATCAACCGGTGCTACCTTCCAACTTGTCTTTAAATCCTTTGTTGAAGCTCCACACCTACTAAGATCTTGATAATGAATCTGTCACTAATTAAACACAAGATCATTAGTAATCATAACTTCATGAGTTGATCATCATCAAAACTAGAGTGATGGGCCTTTGGGCCAACAGTATGAACAAAGATGAAATATATACTTCAATCCCCTGAAGTTAAAATATATTTTCAAGGTGAGAAGTTAAAATATTTTGAAATCTGTCAGTTATTGCGTTTCACGCTTAGTTTGTAGAGTCGACATCTACAAGGAATCCAGGTGAACCGATGAACGTGTTAGGTTTTGTTCGTTTAGTTGCATCAACGTTTATATATTGATGTGATTGTGATGCAGGGCACCTGAAATCAGTTCAAAAAAACAGTTCGGAAACATGTATAATTAAAGAAAATCCACCAATCTTTCTGCCGAGGAAATTTGCTGGTTTATCTTTCTTGTTAATAGATTTAAAACAGGAATTATTTGTCTCATTTTAATTATGATTTCACCTCATATAGAAAGAGAGATCTGAGGTATCTGTATCGTTCATGACTGCGCCCGTCCTAGTATCTTTCTATGATACAGTTTGTTTTGGAATTATTGTAAATTGGCGCTTGGTTTCACAAGTTCATTAGGAGTCCAGTTCTTGTGGTGAAGCTTGAAGAATTTTCTATTGGTATTACAACATGAATTTTGTCACTTAAGTTACTGGATATAAAAGATATACTCGGAAAAATGCTTCTAATATTTTTCAGTTTAGAAGTAAACAGGATCTAAAAGATTGTACCAACGTATTAAGAACGCCTCATTAGAACTTAACTTTTTAAGCAAGACAAAGGTGATAATAATCTTTCAAGTCTTGCTTAAAATCAAGTAACAAACTGTTGTTGTTCCAAGGTTAGTGCTACTAGAAAGGTTGTAGTACACCTCTCATTCACTACTTAAAACATCTCTAGCTACTATGCATCTTTGAAATGACGAGTCTATTTCCCAAAGACAAATAAGGGATTAGAGATGCATTAATTCCCACATTTTATGTTAAACTAAGAGATAAGATAAAACATGAGAACATTTACAAGAAAATGATCCTATTAAGGATAAAAAGAGAGAATTGGGCATGTGCGAAACATCTAAGTATATCAGTTAGGAAAAATAATAGAATCATAGAGGGATGAGGGCTAAAGGGAGGCCTACATAATAGAGAGAGCGAGAGAGTGGTTGCAAACTTGTAATCATGGTTTAAAATTTCAATATTAATATCGGTATAAGAAAATAACTTTTAATATCAATATCACCAATTTTAACCATCAATATTGGCCATATCACCAATATTGCTTCCGATATCGGTCAATATTATGGGGTTAATATCGCATCAGGTACCTCACAACCCGATATGATATTAGTGATATGTATCAGAATCGGCCAATATTTGAAACCGTGCTTGTAATGATATTACTATAAGACAAAAAATATCCATAAATTGGGCAGGGATCAACCTTGGGCTTGGCTTGCCTTGACGTTTGCATTTGCCTCAACCAGAAAAATGTACTAATTTACGAGAAGTATAGCAGCCATAATCAAACTTTTCTGTATTTTTCTCCAAATAGTCAAAACAAAATTGCATTTTACAGACTCACAAAGAGAGATAAATGGTGGAAGAAAGAGTTGTAGTCTCTAGGGCTTCTTTGCCACAGCTTATTTTTGCTTTTAGTCTTTACATCAACGTTACATGTGATTGCTATCATTGCAAAAAAGCAACCACAGTAAAGCGTTGAATTTGATAGGATATGCAGAAAGAGCTCACACAACTTTTTTTTTTTTTTGGGTTCATTCCTTGTTCTTGCACACTTGCAGTGTACAACTTTTATAGGAAACTCTATTCCAAACTTCTCTAAAGCAACAAAGTTTCAGCACAATTAATGGGAAAATTTTCAGACTCTGATTAATCCTTTGTTGATTATTTGACAGAAAGATACGCGCTCGAGTCTAGTCTTTGGATCATATTGCAAGTCTAGCTTCATTATTAAAGTTTGATACTACAACTCCTTAGACCATAGGATAGATCATTCTCTTTTCTTTTCCATTGTTTTTCTTTACGCGAAACACATCCATGCCTCCATGGACTTTGAAGATAGATCATAGCATAGCGAGTTTTGAATATCATGTCTGTGTTATTTTTTTTTTTTTTTTCCCTCGAACAAATTACTACTCATATGAGCGAATAAATGTTTAGCCTATGAGATGTACAATTGCATTTCTTTTGTGAAACATTTTCAATAAATATGAAGGTCTTCTATCAAAATAAACATTTCTTCTGTGTGCTGCAGCTTTTTGTTCTTCTATCAAATTGAAGGTCTTTGAGTTTATTTCCTCCAATTGATTCTTGACATTGTGAGTATTTTGAGGAAACTTCCTGCAGAGTAATGTTACATGCTTGAAAGATTAGGCCAGTGCTCTAAGAATTCGTTGACACAAAGAAGGGCAGGGAAAAGAAAAAAGGTTCCTTGGTCAATTAGAGATTGATGATGGAACATGGCGCAACTTTTTTCTGTAGGTCTACAGAATACCATTTAGGCTCCCAACACGAAGGAGACTGCAGCCCATCACAGGCTAACAGTATTATGGCTGAGTGTCGGTTCATGCATGGTTCAAACAACTCATGACATGATGATGATGATGATGATGATGTCATGATGAGCAGAGGAAGAAGCAGGGCAGGGACCTGAATGGTTCACGTGTAGCTTTTGAGGTACAATTGGGGGAGGGGGTCCTGGCGCAGGGGAAGCTCCTTTGCGCGAAGGAGCAGGGAGGTTCTTCACGCGATGTGGGCCGTCCATCACAGCTGATGGATAATCCGATGAGAGAAAAGAGACATGTTTTATGATTCACTCTCGTCCGTCTGGGCCATAGATCTACCAAGGGAAACTTGTGCGAAAGCCCGCAAGGGGGGACCGGTGAAAGAAACTTTGACTGTCACGTGCGCTGGGGCATTGCAGGGGCCCCATTTTCAGAGGAAGCAAGTGTGCAACTAAGGTTACTGGATCATGATGGGGGTAAGGATCCAGATGACAACAGAGTACCAAAAACATAGTGACAGTTTATGATCTCAATCTCTCCTGTAATATCTCACTTGATGTTACAACTAATTTTGTTGTAACAATCCGTTTGTTGTAACAACTTAAGTTTATAAATACATATGCAATCTTATGTTATAGAAATGTATGAAAGTATCTAATCATTCTCTTACATGGTATCGGAGCCTCACAGAACTAATCCTCCAAATTGCTTCTGTGGTTGCTCTTTTCTCTACCCTCTCTACCTCGAGCTCTTCTAAGTTGTGAAACCTAGTGTCCAGCAACCTGGACGGTCCCAACTATCGTTTATGTGACGAGCGCAGTTCCTTCCCACCTTACGTTGGTATGTGTCTGCTTGCTACGTTGATTGGACTACGGTGAGTTGCTCCCGTTAGTGGCATGTTTGGATGCGATGCTGGCCGAGAGAGGCACTGCAGCCTGGTTGTGACGAGTATGATGCTCAAGATGACGATCATAACTAAGAAGTGTGAACATTCGTCACCAATAGGTCATCTAGTTTTCTTAAACGAAATTGACCAAAGGATCATATTTAGGTTCAAAACCATTGAAGAGCATGTGTACGTGAAGAATGTTCATATTATACCAAACATGATAATTTCTGAGAATCTGATGCCCCGAGAATCAAACTTCTAGATAAATAGAACTACTACATTTCATGTACTAAATACTGTTGGTATTCTGCTTAACAAGAATTAATCTGACAACTAATCAAGATCACTGATATATCAACAATCTAATTGGCCAGGTCGGCAAATATCAGGTGGGAGGTTTTCCGTTCAATAGAAAGTTCCTTAATTTAAGAACCACCTTTCAATTTCCTTCCTTGGTTAAAGCACCAATTAGACTGAATCTAAGTCAGTCTCGATATACTGTAAAGTATATCCCCTGTATAAAGGATTTAATCCACTTATATAATATTTAGAGTGAGGTACGCTTAGAGCGAATCTCCTTAAGACAATTACGTCCCCCGCACCGGTGCTAACGGGATAATGGACGCTGGTCTCCCAAGATACAACACTCCTTCACGGTATTTGGATAGCACTACCAAATCACCGTACGGTCGAACCTTAGTCAACCAGTACCTTCACAGGATCTATGAAGCAGCGGTACAAGGACAAATTTCATACGAATATTTCCCTTTACTCTCTGGAGGAGCACCCACTGTTGAGGACGAAGGAAGGTAGAAGAATATCTTTCTTCAGAAGTACCAGATTCAGACAACAATTCTTATAAAAGAATATGTTGAATTTTCTGATTCCTCTTTCAGAACAATTTTGCAGAATCTCCTTTGGAAGTTGCTTCGGATTCCCACTTCCCGCTGGAAGCCGCTTTCCTATTTCACGCTGGAAGCACAGTTCAGAACGCCGAAAAACAATTCGCGCAGATCAGAACTCAATTTAATAGAGAGAGATATTTGGAATTTTTTGGTGTCTTGAGAATGGAAATCTGGAGCGCTATTTATAGCGCTCCGGAAGGGCATTCTCGTCCGCCATTTTTCCAACAGTTGCAACGGTTCGGACAGAACCGTCGCAACCGTTCGGTCCAACCGCCCAACCACACGGACGGTTTTCCGACAGCCGTTGGCGGGCGGTTCGGAGCCGTTCGCAGACAACTGTTGGCGGGTGGGCTGGAGCGGATCGGGTAGCGGAGCGGGTTTGGTTCGGGTAGCGGAGTAACCCATACCCGCGACACCCGGTTCAAAAAGAACCAGGCCAAGTAGGGAACCTGTAACGCCCCGATCCTATAGATACGGAGACGTTATGGCGACGCATATACGCGAGGTAAAATACCCCTCGTATACGCGCTAAGCCTAAATTGTAACCTGAACAAGATATAAATCGGAAGCATAATGATCAATGAACACTGCAATAATACATACCCATGACAATCACAAATTGTCCAACACTCAAGTGGTAACAAGGGATTCCAACGTCATATATATGTGCATCTCCTATTCCATGCATTCATCATGTAAAAATAAGGGAAATGACAAATCCACTTCCATACTAAAAGTTCTCCACACTCATAACAATATAACACATTAAATGATTTATCACATACATAAAAATATTTACAATTACTCCAAATTAAAGAATGAGAGAGAGATGAGGAGAAACACTCACATTGGGAAACCTGCACGTTACTAGGCGAGTCGTCGTTACGGTCGCCGTGACGCCGCTCTTCGCTGTCGGACTGCATAGGACGGTAGCCAGGGTCCTGGGGAAGACCTGGCTGCAATCTGGAGGTCTCGCGCTCACCGGAAGGGCCTGGAATCGCCGCTCGCCCGCTGCCTGCGCTGCTGGTCTGGTTCTGGATCTGCTGTGCGCGTCGTCGGGCGAGTCGCTGCCGTGGTCGCTGTGGTGCGGTTCTTCGCTAACGGACTGCATGGGAGAGTGGCCAGGTTGCTGGGGAAGGCCACCGTGCCGATCTCCGACGATGGGCTGGCGTGGATCGGGAGAACGGCCTGCTCGCTCGCTGCCGAAGGTGCAGATCTGCTGCTGTCCAGATCTGGAATCGGCTGTCGAGTCGCTGTTGGAGGATGCCACGGGCTGTCGGTTGCTGTCCGGGTCTGCTGGGGACTTGGCTGGCCTGTTGGCGGTGTTGCCGAGTCGCCGTGGAGGGGATCTGGTGCTCGTCGGAGGTGTTGCACAGATCTGGACAAGGGGTTGTCGCCAGATCTGCTGCTGCCGCTGGTGGCCGGCCTGGACTGTTGGCTCGCTGTTGGCACGCCATGGGGATCTGCACTTCAGGTGGTGGTTTGCTGATGCTACCATGGCCGAAGGGGGGTTGCTGACTTGCTGCCGTTGGAAGGATCTGCAGCTGCACGCGGAGGAAGGGAGGAGGTGCGCAGCAAGGGCTGTTGGGGTTGCTGGTGCTTGCGCAAGGAGCAGGGGAAAAGGGGAGATGCGGCTGTTGTTGTTGGGATTGAGAGAAGTAATTAGGTTTAGGTTTAGGTTAAGATCATGAGGAGATTATATATAGAGTGGGTATTGGGTTGAGTATGGGTATGGGTTAATGGGTTTGGGTTTGGACAACGGTTGCGGGTTAAGCTCCAATGATAAATATAGGGTATTGGGTTTGAGGGTAGTGGGCATAAGTCAACTGGTTGGGATCCAATAGAAGAATGGGTGTTGGGTTTAGGCTAGCGGGTATTGGGTCAAGGCTAACAAGAAGAACACCACCACCACCACCAAGATTAGTATTAACATTAATACTAATATCAAAATAATATAATACTAACACTAGTAATAATAATAAATAACGGTAACAATAGCAACACTAATAGTATTAATAATAATCACAAGAAGGAAAATAATAAATTAAGTTGACAAAAGAATTTGTAAATTAAAATAAATACTTTAGGAAAACAAAGATACAGTATAATTAGATAGGGGATATTACAGAACCCAAACCCAAACCCAAACCCAAACCCAAACCCGGAACCGGTCCCGAGCCCGAGCCCGAGCCCGCGCCCGGCCCGGCTCCGGCACCGGCACCGGCTTAAGCAGAATACCAACAATCTAATTGGCCAGGTCGGCAAATATCAGGTGGGAGGTTTTCCGTTCAATAGAACGTTCCTTAATTTAAGAACCACCTTTCAATTTCCTTCCTTGGTTAAAGCACCAATTAGACTGAATCTAAGTCAGTCTCGATATACTGTAAAGTATATCCCCTGTATAAAGGATTTAATCCACTTATACAGTATTTAGAGTGAGGTACGCTTAGAGTGAATCTCCTTAAGACAATTACGTCCCCCGCACCGGTGCTAACGGGATAATGGACGCTGGTCTCCCAAGATACAACACTCCTTCACGGTATTTGGATAGCACTACCAAATCACCGTACGGTCGAACCTTAATCAACCAGTACCTTCACAGGATCTTTGAAGCAGCGTTACAAGGACAAATTTCAAACGAATATTTGCCTTTACTCTCTGGAGGAGCACCCACTGTTGAGGACGATGAAAGGTAGAAGAATATCTTTCTTCAGAAGTACCAGATTCAGACAACAATTCTTATAAAAGAATATGTTGAATTTTCTGATTCCTCTTTCAGAACAATTTTGCAGAATCTCCTTTTGAAGTTGCTTCGGATTCCCACTTCCCGCTGGAAGCCGCTTTCCTACTTCACGCTGGAAGCACAGTTCAGAATGCCGAAAAACAATTCGCGCAGATCAGAACTCAATTTAATAGAGAGAGAGATATTTGGAATTTTTTGGTGTCTTGAGAATGGAAATCTGGAGCGCTATTTATAGCGCTCCGGAAGGGCATTCTCGTCCGCCATTTTTCCAACAGTTGCAACGGTTCGGACAGAACCGGGTGGGCTGGAGCGGATCGGGTTTGGTTCGGGTAGCGGAGTAACCCATACCCGCGACACCCGGTTCAAAAAGAACCAGGCCAGGTAGGGAACCCAAACCCGAGCCCGGCCCGGCACCGGCGGCGCGCGCATGTGCGAGCATAATTCCCTCCTTTTCGCGCGCGAAAACTCCAAGTACCCAAAGGGCACGCCCTTTATTCTCAATTTTCTCTATATATACACCACAAACTTCCATCCCATGGTCAATGTGGGACTAAATGCTTTAAGCTACCTTTAGTCCCGTTTTTGGTTTTGAATTAGGCAATCTTTAGACTTGAATATCTCATTCATTCGAAGTCAGAATTGAACAAGTGAATATACCACGTTCATCCCCAATGGAAGGAGAACACACTCCAACCATCATCCAGTTGATTTAATCAACAGATCTCGCCATAATTCAGCTCGAAGATTCATACTTTTATTCTTCAATTCCAACAAATACAATCCAAGAATTTTAATTAGGCCAAATCAAGCGGCCTAAATAAATTCTTGTATAAATTGGGTCATTTGAAATGGACTTTTACAAGGAAAGTTAATATATTATTTGGTAATTTAGCCCACGCTCATCAGCCATCAGTAGTCATGTGAAAGTGACAAATTGAACCAATTCAAATACATCATTCATGTCCATCGACCATAGCTTAAGCGAGAAGACTCCTTCCATTCCCTTGCTAGTTGTGAGTTCGAGTCTTCGGGCGTGTTTGTTTCGCCGCAAAACGCAAGTCGTAAAACTTCTTTTCTATTTTCCGTTGTTTGTTTCGCTGAAAAACAAGTGACATTGCAACTCTTCTTTTCCCACTTGCAGTTGTTACAGTTAAATTTGTGGTCATGTAAATCTCACGTTTACACTCATATTTTCTCACTTGCAGTTGCTACAGTTAATTTTGTGGTCATGTAATTCTCACGTGTAGTACACTTACAGTTCAAAACAGTTACTTGATAATCAATATATAATTTAATATTATTAAATATTTAATATTTTAAATAGTTTTCAATTTCTTATTTAATTATTTAATTATTTTACATTTTTAATCTTTAATTTTTTATTGTTTTAAATATTTTTTAATATTTAATATTTTACTATTTTAATTTAATATTTTTATTTAATACTTTATTATTTTATTAATACTTATTCCATTTTATTATTTTATTTAGAGTTAATATTTTATTAATATAAAAATATTATACTTCAATATAAAATTACTATATATTTATTTATTTATTTATTTTAATATAAAAAATTACTTTATTAATATAATAATATTTTTTATTATTATATTAATATTTCATTATGTTTATTGTAATAATAATTCAGTATAATAATACTATAATGATAGTTTATTATTAAATTATAATTATATTTTACTTTGTTAATTTTATATTTCTATAATATTACAATAATATTATAATAAAATTTATATTATAATAATTTTCAAGTATTTTAAATATTATAATATTATAACTATATTTTATTATTTTTGTAAGATTTTTTAATATTTATATTTTATTAATATTCTTAAAATTTTATTAATGTTCTTTAGATTTTCTTAAAATTTTATATTATTTATTTAGTTAATATTTTAGTAATATTTTACTATTTATACTAATATTTTATTAATATTATTGTTATAAATAAAATATTAAGATTATTAATATTTTATCTCAAATTTATTAATACAATTTAATTTGCAATAGTAGATTTAATTTAATAGTATTTATAATATTTAAATCTCTGCTACAGTTAATTTTGTGGTCAACTTTTCCACTTACACTTTTACATTACCAACCAAACACCGTAAAACACAATATACTTTATCATTTACACTTTCACTTTATCAACCAAACACCGTAAAACATAATATACTTTTCCATTTACACTTCACTTTATCAACCAAACACCGTAAAACACAATATATTTTCTCTGCTACAGTTCACTTTTTCCATTCTCATTTTACGACTTACGATTTGCGACGTTTTGCAACGAAACAAAAAGGCCCTTCCTCTTCATAGTGGGTGACTAAGAGGTATATTATACACTGGGGTTGAGTGAACCCAACTATGAAAAAAATCTTGATTTTCTTTATAGCGCTCACATTGGCCTATTCATTTAGTCTCACATGGGATAGGATATGAAAATGTGAGTGGTTTATATACCAAACATTCATCATCAAATTGTTATGAGTTATTCACTTTGAGACGGGTTGACTTGTTACCACAAATTATAAGATCATACTACCGTAGATCATGAGATGATCATGACGTTGAACTCGGGTGCTATATGCGGCAATAAATAGAATCCAAGTTAAGAAGCAGAAAAATAATGCTCCCACTCTCTACCTGCAAACAAAGACGCTCTATTCTTTGTCTCTTAGTTTTCTTGTTTCGAGTTACTTTTTTTTTCTCACAACCAATCTTCATATGAGCAGAGAGTCTGGAGGCTTTTACCGCTAGCAGACTACGTCTGTGATATCGCCTGAGCGGTAGTGCTAGTCTATTATTTTCTAGGATAGTGTTTGTTGTGAAATTGATATGATATGATACCAATTATTACTCACGGGATCAACGTATGCGGAACTTGGCAATATGAGTAAACTTGCAAAAAGAAAACTTATTGTAAAGCAAAGTAGTAATATCAAGACAAAAGAGTAATAAGATAGAATATGAAGATTTAATGTGGTTCGGCCCAAACTATGCTTACGTCCACGAGGAGAAAACTTGAGAAAACTTTATTAATAACTTGATACAAAGAGATTTTACCTTCCTCTTGATACAACAAGAATATTCACCTTCCTCCTTAATCTAAATCTAGATTACAAGAGTATTATTTTATCTCTATGCGCATTCACCTTGCTCTTCTCTTTTTTAGCTTCTTTCTAATCTTGTTGGTATTTTTCACCTTTATCTTGTTGAGATCAGTATTTTCTCTGTTTCACAATGCTAGTTACAACTTTTATTCATAGAATTTTACGATACTAACTCCTATTCAGACTAGGAGATTATCTCGGTCATTGGATGCTTGGAGAATCTTGATCAATTCTATTAGGAGTTGATATCATTAATCTAGAAGAATTCTAAATTCTTTAATCTTTAGAAACAGATCTTTCAATGAATAGAAACTGAGTCCTTTTCGTACTCCATAAGAAAAGGAAACCAGCGCCTGAAAAGGAAATTGAATCTGCTTCAGAAAATGTCCCATATAGTGAACTAGCACTTAGGCCTGGTTAACTAATTCCTTTCATTAGTCGACTAATTGATTTATATAGTCGATTACTGTAAACTGCTTCCTCTCTGTATCTGTCCTAGTCGACTAGTACTTAGCCTTAGTCAACTAGCATTCTTTGTTAGTTGACTTTCCTTGTTCTGCTTCTCCTTTTCTACTTCAAGGCATCATCTTCTCCAATTCGATTCGATCTTCTCGGACCATCATCTCCTCCTGAAAACAAGACAAAATCTTAACAGTGTATGCACAGCTGCTCTACACAAGTCAGCTCTTTCTTTCTTCTATTATTATTATTACTTATGTTCATTTTATTGCAAGAGTCATTTTACATAATTATTTTATTACATAATTATTTATGTTCAAAACTTTAATTTTTGTAAACTAATATTATCTAGAAATATTGAAAATACAGCATTGGGAACAACATATTATGCAATAGGTTCATATCTCCGCGTAGGAATTCTATTCTCCTCTCATGAAAGTCTTATTTTGCCGTCACAAGGGGGAAAAAAAAAAAGAACCAAAAGAAAGACTTGTGGGAGCACAGGACAAGCTTTGCCACAAACAGACACCCATAGGTTTTCTAACGTGACTCATCATTCTTGTGAAAAAAGATGTTTGTATTTTGTTATTGGTTTCTGGTTGGTAGTTTTCTCGTTAACTTTATCAACAGATTTCAATTCTTTTTTTTTTTTTTACTGCAATGATCCTTTTTCAATCGGCTTTGTCTCCTTTGATTGTTAACATCGACATGAAAGCTTTGATTGTACATGGTTTTTAGATTTTAACGTCCTGAAGCTATCGTTTGTGTAACATATACAATGCAAGACTTTTTATTATAAGAATAATAGGTATCAAGTGGCGTCTGTGACAATTTCTTCAGGTGATAGTCAAAAAGTTAACTCTATCATTCCATTTGATTTAATTGGGCTCTGTCATTTTATTGATCATATTCGTTGATGATTATCCAATTCGGTGTACAATCAGATCTCATAATATACACATAATTTTTTGATATACGATCAACATCAACAACACGGTGAAATCTAATTGACAACTAAAAAATTTTCTGTCCACCAGTCTCTTTTATTATTCAATGCACATATATTTGTAATATGTATCGGTTCACTAGGATGTAATAGTTTTAATTTGCCCATCTGTCTATTTATGTACGTATCTATTTTATCTTTTTTAAACAAGTAATTATACACGAAAAAAATGTTGGTATGTGATATGTGGCCCCATAAATAAATGACACAATAATGGACTGTTGAATTTCTTTTTCCCCCTCAACAAATCGAACAAAAATGTCTACGTGACAAAAGTTTGTTTAGTAGTCAATTATAATGCTGATCATCTCTTTTGTCTAATAAATGTTTGATTAACTGAGTAAATGGTGGGTTGATTCATGGGAATTTCAGGATTTAAAACGAGCTAACGTTCTTTGTTCAAAATAAAATAAAAAGGAAATTATTGATCTTAAATTAATTCTTTGTACACTTTCTAGCATCTTCATAACTTTTAGGATTTCTTAAAACATGTCCAGTTCTACATTTTTTTTTTTGGTCTTTCTAATGGTCCAATTGGATATAGTGACTCCCTAAAGTTCTCTAAGAAATGTTATCAATATCTTCTTATTTTAATTTTTAAAAAAAAAAATATAGACTGTTTGGTGCAATAATATCTTTTTAAATTAATTCAACTAGATATCTCTCTATTTTGTACAAGAAAGTATATATATATATATAATAATACTTATAATAAAAGCCATTAAATATAAATAACAATGAACATCAATGTTATAACTAATTAGTTAAGAGCCTTACATGTATCACATGTTCAAAAATCAGTAATAAAACTTAAATCATTATTATTATCATATAGTATCAAATTTGGACTAAGTTCATGAACCGATTTTAATATGTCCCAAATTTGATCAGTCAAACTATTAATAATGCCTATATATCATAATATAAGGTCATGAAGACCCCTCTAATTCTAGATGCATGCCGCATTATGGTTCAAATTTTTATCAAATTTGAAACCCGAATCCGAACCCCGCACCCGATAACAGAAAGGACGGCCCTCCTTCCACGAACCCCACTGGCACTGCCGTCGGATGGGTACCGTCGAAGGTAACTCGAAGTTTCCTTAACTCCCATTTTACCAAAATGCCCTCCTTAGTACAGGGCATTATCGTCATTGCCTCCCCCGCAGCATCAAATCCCCGCTGCTTCTTGATGATGACGCCACGTGACCGGCTGGCGCTCCCTCTCAAAATTTCTGGTCCAAAACTGACGGCTTTCTCGCCTCGATCTGGTCCGAGTCCGAGTCCCTCGTACCATTTACTCAATTAGCGCGGGTCCCACTCCATACATGCAATCTGCTCCCATCATGGGCATGATGCCATGATGCCATGTAATGGGCCTAATTTGGAAACCCGAACCCGATAGCTGGGGGGCCTCAGTCCCCTCTTATATATAGGCCAGCCTGGGGCCTCTAATTATCAATTCTTTAGAGACGAGAGAAAAATCAGAGAGAGATTAAGGGGGGAAAAACAGAGAGAAGGCAGCCATGGGTGAGGTGAGGACTAAGTTTCAATATTTTTTTGTGTTTGTTGTGTTAATTTTGTTAAATTTTTTTTGTAATTGGGTTTTCTGTATAATTGTAGAAAGAAGGGAAAGAGGAGAAGAAGGAGAACAAGGGAGGAGAGAGCAAGAAGGAAGGAGGAGAGAAGAAGGACGGTGGGCCTATCACTGTTGTTCTCAAGCTCGATATACATTGTGAAGGATGTGCTCTCAAGATCAAGAAATCTGTCAAGAATTTTGAAGGTACGGCAAATCTCTTTGTCTGTTTTCGCTTGTGTTTGTGAATTTGGTACTTTTCTATAAATTTTTTCTTAATTGGGTTTCTAAAGTTATAATCTTGTAGATTTTCTCAAGTTAATTCCCTCCCAAGAAAAAAAAGAATTTTCAAGTTAATTAGAGGTAGTTTGACATTTTTTCCTGGTTTTTTTTGGGCAAAGGATTGAGATGAACTTTTCGTATTCTTTTAAGCCTTTTTCCAAAGTCCAATCTCTTTTTTTTTCCCTCCCTGATTCAGTACCTTATCCTTCTTCCGTTCATTTTTATTACTTTCTATCTGTTTCTAGGCGCACGTTAGCATGCAACTAACAAAAAAATAATCCTTTTTAATCCGAAAAAAATATTCCGCCCCTTCATTTATTTTACTTCATTTCAAAATTTTCGTATTTTTTCTTCTGATTGGAAAAAGGAAAAAGACATCAAAATTTTTTAAAAACTGGCGCACTTTAGCACTGATTTTTTTTTTTTGGGGCTAGTAAAAATTTAGTTAGCACTCATCTATTTGGAGATTCTCCTCTGATGCCCCCATGAACGATTCCTTAAAAGTTAAAAACATACAATTCGTCAAAAATTCGCCCGATTCTAACGTTGAGCATATTCCGCTCCGAATTTTTGCAACAGGAGTGGACGCGGTATCAACGGACATGGCCAACAACAAGCTAACGGTGATCGGCAGAGTGGATCCCTGGAAGATCCGAGAGCGGGTCGAATCCAAGACCCGAAAGAAAGTGGATCTCATCTCGCCCGCTAACGCTCCCAAGATCTCCGCGCCCAAAGACTCCTCCGAGCCCAAGAAGGCCCAGCCCGACTCCAAGGACCCCAAGAAACCCGACGACAAAAAGCCTAAGCCGGTAAAATTTATTTTGACACCCTCAAGACTATTTATTTACATGTGAGGACTGGTTTTAATTTCTTCTTTTTTACAATTTGGAACAGCCTGTAGCGTCCACAGTCGTGCTGAAGATCCGGCTGCATTGTGACGGTTGCATCCAGAGGATTCGGAGGACTATTTTGAAAATCAAAGGTAATTAATTAAATTAATTACTTGCATTTACGTTGCAATTAATTCATTTACAAAGCGTTGCGTTTTGCATACAGTTGCCGTCCCTAGTAATTAACGACGACTGATTCTATAAAGATTGCGACACATAATTTAGACCAAAAATGGGATTCTTTTTGCATTTAACCCCCTCTAGTTTACTGTGAATTGCCGTGGGGGGGAAGAGATGTTTCTTAATTTCCCAACTAAAATATGAGCTTCTCGAAGAATATTCTCTCCTTACCGACCAACGTGTATTTTAATTCATATCACCCAAATTGTGTTTTTCAAATAAAAATTTGCATAGAATATACGAGACAAAATTCAACTTGTGTAATTAATCATAATTTTAGAAAATTGCATAACTGGCCAAGATTCTCAACACCGAACCAGCCTCTTGAGTCTGAGTGAGATCTGATTGTTCTCAGAGTCTCTTTTGACCACCAGTTTTGAGTACAAAATTTCCAGCAGAGAATCATCTAATAATTTACGTGGCTAGCCACATGAGAATCACTACAGTTATTGTCATTTTGCACGAAACACCCTAAGCATTTCCTACTATTGCCAGGTGTGGAAACTGTGAACATTGAGTCACAGAAGGACTTGGTCACAGTGAAGGGCACAATGGATGTGAACACCCTACCTTCCTACCTCAAGGACAAGCTCAGAAGGACCGTAGAAGTCGTCCCGCAGAAGGGCGGTGGCGGTGGCGGTGAGAAGAAGGAGAAGGGAGGGGATGGTGCCGGCGAAAAGAAAGAAAAAGGTGGTGATGGGGGTGGTGACAAGAAAGGGAAAGAAGGCGGGGGCGAGAAGAAGGAAGGGGGAAAGAAGGATGAAGGAGGCGGCGAAAAGCAGGCGGCCGCTGCAGCTGCTCCTGCGGTGATGGAGCCGAACAAGATGGAGTACTACGGCCCCTATGGGGCGTACCGCGTTGAGATGATGCACCCGCCGCAGCTGTTCAGCGACGAAAACCCTAATGCTTGCTCCATAATGTGAAGAAATAATCTTTTGCGTTGCATGCAATGTTTGTTCTATGTTACATTTTGGTAACTGGACAAGGAAGTAAAATGTAATGTGAATATAGGGATGTAGATGAAAGTTTTTAAGTGCAGGGAGAAGCTGTAAAGCAGGGGATGAGATGGACGTCATCTTTGGCTTGAATTAAATTTTGTTTTTGATATTTTTATGGGTTGATTCAAATTGGAGAGAACAATGTCTTTTGTTTAATATTGTCGTTTTCATATTTGTTCGGTTGCTTAGTCATGAAAGTGAAAGAAATTGAAATTTTCAAGCAGGAAGAATCTTATTCTTGGTGAAGATGTGGACTTGGTAATCCAAAATGAATCGAAGCTTGTGTGGCAGGGTTAAGAATTCAACAATTATTCAATGGGGAGATTTGTTTGTTGAGATGTCTGCATCTTGGTTCAGGACATGCTAGGGGTGGCCAACGGGACGAATCGGGTTGATTCGTCCCGTCTGGCAAACGAATCGTTGACGAGACGGGTTGGACCCGTCTCGTCACGGGTTAAACGGGACGGGTTCAAATCCCGGGTAACGAATCGGAACCCGTCTCGTCACGGGTTAAACGGGACGGGTTCAAATCCCGGGTAACGAATCGGGTCTCCTGACCCGATTCGTTACCGGATTCGGCGAGACGGGTTAGACCCGTCTCGCCTATTTTTTTTTTTTTTAATTCGTTAATTCATAAATTTTAAATTTTAAAGTTAAAAAGAAAAAATAGGAAAAAATAGGGAAAAAAGAGGAAAAAATTTTAAAATTTTTCTAAAATTATAAAAAAAAAATAGAATTGATTTTCACTAATTACAAGTTTTTTTGTAAGGCAAAATGGCAAATTATTTTATTAATATGAAAAAATCATATACATTGCTCATCACATATACAATGTACATAAAACTCATCTCGTATACATAACAAAACTCTGGTGCTCATCTCATACAATGTATATAAAAAACTCTGGTGGTTCTCTATTCGTCATCCTCGTCTTGTTCAAATTCTTCATCCAGAATAGCTTTTCCTTGTGTGCGTCTTTCTGCATCGAACCAGTCCTTTAAGCAAACCGCCATCTCCAAGTGTTTCGGCGTCAGCCTGCTCCTCCAGGGTGTCAAAACTCTACCACCTGCAGAAAACGCGCTCTCGGACGCTACTGTAGAGGCCGGAGGTGTTAGTATATCTCGGGCCATGGTAGAAAGAACAGGAAATTGTTTTCTCTGTTCTTTCCACCACGACAAAACATCAAATGTTTCCCATGGTTCATCATCATTTTCATTTATTTCAGCAGGCATTGTGTTCAAATATAAATTAAGTTCATCAAATGAACCTGCTCCTGAAGAGTGTTTCTTTCTAGTATTAGAGGAAAGTATACTTTTAAAATTAGATAATCTTTTACCTAGACTACTCGAAGAAGTTTGTGATGGTGTAGGTGCCCTAAATTCAGAAGAAGAAGGTGGAAATAACTCATCTCTATACAATGAGTACATTTCTTCTAAAAGAGATCTAATTTCTAAAAGTAATTTATCTACATCTTGTTCATAATTTAAACATAAAATAAAATTAGATAATAAAAGTTTTAAATTATCTATTTTAATTCTAGGATCCATAATTGCAGCTAAGTAAAATAAAAAAGGCATATTTTCAAAATATTTTCGAAATTTTTCTTCCATATCATGTATAGCCTCTACAAGACTATCATCATCTCTATATGCAGCAAAAACTTGAGCAATTTCATTAAAATTATAAAAAACTAAGTTACATGTGGGATAATACGTACCAGAAAGTGCTTTTGTGGCAGTGTCAAATTTTTCTAGAAAACTACAAAAATTTTCATATAATTTCCATTCTTCATCACTAATATAAAGAGATGAACATTCATTTATTGTAAAAAATTGAATTGCTTGTTTAAAAGGAAGGCAATCTTTAATCATATAGTAGCTTGAATTCCAACGAGTTTTCACATCTGCTTGGAGCAGTTTTTCCTTTAGTCCACATTGTCGGCAATAAGCTTTAAAAGATTGTCTCCTAGGTCCACTGTGTTTTATATGTAAAATAATTTCTTTAACTTTATAAATATATTGGTCTAAGAGCTTTAGACCATCTTGTACACATAAATTCAATATATGGCAAACATCTAACATGAAAAAGTTTACCTTTTAAAATTGGATCTAATATCGTTTTCAATTGTCTTATTGAAGCAGTATTTTCACTTGCATTATCAAAAGAAATAGAAAATATTTTATTTTCTATACCATAATTTCTATAAGTAAGAAAAATTGAATTTGCTACATTTGTAGCAGAATGTTTCTCAGAAAATTTAGAAAATGATAAAATACGTTTTTGTAAAATCCAATTTTCATCAATAAAGTGAGCAGTAACACATAAATAATGAATAAGATTAAGAGCTTCCCATATATCGGAAGTTAAAGAAATTTTTCTAGCATCACTAGTAAAAAGAGCCTTCAAAATATTTTTTCTATTTACAAATAAATCTTCAATTTCTCTAGTTATAGTTTGTCTGCTAATTCTCTTATAATCAGGAGCAAAAACAGATTTAAGATAATCAACTAATGCATCTGATTCAGTAAAAGAAAATGGAAGTTCTGCTCGAACAATAAATTCAGCTAACTTATGTTTATTTACTTCAGGCTTATATCTCCAAGTGGAGAGTGTGCCTGAATCAGCTAATATTTGTGCTTGTTGTGGTGGTAAACCGTGACTTTTAGCATGCTTTTTTTCATAGTGTTTATTAAGAACACCAGTACCGTATCCTTCTTTATGATCAAATAGTTGATGGCAGTACTTACATTCTACCTTTCTTCTACCTTCAACAAATTTTAAGACAAAATGGTTCCACATGCAGAAGTTTTGGCTCTTTCTTTAGTGGTTGTGCTTGTGCTTGTGCTAGTTGGTTCAGGTTGTTGTGTTTCTGGAACTATAGTGTCATGCTGTGTTGGTTGTGTATCGTGTTGTTCTTGTGTTTCAGTAAAAAAAGGAGCCAGAGATTGTGCGTGCATTGGTGATGTTGACATTAAAAGTTGAGAATATGAGGCATATTGAGGAGGGAAGGAAATATAATGCCGACCTGTACCACTATCACTGGCATATGCAGCATGAGTATATGGTGCAAAACCACTGTAGTCAAATGCATAGCTTGACGAACTGTGATAGGGAGCAAATGCGGATGTTGGTGGAGCATAGCTGTATGGTGGGTAAGCGGTATATGCTGATGATGAGCTACCGCCAACATCGGTGTAAGGTGCGGCAGCTGACGGATTGTGTGTTGATGAAGAGCTGCCACCGGCTTCGGATGAGGAACCGCCAGTACTCCAGTTGGGATCCATTAGACTAGATTGAAAGTTGGTAGAGATTTGTAATTGTAAGAGAATAAGAGTGAATTAGAGTTAGAGGATGAAAATAGAAGAGAGAGTTGAGATGAAGTGAGAATGTGAGATGAAAATGAATGAAGGTAGAGGGTATTTATAGAGGATTAGAGGTTAGGGTTTTTATTTTTTTTATTTTTTTTTAGTGCCAACGGCTCAAAACTGAGCCGTTGGGGGTGAAAAACGAGGGTGCCACGTGGCACCCTCGTTTTTCACCCCAACGGCTCAGTTTTGAGCCGTTGAGGGTTTAAAATAAAAAAAAATTTAATATAGGGGGCGTATAATAATTTTCCCCTCTAACGTTCTTAAAAAATTATTGGACTAAAAAAAAAAAAAAATTAAGAAGGAGGGGTCGGGGAAATTTTCCCCGACCCGACTCGTCCCGTGATTCGTCACGGGACGAATTGGATTCGTCCGTGACCACGGGACGGGTCAACCCGTTTCGACCCGCCCCTTAACGGGGCGGGTACGGGTTGACCCGCCAACCCGTCTGTGCGACTCCGACGAGTCGCACAGTACGGGTCGGGGCGGGTCGACGCGGGGCGACCCGCCCCGGTGGCCACCCCTAGGACATGCCTTGAATCGTGGAATTGAATTTTTTTTATTTTAAATATTATTGTCCGAGTCACTGCACACTCGGCCACAGTACGTTTGTTACTCCAGCTCTGTGCATGTGTTAGTACAATGCAGTACTATGCTAGTGTGATATGTGGCAAATTAATAAGTGTTATGGATCAAATGCAGTACAATGCTAGGGTGATATGTTGGTAAAATATATTTACAGTAAAATTATTTATAGTGTTTTGAGGTGGCAAGTCGAATAATGTTCTTGTATTTTAGACTGTTAATTTGGGGTGATGTAAATTTCACTTACAATTCACTTGCAATAAAAAGAGTTAATTTTGTGATCATTAAAATTTTAAATTATGAGAATATTTTAATTATTAGATTAAATTTTTTATTAATTATTCTAATAAATTTATTATTATTTTTTATTACAAGATTAGTAATATTTAACATGAAATTAATAATTTTATTATTAAATTATTTTTTTATTTCTTTAATTTAATATTTTTAATTATTGAATTTAATAAGATTTAATATTAGATAGCAATATTTAATATTTTTAAATAATTAATATTAGATTATTATTAGTATTTTAAATCTATTTTTTATTATTTTAATATTTTTTTAATATTTACTATTTTATTATTTATTTTAAATTTTGAATATTTATATATATTTTAATATTTATATTTTTTGTATTTTACTATTTTTAATATCTAATATGCTTAAATCATCAAACAATTAGTTTTGTGGTCAACTTTGTCACTTGCACATTACCAATCAAATGCTGTAAACACAATTTGCTTTCTTACTTATAATTTCACATTACCAATCAAACACTCTAAAACTTACTTGAGTAACACTCACTTATAACTATAAAAGAGTTTATCACTTATAACTTATGACTTAAGGACACTTATAGAAGCCAAACATACCCTAATAGTGTTATGGATCAAATGCAAATAACAGAGATAATTTTGTAAATTGTTATTGATCAATAAGAGTATAAACATTTTGTTTATTTGCTCGTTACATTTGTAAACAGTTATGGATCAAATAAAAGTATAAACATTTTGTTGATTTTCCCATTCCATTTAGATTCTATGCTATAAAAGAAAAGTTGGCTTGCGTGGGATGTTTTTCTTTTTTCTTTTTCTTCTTTTTTTTGGGAGTACGAGAAAACATTATCATTCTCTCTCTAATGCACAACTTTTACCATCCAATAGAAGCTGTGATGTGAGACGAGAGGGAATTTAGAGTTTGTGGTGGGGATCCTCAATAGAAGCTGTGATGTGAGACGAGAGGGAATTTAGAGTTTGTGGTGGGAATCCTCAATGAGACGAGAGGGAATTTAGGGTTTGTGGTAGGAATTTTGATTGATTAGAGAAGAATAAGAATTTGAAAAAAAAAAAAAAGATATGATCACAGATCGCAACCCGAATCTTGGCCTCACCGACTGATTCGATTCAACACAAAAAAATAAATTTTAAATCAAATCATCATTACTTTTAAAATTCAATGTCTGGCTATATATAGCCTACAATACATGCAACATACGTGTAATTATTAATAAAATCAAACCTAACCAAATTTAGTTTAAATTAATCCTAAAGCTCAACAATATCTACTCAAATCTAAATTTAAATAAAAATCTTAAATCTATTAAATCTGAACCATTCACCCCATCATTCTCTCTGGTTTGAAAACATTCATCCCGGTGGATGTAGTGGTAGGTATTATAAAGTAAGCACGATCGGGTGAAACTGAACCGCAACACGAATTCTCAGTCAGGCCAAGGTGGTGGTCGAGGAATCAACGCTGATGCGTCATGGCTGAACCAAGGTGTTGGAGGTGGAACTAACTTTCGTGACAAATCGGCCGCAGTCGATGGTAGTCCGAAAAAGATATGTGCAGCATGTCGAGGAAATCATCTCCGATGAAAACTGGATCGATATCAGAATTCCATAGGATATCCAGCTCGTAAGTAATGGAAGCACTCCACTTCAGAACCCTATCGAAACCTATATGTCAAGAGTGCAACTTTCTCACGGTCTCAGAATGACTCGTAACAATCACCTTATTATCACTGCAAATTCCTACAAAATACTATATGAATATGCAGCAAATTTATAGTTTTCATTGCAATTTGCTAAATGCCTAATGATATCATCATCATGTGCAAAATGTAATACAGTAGGCACTCTATGTATAAGTCCTAATGATGGAAAAAGGAGATATATGTGATATCTAGGATGACACACATCGAACCCCGCTATTCATAAACTAGACTTAGAGAAAAACTCTAAACAACATCAAAAGAGAAAGCCTTAGAAATCACATGTTGGATCATAGCAAGAGACTCTGATGACTCATTAGAAAATGACTCGGTAGGAACGACTATAAATGATAATTAGTATGAGGAGACTCAGATGACCCACTAGATGTAACAATGTTAGAATTAACTATTTCATTCTCTATCAAAGGTGTGACAAATGAATACCTATAAATCTGAGTAGAGACACTTGAGTGTAGAATCACTAGTATCATAAATATGGACATCAACAGTTAATGGTATATCAGATTCAACTATCACATCTACTATTTCATTAGTACGCTCATAGGAAGTATGACCTTCATTAAGAATCGGTGTGTCAGAACCAACTGATATTTCTTCGATTATACTAGTAATCTAAGAAGGAACGTAGACATTCTCAATAACTTTTAAGTCATCAACATTATCACTAGGTACAATACTAATATGTCAACTCTTCGAGGGGCACTGATAATCATAATGTCCATATCTCTCACACTTAGAACAACAGGTTTTGACATTGACTAACCTTGTGAGACTCAACTTTATTTTTAAGGCAACATTAAAATCCTCTTCAACAACGTCTAAATCATAGGAACCAGTGATCATAGCACATTTTATTTTGGACTTTAAATCCCAAACAAATCTAGTTACAGTGTGAGAACCACTCTCACGTCACAATGAAAGGTTGAATTCTCAAATTTGGCTATATAATCTTGGACAAACATATCACCCTGACAGAGGTTGTGTAACTGGTCTAAGAGACGGTGTCTATAATATTTGAGAATATACTTTTCCTTAAGTTGTTTTAATTTCTTTCGAAGACTGTGATAATATCAATCAAAGTAATATTTCATATCGGCTAGCCAATCACTGAAAACACTAGGATCACAATAACTATCAAATTTAGCATCTTCTAGTTTAAAACTACACATTATTTCATCTTTCCGAGCACGACAATTATGGGCTCCACTACTCTCATAGTCACCTCTAGTGTAAGTCTTATACTGATATTTCATGATGGCTATAAATGCAAGTCAGCCAATCAAGCAGATGCAATAGATAATCCTAACTCAAATAAAACTATATGCACGCGCTGAAATAAAAAAATTAAATTTTCTAAAGGTTCAAGCCCTAAATGCGAAAAAAATGTTATCCTAAAATGATGAAAAGTGACAAATAATGAAACATTCGAGGGAAGCAAATACAAATCAACTACAAATTGTCATAGTCTACTAGACCTTGCAAAAAATAAGCAATCAATAAATCGGTTCAAGTTATGATATGACTTGATGGGTGAGTCATTCACGTCCAAAAACAAAAACTCTCCAAGAATTTTCAGAAAAATACCGACATTGGAAAGCTGAAATCACCCACAAAATATCTTGGATAATGGCAATAGGGTCTGAAAGGTGGCTGTCCCAAGAATGGTGTAAATCTGACGTGAAATATGCCTGAAATAAACCCGAACCACACGATTAGTTTGTGAAAGTACACCTAGTAGGGGATGAATAAGTGTAGTGCTAATCTAAGATAAATAATACAAAATTAAAAACTAATTGCTAACACAATAAGTGTATAACCAAGAGTGAGTTTGAATTCCCCGTGAAGGGCTCTGGAACTACTCCTCACGATTCCTCTGAATTATGAGTTGAGGTGCTTTAATAGCTCTCTTGATTCAATACGAGTGTGGGCACACATACAATATCAAGCATATAAGATATGACAATAAAGACAATACAAGATATAAAGAGATGAGAGTCGAAAGAAAAGATCCAAATGCAAACAAAAAGATATGTACTGAGGTTCGAGCCACTACTCTACGTCCCCGCCTTCACACAGAAGGATTTCAACTATCCACTATAGGATCTTCCACAAAGAGAACTCCACTGAGGAATTACAACTTACAACTTTGGAGTACACAATTCCGACTCTCACACCTCTACACAAGAGGGAGCATAAAGCAAAGAAAGAAAAGTTATAATCTTAGTGATTCAATGATCACAAATAACACTCAGTGATCTCAAAGGATTACAAACAATTTTCTCACAAAATAAAGATCCTAAAAATAGATTTTCATTTAAGTGGCTCAAGTATGCGAGAAATCAAAGTGTTTAGAAAAAAACAACAAAAAAAACACTTAGAAAAAACTTCTTGATAGATATGAAATTTGAAGAACAAAACTAAAATTCTCAAAGCTTATTTTTCTTTGATTTTTTCAAAACTTTAAAAACAAATAAAGATAGAGAATTTTGGCACAAAAACTTCTTTTGAAAACTTGTTAAAAACACTAGAGAAGTAGAGAATTTTTGCTCTTGAAAATCTTATACAAAACAGGCCAAGAGAACTCATATTTACAGGATTCCTAAAATATAGCCGTTGGGGTCCAGAACAGGTCAAAATTGACCTGTCGATCGACCGCCCGGTCGACTGGCCAACAGTTAAATTTTCGACCGTTTGAAGCCATCGGTCAACCGTTCGGTCGACTGCCCCTAGGCAATCAACCTGTCAGTTGACCACTCCGGTCGACTGGGACCAACCCGAGAGTTGGGTTGATCCAGCCGGCCGACCGCACGGTCGACCGGCTCCAAGGCAAAGGGCTGTGCACGTCCTTGTGCACATTCGGTTGACCGACCAGTCGACCGCCAGTAGTCCAAAAGCAGATTTTTAGGGTACGATCGACCGACTCCAAGGCAAAGGGCTGTGTACGTCCTTGTGCACATTCGGTCAACCGATCGGTCGACCGCCAGTAGCCCAAAAACAGATTTTTAGGGTTTGAAATCTAACTTATTAAATCCCTAAAAATTCCAATAAATCTTCATAAATTCCACAAAAAAAGTTCATGTAAATATTTTAAGTACAAATATGTGTGATCAAAAATCAACACATATTACAAACAAACTATTTGAACTATTTTTGAGGCATGAAAATTTAAGTTTAAATAAAAAATTGTATTTTTCAAAAATTTAAATTTTGTCCAAAACTTGTCTAAATACAAAAATAAGATATTGAAACACTTTTTGAAGCATAGTATGCATAGATAGAATCCAATACACATATAAATGATATATCTAGGTTTTTGATATTTAATCTCAAAATAAGTTTTGATAAAAACAAAACTTAAAACCATGAACTAGAATCATCAAAATAAGTTTCTAAGTATTATGAACCAAACAATGTATATGGATGAATTAAACCATGTAAACTACTTTTGATAAAATCTATTCATGAAACCGAAAAGATGTCTTCTGAAAATCAATAAACTCAAAAACAAAGCGGTTAAACCGAAACTTTTGAACTTTTGTGTGTATACTTGAGCATATCAAAACTAAACTATCCTTACACAAGATCTAAACACTAAACAAACAAACCTAGATGCAAGTCTTTTTCTCCAAGTCGACTTGATCCAAACATGATCTATGAGCTTGACTCCTCTTGAATACTAGATGCAATCTTGACGAGCGAGCTCTTGAATCAACACGTGTTAGCTCCAAAACTTGACTTTGAATCCTTTGTTGAAACTAAATACCTACTAAGATCTTGATCAATATCTGAAGCTTATTAAACAAAAGATCATTAGTAACTTAACTTCATAAGTTAGTCATCATCAAAAAACTAAGGTGAAGGGCCTTTGGGCTAACAATCTCCCCCTTTTTGACGATGACAAAACTTATGAGGTTATATATGCATGGATTAAAGCTAAGCTTCATAGAAGCTCCTCCTTAACTTATGCATAGCACAAACATATTGATATTCAATGTAAGCTCAGATACCAATAAATAATAATAAAAAATATGTAATAAGAATCATAAAACACATGCATATAAATATAAAGAAGCTCAGATACCAAATAAAACAAAACATGTAGATTAAGATACCAATGGAATGGATATGCACTAAGAGCTTTGGATATCAAAACCATAAACATACGAATATGAATATGCATAAAACATATATATGCATAAACACAAATAAACATACATATATAAACCCAAATCCTTCTCCCCCTTTTGTCATTCATCAACAAAGGGTGAAGAAACAAACAATATAAATGCATATGCGATATACATTCATGAAGAGGAGGGACGTGGAGTTAGCTTCTCTTGCATACAACATTACATGGAGAAGGGATGACTAAACTCTAACTCGTATAAGCATAATATACAATGTATAGATGGAGATGTTAAGCTCCCCTTACACACATGTGTTATATAAAGAAAAGATGTCAAGCTCTTCTTTATATACCACACTCGTCATGAATCTATATGTAAGGGAGATGTTAAGATCCCCTTGTATATAAGCAATATATTTTAAAATAAAATTTGATACTAATAAAAACTATCAATTGAACGAAACCAATTAAAAGAGAAACAATCTTTTTACCAATTGATACCAATAAAAAAAATGATACCAATTGAAGGTAAATTTTAAACCAATTTTTTTTAAGTAAATACTAAATCATTTTACAATATAGACCAATTTGAGAATAGTACCATATTGATACCAATATTGAAAATGTTAGCATTTTTCAAAACAAAATATTTTTCTTTATAAAGAGTGGGAGTAAGATACCAATTGAAAATAAACACAATTGAAAGTAAAATCAAGAATTTTTTTCTCACCCTTTATGAAATACCAATAAAACTAATGCATAAACTTGTAAAGATACCAATTATTATTAAGAACATGAATCGAGCTTAGCATGAAATCAATTTGTGTTATAAAACATATACATGTAAACAATTTTAATCTAGAATCATATATATATATATATATATATATATATATATATATATATATATATATATATATATATATATATATATATATATATATATATATATATGTATGATCAATTTAAATATCAATTGAAATATGATGCATACATATATAGAAAACAAGTATGAGTATACAAATATTAATTTTCATGATAAGCAAGTGTATAACTTATAACTACCATCCTATCATGCACATGTTTAAAATGATATTCAATAAGAGCATATTGTTGGCCCAAAGGCCCATCGCTCTAGTTTTAATGATAATTAACTCATACAGTTATAGTACTAATAATCTTGTAATTATTTAGTCTCAGATATTTATTCAAGATCTTAGTAGGTGTTTAGCTTCAATAAAGGATTCGAAGTCAAGCTTTGATGCTAGCATGTATTGATTTAAGAGTTCGCGCATCAAGATTGCATCAAGTACTCAAGAGGAGTCTAGCTCATTGGATCAAGATTTGGACCAAGTTAAGAAGGAGAAGAAGATTTTCAAGAAGACTTGTGTCGGGTTTTGTAAGTGTCAAGATTTATTTTTAGATAAAATATAAATGATAGATTAGTTGGTGGATTGCTCAAGTTCATTTACACACACAAAATTTATATGTGTTTTAGAAAATACCGTTTTTTTTTTAAGCTTTAAAGTATACATGTGTTTTATCAAAACTATTTTAGAGCTTATTGTCAAAAACATAGATATTTCATCATATATGTGCAGTGGATCATATCTATACACACTAAGCTTCAAAAGTATTTAAAATATTTATTTTGTATTTAGAGAAGTTTTGAAAAAATTGTTTTTCAATTTGGAGATTGTTTTTTGAAAAATACGATTTTTGTTTTAAGGTCAAAATTTCTATATCATAAAAATAGTTCAAAATACTTGTAATATGTATTGATTTTTAATCAAACATGTTTGTATATCAAAGTATATTAATGAACTTATTTTTGTAGAATTTATGAGAATTTTGGGATTTAATTGGTATTTAACAATTTAAGTTTCAATCCTTATTTAACCAGCCAGACGCACTTGCGGTCGACCGGAAGGTCGACCGGACCAGTGATTGGTCGATCGGACCGGTCGACCGATGTGCACAGACGTGGACAGCCAGTTTAGCTGGAGGGTCGGTCGACCGACTCAGTCGACCGCCAGAGAGCTCTGCTCTCTGGATCTGTCCCCGGTCGATCGGGTCAAAGCCCAGGATCGGTCGACCGCCCGGTCGACCGGTAGGCTGCAACAGTCAGAATTTTGACCATGGCCGGTCGACCGACAGCAGCGTCAGCTGCTGATTTGGCCTGCAACGGCTAGTTTTTGGGAGCCTATAAAATGGGGTTCCCTTGGGCTGTTTTTCATAAGATTTTTAGTGGGTTTTCAAGATAGTTTTTTCTCTCTCTAAGTGGTTTTTTTCACTTGTTTAAGAGCTAATTCTTCCATATCAAAAGGAGAGTTTATCAAGAGTATTTTCAAAGTGATTTCTTGAGCTTTTTACCACAAAATCCATCCTAGTTTTCTCACAGATATCTGAGCTTTCCATTGCTATATCAATCCTATAGGAGAGTTGTTGTGAGAGTTTTTTTAGGTGATCAATGTGTTGAGATCACCAAAGTGTTTATCTTATATTTGAGGAGGCGAACTTGTGGGTTCGTGTTGTTTCGAGTTCTTGTGGGAGTTCGGTGTAAATGTGCGGCGTCGGCAAGCTAGTGTGCATGCGTGTGTTGTTCTTGCAGGAACAAGAGAGGGACTAGTGAGTATAAGGAGTTCTAGTGTGAACTCGTTGTAGGTGTTGCAGCACCGAGTGGTCCGATGGGATCATTTTTAGTGGAAATCCTTCATAGCGTTAAAGGCGGGGACGTAGAGCAAGGATGCTCGAACCTCGAAACAAATCTCCCGTATTTGCGATTGCTCTCTCTATCTCTCACTTGTGTTTATATCTTACATGCTTATATTATTTATCTCTTTTATATGCTTGATATACTTGTGCTCTATTGATACATGCTCGGGATTGTTTGCTCACACTTGTATTCAATCAAGAGAGTCATAACGACACCTCAACTGTTATCTAAAGGAATCTTGAGGAGATAGTCCAGAGCCCTTCACCGAAAATTCGGCTATACTCTTGTGTTATACTTGGTGTGTTTAACTTAATAGTTTTTAGTTTGCTTAAATAGTTTTCAATTCCGCATTAATTCATCATTAGATTAGCTAGTCACCTATTCACCCCCCTCTAGGTGACCTACAAGTAGTATCAGAGCTTGGTGCTCTTGATTTTGGTCTAACAATCTTGAGTTAAAGATCCTCATTTTTAGCTAATCACAATATTTATTTACACACACATGAATTTCATGACACCTCCCATGTTTGATATTCTTAACATTCAAATTTGAAAAGTTAAGATGTCAATGTACCTCAAAGCCCTAGAAATTCATGTTTATTTTGCCACAATTAAAGATTCTTATTGTTTAAATGGCAAACATTTAGAGGCTAATGCAAAAGCCATCCATGCTTTAAAGTCAACCCTAAATGATGAATATTTATCTAGGGTTTCTAATTTTTATTCGGCTTTTGTAGTATGGAATACTTTAGTCTCCCTTGGTGAACAAAAGCAATACTATGCAGGGAGTGACTCGGATGATGGAAGTGATGCTTCCAACTTGTGCTACATGGTCCAAGGGGATAACCCCCTTGAGGTAAATTTCGAATCTGAGCTTGATGAGGATGTTGCCATGTCATATGATGATCTTGCTTCATTTTGTCAACAACTTCTTGAAAAATATGATTTGCTCAAAAAAGATAATAAAAGATTAAAAAAGAAATATGATTCTATTTAGAAGAAAAAGATTATTTGCAAAATAAATTGAAAAATATTTCTAAAGAAAATGAATCTTTGAAAAAGGAGAATGTTTTCTTATCTTCAAAATTAAATGATCTTTGTGAAGGAAATAATTCTTTGAAAAATAAAATTAATTTGGTGGAAAAGAAAAAGAGATTGCTTTGGATGAAAACAACTCTTTGAAAAGAAAAATTATATCAAAAGAAAAGGAAAATGTTTCTAAAAAGAAAAAAATTGTTGATTCTCATACTTGCCATGCTCTTCATGCTACCATTGATAAAATGAGATTCAATTTTTGAAAAATAAAATAAATTGTTTGAGTTCAACTTTGAGCAATTATGCATTCAACCATTCTAAATTGGAAACCTTGTTTCAAAAAAAACAAGCTCCACATGTTCATGCACATAACCCACGGCATGCATATGCACACTTTGCACATCATGATTACACTCATTCTCATATGCATACTAGAGTGTACAAATGTACACATTGTGGCCGCAAAGGCCATTTAGCAAAATTTGTTTTGATAAGGTAAATTCTATGAATTTTGCTAATAAAAATGTTTGGGTCTCTTACGATGCTAACCCCCGTGGACCCAAAAGAAAATGGGTACCGAAATCCCCACCTCTTGTGTTTGATGTAAGTGTGGGCTCTCACATGACGTGAGAGGTATGGTGCCTTGGTGGTGGATGCATGATGAGCTAGACGGACACACCAAATTGATGCATTACTATCAAGGAAGTTTGGTGGGATGACCACCCTGTTTGGAGACTTAGAGAATAGTGCATATGATTTGGTAACTATCTCTAAAGTCCTATTTTAACATGCTTTTATATAATGTTTTTAGCATGTTTTGATTTGTACTTCATGTGGTGAATACTTGTTTAGATGTAGTTTTCTATAAAACTTGTGTCTATACTTTTACAAGTAATGAGCAACATTTAATTCTTATATGTTTGTACCTCATTGCTCATTTGTACTCATTACATATACATTTATAACCTAGTTTTGATGATTCTTTCATTTACACTTGCTTTTCCTAACTTTGTACATGTTTTGCTTCATGTATATGTTAATTTTGTTTAAAACTAATAAATATACATGTATACCCTTGAGTCATTTGCTTTCATGCAAATTCTATTATGAACTCATTTATATTTGGGATATGTATGTATATTGTTAGTTTTGATAAAACATACATATACCTTGAAGTTTATTTTTTTGATGAAAAATAATTTTTTTTGCTTCTGTATTTTGAGCTTTATTGATTATTTTCATGAATGTGCTAATCACATGACTCTTGTGCACTCACATTATTTCTTTGTTTACTCATGACTTTGCTTCATGAGCACATTTTTGAGCTTTATAGATTTCGAGTGTCAACTTTTGTGTACTTAGCAATGTTTCATGGGATATATGATTTGGTTTCATGTTTTAAAGGATCTTTAACTAATTTTTCAAAAATTACCTAACACTAGGTATTTATTCTTCATTTGGTAGTGTTTTCAATTAACAATTATTTTTGAATCTTATTTTTGAAAACTTCTACCCTTAAAGGGCGGTTGGATGGGCGAGCATGCCTTATATGTTCTAAATTGAAAATCTTTTTATCATGTACATGAATAGGGTGGATAGTTATGAGTTATACACATGTTCTTCATGAAATTTTTTTCTTTGTATACTCATATTTGTTTCTATATATGTATGCTTCTAAATCTCAAATAAATATCAATTTCAATTGGTATTTTTTTTATACATATATATATGTTTTGATTGTGCTTGATTTACAAATATCCATTACATATTTAAAGCACAAATTATGTTTATACTAAGCTTGATGAATTTTTAAATGTTAATTGGTATCTTAATGAGCTTATGCATTATTTTCAATTGGTATTTCTATTGATATCAAAATATACTTCATATTTTATCTTTTAATTGGTATCAAAAATTTACAAGATATTTCTAGTGGTATCAATAAGTTACAAGTGATATCTTAAAATTGTGTTTATTTTCAAATGGTATCTTAAAATTTTTTTTTTTTACAAGTGGTATCTTAAAATTTTGTTTATTTACAAGTGGTATCTCAAAATTTATTCTCTTGACTTAAGAGATTTCAAAATTTGTTTTAAAATGATTTCAAAATTTCTTGATATGTATTGCCTTATGCAAGGGGAGCTTAACATCTCTTCTATATATAAATTCATGTTGAGTGCATTTTATATTGAGAAGCTTGACATCTCTTCTTTGTGTGATACACATGTGTAGGGGGAGCTTAACATCTTCACTTATGCATTGTATATTATGTTTTATGTGAGTTAGGGTCTTGTCATCCCTTCTTCATATAATGCATGTATGCAGGGGAGCTAACTTCACGTCTCTCTTCTTCATGAATGTATATCACATATATATCTTTATTATTTGATTAGTTTTTGCCCTTTTGTTGATGAATTGACAAAAAGGAGGAGAAGAATTTTGAGAGTTTATATATGTATGTTTATTTTCTTATTTATGCATATATGTTTTGTTTATGAAAAAAAGAGAAAGAATTTGGTGAGTTTATGCATGTTTATCTTCTTGTTTATGTATATATGTTTGTTTAGTTTTATGCACTTCATTGAATATATTTATATTTATTATTATGCATGAGTTAAGGGGGAGCTTCTATGAAGCTTAACTTTAATCCATGCATATATAACTCCATGATTTTTGTCATCATCAAAAAGAGGGAGATTGTTGGCCTAACGGCCCATCGTTCTAGTTTTGATGACGATTAACTCATATAGTTATAGTACTAATGATCTTGTATTTATTTAGTCTCAGATATTTGATTAAGATCTTAGTAGGTGTTTAACTTCAATAAAGGATTCGAAGTCAAGTTTTGAAGCTATCACGTATTGATTCAAGAGCTCGCGCATCAAGATTGCATCAAGTACTCAAGAGGAGTCTAGCTCATTGGATCAATATTTGGACCAAGTCAAGAAGGAGAAGAAGATTTTCAAGAGAAGATTTTAAGAAGACTTGTGTCAGGTTTGTAAGTGTCAAGATTTGTTTTTAGATAAAATGTAAAGGATAGATTAGTTGGTGGATTGCTGAAGTTCATTTACACTCGCACAAAATTTATTTGTGTTTTAGAAAATACCATTTTGTTTTTTAAGTTTTAAAGGATACATATGTTTTATCAAAACTATTTTAGAGCTTATGATCAAAATATAGATATTTCATCATATATGTGTAGTGGATCATGTCCATACACACTAATCTTCAAAAGTGTTTAAATATCTTGTTTTTGTTTTTGAAGAAGTTTTCAAAAAATCGTTTTTCAATTTGGAGATTGTTTTTGAAAAATACGATTTTTGTTTAAGGTCAAAATTTCTATAAGACAAAAATAGTTCAAAATGCTTGTAATATGTATTGATTTTTAATCAAACATATTTGTATATCAAAGTTTATTAATGAACTTAATTTTGTAAAATTTATGAGGATTTATGGGATTTAATTGGCATTTAACAATCTAAGTTTTCAATCCTTATTTAACCAGCCAGACATATTGGCGGTCGACCGGACCAGTGGTCGGTCGACCTGACCGGTCGACCGATGTGCACAGACGTGCACAACCAATTTGGTTGGAGGGCCAATCGACTGACCCGGTCGACCGCCAGAGAGCTCTGCTCTCTGGATCTGGCCCGGTCGACCGGGCGGTCGACCGGTAGGTCAAAGCCCCAGATCGATCGACCGCCCGGTCAACCGGCAGGCTGCAATGGTAAAAAATTTGATCGTTGGCCGATCAACCAGCCGGTCGACCCAGCATCAGCTGCTGATTTGGCCTGCAACGGCTAGTTTTTGGGAGCCTATAAAATGGAGTTCCCTTGGGCTGTTTTTCATAAGATTTTTAGTGGTTTTCAAACTAGTTTTTCCTATCTCTCTAAGAGGTTTTAAGAGCTAATTCTTCCATTTCAAAAGGAGAGTTTATCAAGAGTGTTTTCAAAAGTGATTTCTTGAGCTTTTCACCACAAAATCTCTAAGTTTTCTCACACATACATGAGCTTTCCATTGCTATATTAATCCTATAGGAGAGTTATTGTGAGAGTGTTTTTAGGTGATCAAAATGCTGAGATCACCAAAGTGTTCATCTTGTATTTGAGGAGGCGAACTTGCGGGTTCGTGTTGTTTTGAGTTCTTATGGGAGCTCGGTGTAGAGGTGCGGCCTCGGCAAGCTAGTGTGCTTGCGTGTGTTGTTCTTATGGGAACAAGAGAGGGACTAGTGAGTCCAAGGAGTTCTAGTTTGAACTCGTTGTAGGTGTTGCGGCACCGAGTGATCCGGTGGGATCGTTTTTATTAGAAATCCTTCATAGTGTTGAAGGCGGGGACGTAGAGTAAGGGTGCTCGAACCTCGAAACAAATCTCCCTTGTTTGCGATTACTCTCTCTATCTCTCACTTGTGTTTATATCTTGCATGCTTATATTGTTTATTTCTTTTATATGCTTGATATATTTGTGCTCTATTGATACATGCTTGAGATTGTTTGCTCACACTTGTATTCAACCAAGAGAGCCATAGCGGCACCTCAACTCTTATCTAGAGGAATCTTGAGGAGATAGTCCAGAGCCCTTCACTGGGAATTCGGCTACACTCTTGTGTTATACTTAGTGTGTTTAACTTAATAGTTTTTAATTTGCTTAAATAGTTTTTAATTCCGCATTAATTCATCATTAAATTTGCTAGTCACCTATTCACCCCCCTCTAGGTGACCTACACATATAAGGCATGGTCGCCCAACCAACCGCCCTTGGAAGGTAGAAGTTTTTAAAAATAATGTTTTGAAAATAGTTTTAGCATGGGTTGAAAACTCTACCAATTGAAGAATACGAAACTAGTTTTAAGATAATTTTGAATACTAGTACGAAATCCTTCAAGTAAGGAATAAAATAAATATATATTTCATAATATATGAAAATTACATGAGAATCGACACTCAAATTTTATAAAGCACATAGAATCTCATGAATCCAAAATTATGAGTAAACACAAAACATAGAGTGTGCAAGAATCATGTAAGAAACATATACATGAAAATAAATCAATGAAGCTCAATAAAATTTCTTTTTCATAAACAAGAAATTATCAAAACTAAACTTCAAGGCATATGTATGATTGTTAAAAGTAAAGTATACATACTTATTCCAAATATAAATTGAGTCTTTAAAATAGTACATGGCATATAAAGCAAGTGACACAAGGATAGAACATGTATATCTAATAGTTTAGACAAAATTTACATATACATAAAGCTAAACATATTCTCATAAAAACATGTACAAAGATGATAGAAAACAAATATAAGAATACAAGTGTAAATGCAAGAATTATCAAAACTAGGTTATACAAATACATGTAATAAGTATACATGAGCAATAAAGACACTCAAACATAAGAATCAAGTGTAGCTCACTACTCTACTTGTACAAGTATAAACACAAGTTTTAATAAAAATCACATCTAAACATGTAGTCAAAATATGAAGCACAAAGATATGATCCATATAAGCATGGGTGTATCTCATATACTATATATGTATATAACAAGTCTAATGATTATTGTATTTAATCCTAATGAGCATGAAAACCAAGGCATGCTAAAAATCATTAATAAGAAATCATGTAAAAGAAAACAAGAAGTTAGAGTTAGTTACCAAAACCAAATGAACTAGTCTCTATTTCTCCAAAACATGGCGGTCCTCCCACCAAACCTCCCGTGAAGGTGATGGATCCAAAAATATGATCATTTAGCTTGAAACACATCCACTATCAAGGCACCAATACTCTCACATCGTGTGAGAGCCCACACCTACATCAAATACAATAGGAGTGAATTTTGGTACCCAAACTTCCTTGGGTCTATGGGGCATTAGTACCTTTCCTAACCCAAATATGTTTATTTGTAAAATTCAAAGTGTTTAATCTATCATAATAAAATTTTACAAGGTGGCCCGTACGATTATAATGTGAACAAGTGTACACATAAGCATATATAAAATCATGTGTGTGATCATGATGAGCATGTATATGCCGTGAAGGATGCGCATGCATATGTGGAATATGGTTCTTTCGAAACATAGATTTCAATCTCTTGTGGTTCATGACACATTGGCTCAAAGTGGAGACCAAATAATCTACACTCTTATTCAACATGCAAATATCATTAGCAGTAGAAGAAGTGAAATTAGCATGTGAAACAATATTCTTATCACTAGAAGGCAAAACAATAGAAGCATGACAATAATGGAAATCTAATTTTTTTTTCAAATAGACTTTTTCCTTTGAAACATAATCTAATTTCTTGAAAATCAAAACTATTTAATTTTTCAAAGAATCATTTTCTTTTTGAAATTATACCTAAGGGTGGTGATTAGGTGTATAGATAATCAAATACAAATTCTATTCAATTAAAATGAAATGATGCAACCGATCACTTAAAATAAGACTTGAAGTCCGTAAAGGGCTCTGAACTTCTCCTGGTGATTCCTCTAAATAAGAGTTGAGGTGCTCAATTGCTATCTTATTGAGATGAATATTGATCGACAAGAATGAATGAATGATAAACAAGTAAATAGAGACAATAAAGCAATCGCAAAAAAAAAAAAGATTTATTCCGAGGTTCGAGCCATCGTTCTATGTCCCCACCTTCACCACCGTGAAGGATTTCACTATCCACTATTTGATCTTCCACAAAGGGACCTTACAATAAGGAATTACAACCACTCGGAGTATACAACTCACCAACTCAATCCTCTACATCAGAGGCAGCACAAAGCCAATTGAGGTAACAAGCTCTTGTGATCAAGAGATCACAAACACTCACTTTATAACTCTCTTATAACACCCTATAAAGTAAAATGTAAATTTGAAACTCAAGAATGTAAGTGAGAGTGAAAATCAGAAAAGATAGATATTAAGAGTAAAAAAACTCAATTAAAACTCTGAAAATATGAGCACAAAAGAAAACTTTGAAACTTTTTCTCTTTGAAAGTAAAAACTAGATTTTCAATAGATTTTGTTATTCTACATATTTAATCCAAAAGATTCTTTATATAGGTTTTAGAAAAACACTTTTAGAATTGTTCACCAGGTTTGAAAGAGAAGAAATTGACCTTAGAAATTTAACTCTCCATGTTTTAAAAAACATGATAAAATATCAATTCCAAATTCTAGCCGTTACTGCCAATCTAGCAGTTTGTCAGTTGACTGCCCTGTCGCTCGACCATTTTAAAAAAAATTTGATTGTTGGCTGGAGGTCAACCGGTCGGCCATGTTTAACCGAGGCCAAAGAGGTTACAGTCGGTTGACCCATCGGTCGACCGCAAAAGGGGATCGGTCGACCGATCGGTCGACCGAGAATGTGCACAACATGCACACCCCAATTGCTAGAGGTTCGGTCGATCGTGCGGTTGACCATTCTGGCCTGTAATAGGCACGTTCGATCGCTGTTCGACTTACTTAGGCCAAAAACAGGGTCAAGGTCAGTTTTGAAATTCAAGAAAATTTTAAATAATTTTTGTTTGATTTTTGAAAGAGAGAAGATATGTCTAACAATGAGATACAAGTTCTAAACTGAGATATAAATTTTTAAGAAAATATGAAATAAGTATCAAAGCCAAGCATGTCAAAAATAAACTATACTTTTGGAAACCTGCATTTTTGTGTGTGTATATCTTTGAGCCTCAAATCTGTATTCTACTCTTTAACAAACTAGACTCTTACAATGTTCTAATCGACTACAAGAATTTTCAAGCGAGCTTCTTGATTAGTCTCTAAAACTGTATATTTCATACCACATCTTCACATTTATTTAATATTAAATTCTGCTAATAATACCTCTCTTGCATATTTCTAAGTCCACGGTGTGCAATAAAGAAGAAGACCCTAAATCACCATTTAATGGGTAATTAAAGACCTATAATCTAGCCATTGACTTTGGAGAGCTGATTCGTCAAAATCAGGGGCCAAAAAGCAGAAACTGGGAACATCACCTGAGAGGGGACAAACAAGACAGCGCGCGGCTCAAAGCACTACGCGGCCACCGTATGGCCGCGGAAACGCGGCCATAGCCGTATTTTCGCGGTAGTAGGGGCGCGGCAGCGCCCGTACTTTGGGCCAGGGTTTGCCCCCTGGCCCCCCTTTCCCTGGTGCCTATGTTATACCCCCCTTGGGTTCTTCAGTTAGAGATATCCAGAGAGTTGTGTAGTTTTCTTTTCTATATTGTAGCTTAGGTTAGTTTAAATTAGTTTTTCTTCTTCTTCCTCTTTGTATTTTTCATTTATTTTAGATCTTGTAATAGGAGAGAGAGTGATACATGTTTGGAATGCAAGAGTGCTTCTAATAGAAGGTGACAAGTTATGAAAGGTGCTCTCTTTTCCTCTCTTTATTTTCTATCTAACTCATTTTATATGTTTAGCTAATCTTTTCTCTCATGGCAACTAACTACTAACCACTGCAACTAACTACTAACCACTAACTAGTTTAACTTCTTATTTGATAATCCACATGAATCTAATAGCCTCTACTTGGCCTTACTCTTGCAAGAGCAATTGATGGCTCATGATGATGGATCTAACACTCTAACTTCCTAACTCTCTAACAAGCTAACATTACTTTACTCCATGCTTACTTTTAGTTTTGATGGTTTAAGTGTAGCTTGCACTTGTTTTGTTGAGTTGGGATGTGATGAGTTACATATGGGTCATGCTTTGAAACGCTCTTGAACCAAGGACTAGTGCTTGCCAAGGATACATGTGAGGCAATTATCACTAAGAGGTTAGCATGTTGGTGGAGTCATTAGTAGTTAGTAGTCATGGATTTTCTTTCTTTTTCACTTTGTTTTAGAAACATATCTCAAAAACTAAACATATTCTTTTCTATGTTTCCCACTTCTTTGTGTTTCACCGTACTTCTCTTTTCCATTCTTTGTTTTCTTTTCTTTTCATCCTTTAAAATATTGAAGAATCTTTAATACACACGTGAATCAAATGGTAAAACTTCTATCGCCTCCTATCCTTGTGGATTCGACTTGTTTTAGCCTCTATGCTATAACGGAAGTATCGAGGAAGCCAAAGCACACATACTTTAAATACCGATTTCAAAACATACTCCTTTTGTGCGCGGTTTTCCCCCGATCAAATTTTTGCGCTGTTGTCGGGGATGGGAACGGTTTGATTTCACATTTTTGTTAATCTTTCTTATTTGTTTTTGGTGTGCAGGTCAAATTTTTAGTATTACAGAAGTCCACACTTTCTCTTGTGTGGTTGGGTAAATTCTTGTACATTCATATACTCTGCTGCTAATTTTTGTTTATATTACCTGTGCACTGTAAATAATTTTAAGAATTAAAATACGGTAATTAGATGCTTTAAAACGGTTTAGACATTTGCATCTAGGCACGTGTCAATTTTCATTCCAATATACTGTATTTTATTCTTGTGTTGTTGTGATATTGATGGAGTTGTACATATTGCATTGCATATAGTTAGGAAAAATAATTCAGTGATTTACTCGCTTTTTTGTGTTTATTCTTATCTATATTGCACATTTGCATAAATTAAACTTAAGGGTAAAACCCAATACAACATAAGGTGGGGAAGTCATTACCCTCCTTTAGCCCAAAAATCACCTCCCCACTCACACAACCCAAGCCTAAATACAATTTGCTAGACGTTGGCCCCTAGGGACATCTCGGACTCATTTAAGAGATTGACCTAAGGGAAAGTTGTTAGAAGTTGACTCTTATCAAATCAGTGTCTAAGGTTGAGGATTGAGAGGCGAAACCTTGAAGAACAGTGATTTGGCATAATTAGGCCCGTTGCTTCGGTACGGATAATTCCCACTGATCTTACCCCTACCTGCCCGATTAACTCGTGATCAGATTTCGACAATATACCCCTGTGGACAGTCTAACCAGTTAGGAGTCGTCTAGGTCTAAGGCAACCCTAGCATAGGCTTGTTTTCTTTTTCTTTTTCTTTATTTGTTTGTTTGTTTGTTTGTTTTCTTTCTTTTTTGTAAATTATGATATAGATTTCAACAACAACAATTCTTTCAATCCTAACATGAATCCATATTTCACCCCGATCTCATTTGATTCAGATAACTCCGACCCGGCTATGTACAATATGAACCAACCATATATGCTGGGTTGGGATTATCCGATTCAATATGACCCATATCCTCAATCTTGTGACTATAATTTTCAAAATAATTTTCACTTTTCACAAAGTTCATGGGGATCCACCTACCCGAGCCAAATTTTCAACCATCTTGTCCACAATTTTCAGAATATTCATTCCTCAATTTTGATTCATATACTCCTTTTCCTGAACCACTAATTGAAGAAAAATCATCATTGGAAAGGAGTTTGAAGAAGTAATAAAGGCCCAAAAATAATTTGAAAACCTAATGGCTTCACCATGTCCACAAAATTTCAAAATTCATGTAGTTCTTTCCAGAACAACTCAAAGGAAAATCATTGTGGGAAAAAATTATTAAATTCGTGCAAGAGACCGAGCGCATAATGCAAAATACGATTGACTTCCCATATTCACCAAATGTTCGTACGACTCACGAATCATGTCATTTTGCAAATTCAGCTTCAATTTCATCATACCAACCTGAATTTGACAAACCTCAACCTCTTGACATTTTGGCAAGTTATCCTTTTCCCGAAATTGAACTTGAGCTTAAAAGTGATCCTGAACCGAAAGTTGGTAATTCCATTTCACTTTTGGATTCAATAATAACTCCGGTATCTTTACCAGATTTTTCTCTATTCTGAAATCAACATTAAATCCTGTACCCGTACACCGTGAAATTAAATCATCAATATCTTATGATCACACTTCAATAAAGGGAAATGTGTGTGAACATTAATTCTTTGGTTTGGACCCTATTTTTGAACCAATTTCGACCTCATGGTTGACTCTCAGCTTGATCTGAGTCAAATTCCCGAGTCGATATCGATTTTTATTCCTGATCCCTTTGAGTTCAAATCCATCATCTTTCAAAATCACACTTCATTATTGGACAAGGATGTTGAAGAAAATGACTCAATAATTATTTTTGAAAATTAGAAATTAGATGGAGATAAATTTTTAAATAAGATCATTCACTCAATCATTCTTTTACTGGGTCATATTAGAGAGGTCACTGGTGGGTTTCTGCAAGATCCACGATATTTTGATTGGGTAGCAACGCTTGGCCCAATCAGACCACTACCGGAACTACCACCATGAGGTACTTTTTCTTCTCTTCCCATTTGTTTCATTTATATACACATTCACGATGCATTAAGGATAATGCATGAGATAAGTGTAGGGAGGGTTTACTAATGTATTTAGTTTTACATTTTCTTTCTTTTACACTTCTTTTTTTTTAAAAATTTTCTTTTATATAAAAACTCTTTTCTTTTCTTTTTACAAAACTTTTTGAAATAAGATAAATAGTTTTGATTTATTTTAAGAAAATTAAGATTATCTTAGGAATTAGAAAGACGTAAAATTATGAATTTTTAAACGAAGTCAAAATAATAGGTCTTGTTTAAATTTTGGGATAAGAAAATAAGATTAAACAGATAATTTGATCATGAATTTTTTGCCTTAGATTTATGCACTCCACACTTACACAATTTTTGGGATTGAAACAAAGACTGAAAATGTCATAATATATATATATATATATATATATATATATATATATATATATATATATATATATATATATATATAATATATATATATATATATATATATATAATATTATGATAATAAAAGCCACTTATTGAAGTTGGGTATTATACCTCAGGAAGCATGATTATTCACACCTAAAATGGTGGACAAAAATAAAATAATCCCCTTTAGTTTTGTGACCTTATTTACTCGAGTCCTTAAGTCTGAAGAATGTTTTCTCATCTGGTGCCCTAAGATCTTCTGATTTGGGAGTCATCGGCTAATGGCTCATTACCTGGGTAAATAAGAAAGCCTAAAAAAACTAAGGGAAGAAAAAGAAAATTAAATAAATTAATATATAATAATATAAATAAATGGCATGAAAGTTAGAGTAATATCCTAAAAACCTTCACTGTTCACAAAGTGCATATTTTCTAAGAGTTTTATGAAAGATCAAAGAGTCAATTCAATTTTAAATTCTTACATTTAATTTATAACAAAATTTTGCATTTCGACTTAGTTTAAGAAAGGCTAATTTCTGGTTAACCTATGACCATGAATCACTTATATTTTCGCAAAAATACTTCAACACTTTTATCTATTTTAAAAAAATGCGTTTTCAAAATACTAACATTTGATTTCTTTCTTTATGGATTTTGTGGGTGTAATCCGCTGAAAACCCTCAGGAGACAAAACTCCTCCTCTAGGGGAAACTTAGAGGTTTAACGGCTTGTTGCACATGCTCAGTGCAATCACGTCACCTGCGAAAGTGGTGTAATAATTTTCTTAGTTTTTTGTTTTGCTCGGGACGAGCAAAAGATATGTGTGGGGGTGTGATTAGTCTCTCAAACTGCATATTTCATACCACATTTTCACATTTATTTAATACTAAATTCTGGTAATAATACCTCTCTTTCATTTTTCTAGGACCATGGTGTGCGATGAAGAAGAAGACCCTAAATTACCATTTAATGGGTGATTAAAGGCGTATAATCTAGCCATTGACTTTGGAGAGCTGATTCGTCAAAATCAGGGGCCAAAAATCAGAAACCGGGAACAGCACCTGACAGGGGACAGATAAGACAGCGCCACCATATGGCCACGAAAACGCGGCCATAGCGACATTTTCGCGACAGTACGGGCGCGATAACGCCCGTACTTTGGGCCGGGTTTGCCCCTGGCCCCACTTTCCCCTGGTGCCTATATATACCACCTGGGGTTCTTCAGTTGGAGATATCTAGAGAGTTGTGTAGTTTCCTTTTTCATATTGTAGTTTAGGTTAGTTTAGGTTAATTTTTCTTCTTCTTTCTCTTTATATTTTTCATTTATTTTAGATCTTGTAATAGGAGAGAGAGTGAAACAAGTTTGGAATGCAAGAGTGCTTGTAATAGAAGGTGACAAGTTATGAAAGGTGCTCTCTTTACCTCTCTTTATTTTCTATCTAACTCCTTTTACATATTTAGCTAATCTTTTCTCTCATGGCAACTAACTACTAACCACTTACTAATTTAACTTCTTATTTGATAATCCACATGAATCTAATAGCCTCTACTTGGCCTTGCTCTTGCAAGAGCCATTAATGGCTCATGATGATGGATCTAACACTCTAACTTCCTACCTCTCTAACAAGGTAACATTACTTTACTCCATGCTTACTTTTAGTTTGATGGTTTAAGTGTAGCTTGCACTTATTTTGTTGAGTTGGGATGTGATGAGTTACATATAGGTCATGCTTTGAAACGTTATTGAACTAAGGACTAGTGATTGCCAAGGATACATGTGAGGTAACAATCACTAAGAGGTTAGCATGTTGGTGGAGTCAGTAGTAGTTAGTAGTTATGAGTTTTCTTTCTTTTTCATTTTGTTTTAGAAACATATCTCAAAAACCAAACATATTCTTTTCTATGTTTCCCACTTCTTCGTGTTTCACCGTACTTCTCTTTTTATTCTTTATTTTCTTTTCTTTTCATTCTTTAAAATATTGAAGAATCTTTAACACACACGTGAATCAACTGGTAAAGTTTCTATCGCCTCCCGTCCTTATGGATTCGACTCATTTTAGTCTCTATGCTATAACGGAAGTATCAAGGAAGCCAAAACACACACACTTTAAATACCGATTTCAAAACATACTCTTTTTGTGCGTGATTTTCCCCGATCACTTCTTGATCGGGGGAAAACCGTGCACGAAAAGTGTATGTTTTGAAATCAAGAGTTAAAATGTGTGTGTGCTTTGGCTTCCTCAGTACTTCCGTTATAGCATATAGGCTAAACGGGTCGAAGTGATAGAAGCTTTACCGGTTGATTCACGTGTGTGTTAAAATTTCTTTTATGTTTTAAAGAATCAAAAGAAAAGAAAACAAAGATTAAAAAGAGAAGAGTACAGTGAAACACACTTATCTTTTAGAGACTAATCACACCCTCACACTTCTCTTTTGCTCGTCCCGAGCAAAACAAAAAACTAAGAAAATTATTACACCACTTTTGCAGGTGACGCGATTGCACTGAGCATGTGCAACAAGCAGTTAAATTTCTAAGTTTCACTTAGAGAAGGAGTTTATCTCCTGAGGGTTTTCAGCGGATTACACCCACAAAATCCATAAAGAAAGAAATCAAATGTTAGTATTTTGAAAACGCATTTTTGAAATAGAGAAAAGTGTTAAAATATTTTTGCGAAAATTTAAGTGATCCAAGTTCATAGGTTAATCAGAAATTACTTTTCCTTAAACTAAGTCTAAATACAAAATCTTGTTATAAATTAAATGTAAGAATTTAAAATTGAATCGATTCTTTGATCTTTCATAAAACTCTTAGAAAAATATGCACTTTGTGAACATTGAAGATTTTTTAGGATATCGATTCTAACTTTCATGCCATTCATTTATATTATTATTATTATTTTCTTCCCTTAATTTTCTTAGGCTTTCTAACTTACCCGAGTAGTGAGCCTTTAGCTGGTGACTTTCAAACCAGATAGTTTAAAGGCACCAGATGAGAAAACATCCCTCAGACTTAAGGACTCGAGTAAACAAGGCCAAAGACTAAAGGGGATTACTTTATTTTTTTGTCCACCATTTTAGGTCTGAATAATCTTACTTCCTGAGGCATAATTACCCAACTTCAATAAGTAGTTTTATCATCATATTTTAATATATTTTTATAGCATTTTTATGACATTTTCAGTCTTTGTTTCATCCCAAAAATTGTGTAAGTGTGGAGTGCATAAATCTGAGGCAAAAAATTCAAGATCAAATTATCTTTTCAATCTTACTTCCTTATCCTAAAATTTAAACAAGATCTATTATTTTGACTTTTCATAATTTTAGGCCTTCCTGATTCTTAAGACAATCTTTATTTTCTTAAAAATAAATCAAAACTAATTCTCTTATTTCAAAAAGTTCTGTAAAAGGAAAGAAAAGAGTTTTTATACAAAAGAAAATTTTTAAAAAGTTTTTAAAAGAAGTGTAAAAGAAAGAAAATGTAAAACTAATTATGTTAGTAAATCCTCCCTCACACTTATCTCTTGCATTGTCCTCAATGCATCGTGAATGTGTGTATACATGAAACAAATGGAAAGAGAGGAAAAATTACCTCGTGGTGGTGATTCTGGTGGTGGTCTGATTGGGCCAAGCGTTACTACCCAATCAAGATAATGTGGTGGCTCACGGAACCCACCTTTATTAACCTCTTTAATATGACCCAGTAAAATGTTGGAGAACTGTATGATCTTATTGAAAAGATTACCCCCATCCAATTTTCAAATTTCAAAATAAGTACTAAGTCATTTTGTTTAACATCCTTGTCAACAACGAAGTGTGATTTTGGGAGATGATGGATTTGGACGCAAATGGAACAGGAACAAAAACTGATACTGACTCGGGAATTTAACTCAGATCAAGTCAAGATTCAACAGTGAAAGTCAAAATTGGTTCAAAAATAGGGTCCAAACTAAAAAATCGATGTTCATACACTTTCCACATCAATGAAGTGTGATCAAAAGATATTATTGATTCAATTTTACAGTGTACTGGTACATGATTCAATGTTGATTCCAAAATAGAGAAAAAAATTTGGTAAAGATACCGGAGTCATTATTGAATCAAAAAGTGAAATAGAATCACTAACATGAGGTTTAGGATCACATTCATATTCAATTTCAATTTAGAAAAGGGATAGCTTGTCAGAATGTCAAGGCGACTTTCATAACTTGGAGTTTGGTCAAGTTCAAATGTGCGTTCTAAAATTGAATCTTGCTTTCTAAAATAACATGATTCTTGGGTCCAATTGGTAGAGTTAGAGATATAAAGATTGGTCAAAGGTTGACAAGAAAGACTTTCCTCGTTCTCATTGATCAATTCGCTCATCATTGAGTCTAACCTGCTGATAGGCCGGGTAACATAATTTTGAGTCTGAATCATATCTTCCATACTTTTTGCAACTAGTTCTTCTTGAAAAGGTGAGCATGGGAGTTGATTATGGAAATTGTGGTGAAATTGTGAGTCCATCAGATTTTACGAATGTTGCTCAGACTCACGCAAGGGTTCCATACTCAAGTCCAGTATTGATGGTTGTTCATTTTGAATTGGTGAGACTGAAAAAGATGAGTAGGACTTCTGAAAATTTAGTTGAGATGATGAGTCTAACATATTTTGAATTTGTCGCGCCATTTCACAATAGAGTTCCTAACGCTTTTCTACCTCAGATTTTTCTTCAATTGAATATCCTAAAAAAGGAGTATATAGAGTTTAATTTGGAAAAGATTGTGAATTGAGCAAATTTTGAATTTGTTGTTGGGACTCAAGCATGACTTCATACTCCTTTTCAAATTAGATTTTTCTTCGGTTGGTGGGACAGGAGGAGGATATGAATCCAAATCGGGAATAAAAATTGTACACAATGTGGTTGAAAATTTGACTCAGGGGAGGTGAATCCCTATGAACTCTGTGAAGAGTAAAAATTATTTTGAAAATTATAGTCATAGGATTGGGAATATGGGTCATATTGAGTCGAATAATCCCAATCTGGTATATATGGTTGGTTTATGTTATACATAGCCGGGTCGGAGTTATCCGAGTCAAATGAGGTCGGGGTGAAATATGAATTCATATTATGATTGAAAGAATTATTGTTTTTAAAATCTATTTCACAATATACAAAAAAGAAAACAAACATACAAATAAACAAACAAGCAATGATAAAGAAAAAGAAAACAAGCCTATGATAGGGTTAACTTAGAGAGACCATGTCTAACTGATTAGACTGTCCACGGGGGGTACATTGTCAGAATCTGACCGCGAGTTAATTGGCCAGGTAGGGCAAGATCAGTCTGAGGTATCCGTGCCGGAGCAACGGGCTTTATTATGCCAAACCACTATTCTTCGAGGTTTCGCCTCTCAAGCCCCAACCTTAGATACCGACTTGACAATAGTCAACTTCTAACAACTTTTCCCTTAGGCCAATCTCTTAAATGAGTCTGAGATGTCCCTAAGGGTCAACGTCTAACAAATTTTATTTAGGCTTGGTTGTGTGAGTGGCGAGGTGATTTTTGGGCTAAGGAAGGGTAATGACTTCCTCACCTTTTATTGTATTGGGTTTTGCCCTTAAGTTCAATTCATGCAAGTATGCAATATAGGTAAGAATGAATACACAAAGAGAGTAAATCACCCACGTGTTTGTCCTAATTATATGCTATGCAATATGTATACCTCCGTCAAGATCACAACAAAATAAGAATAAAATACATTATATTGGAATTGAAATCGACACGTGCCTAGATGAAAATGTCTAAACCATTTTAAAGCATCCAATTCCCGTATTTTAGTTCTTAAATATTATTATAGTGCACATGTAGTATAAATAAAAAGTAACAACAGAATATAATAATATACAAGAATTTACCCAACCACACAAAAGCAAGTGTGGACTTCTGTAATGCTAAAATTTAACCTGCACATCAAAAAAACAAAGAAGAAAAGTTGACAAAAATATGAAATAAAATCATTCCCATCCCCGACAATGACGCTAAAATTTGATCCGGGGAAATCGTGCATGAAAAGTGCATGTTTTGGAATTAAGAGTTAAAATGCGTGTGCTTTGGCTTCCTCGATACTTCCGTTATAGCACAGAGGCTAAACAAGTCAAATCCATAGGGAGGAGAAGCGATAGAAGCTTTACCGGTTGATTCACGTGTGTGTTAAAGTTTCTTTTATGTTTTAAAGAATCAAAAGGAAAGAAAATAAAGAATGAAAAGAGAAGAGTACGGTGAAACACGAAGAAGTAAGAACATAAAAGATAAGGTATTTCTGATTTTTGAGATATATTTCTAAAACGAAGTAAAAGAGAAAGAAAACTCATGGCTACTAACTATTAATGGCTCCACTAACTATGCTAACTTCTTAGTGATAGTTGCCTCACATGTATCCTTGGCCATCACTGGTCCTTGGTTCAAGACCATTTTAAAGTATGACCCATAAGATAACTTTCACATCCAAACTCAATAAAATAAGTGCAAGTTGCACTTAAACTATCAAAACTAAATAAGAGTAAGCATGGAGTAAAGTAATGTTAGCTTGTTAGAAAGTTACGATGTTAGAGTGTGAGAATCCATCATCATGAGCCATCAATAGCTCTTGCAAGAGCAAGGCCAAGTGGAGGCTATTAGATTCATGTAGATTATCAAGTAAGAAATTAGCAAGTTAGTGGTTAGTAGTTAGTTGCCATGAGAGAAAATTAGCTAAACATGTAAAATGAGTTAAAGAGAAGAAAACAAATAGAGGTAAAGAGAGAATCTTTCATAAATTGTTGCCTTCTATTACAAGCACTCTTGCTTTTTAACCATGTACCACTCTCTCTCCTATTACAAGATCTACAAGAAATGAAAAATACAAAGAGGAAGAAAGAAGAGCTAACCTAAACTATCCTGAGAAGAAGAAACAACTCTAAAACTACATTACAACTAAAAAAAAACTCCTCAAAACTTCTCTCCCTTATGCTCTAGAAATCTCAGGATATTTATAGGCAAACTGGGGCGCCAGGATACAGGTACGGAGCCGCGCGTTAAATCTTGTCGCGCGGCTCCACACCAGAGCCGCGAAAACGCGGCTATGGCCGCACCGCGCGTGCGGCACCGGCTGCCACGTGCTGTCCCTGTCAGTTGTACTTGCTAGTTTCCGGATTTGGACCCCTGATTTTGACGAAACCACCCTACAAAGTCAATGGCTATCTTTGTAGGCTTTTAATCACCAATTAAATGGTAATTTTGGATCTTCTTTTGCATTTCATGCCATGAACCTAGAAACATGTAAGAGATGTATTATTAATAGAATTTAATATTAAATAAATGTGAAGATGTGGTATGAAATATGCAATTTTAGGTAATAATCACTTCTCTGATAACGACGTTGAGTGTTTTGAGCTACATTCCCGTACTTGATTACTTTTGAGCCATCAACACCTTCCTTTAGAGGAAGAAATCTGTTAGATCTTCTTTGAACTCTGAAACACACTCTTGAACTTGATTAGTACCAAATAACTTCATATGCTTTATTATCACCAATACACAAAACCGGGGATTGTAACCTTTGGGCCAACAATCTTTCCTTTTTGATGATGACAAAACATGTGAGCTATTTAAATATAAATAAAAGGAAAGAACTTTGAAAAAGCTCCCCCTCAAGTTATGCTAGCTATCAAGTACAAGATATCAATAAGTTATATGATAAAGACATTTTAAATGAGCATGAACAAATGAACAAACTAATACCAATAAATACTACTTCTCTCCCTTTTGTCATGCATCAAAAAGGGTACGCAAAAACAAATATAGTTTTATTTTTTTAAAAAATGATACTAATAAGGAAAAATTCATGAATCTGTAATACAAATATTTAGTTCACCACAAATGAAAGAGAATATGTTGAAATCAAGGGGCTTAGTAAAAGTATTTGCTAGTTGAAAATCAGTAAAAATATAATCAATTTCAATATCACCTTTCTCACAGTGATCTCTAAAAAAAATGATATCGAATTTCTATATGCTTTATCTTATTATGTTGATTTGCATTTTTAGTCATGTGAATAATACTAGCATTATCACAAAATATCTTAATATGATCGTAATGCAAATCATAGTCAAGGAGAGTATGTTTCATCCAAAGGACTTATGCACAACAAGCACCGGTCGCAACATACTCCACCTCGACAGTTGAGAGGGCTGCATAATTTTGTTTCTTGGAAGACTATGAAACAAGATATTTCCTAGAAATTGACAAGTTCCGCTTGTGCTCTTCCTATCCACTCTACAACCAACATAGTCAGCATCCGAAAAACTCATCATGAAAAATTATCCGATCTTCGGATACCACAATCTCATTCCAATAGTACCCTTAAGTTATCTAATAATGCGTTTTATCGCAATCAAGTAGGACCCTTTAGGATAATATTGGAATCTAGCACATAGACATACACTAAACACAATATCCGGTCTACTAGTCGTTAAATAAAGTAAACTACCAATCATGCTTTTATAAAGTTTAATGTCTACATTTATACCTTATTCATCCTTATCAAGTTTTGTTGTGGTAGCCATGGGAGTTTTGCTCGACTTTGCTCCTTTAAGTCCAAATTTCTTGATGAGTTCTCTTGTGTACTTGGCTTAATTTATAAAAATCTTGTCACTCCTTTGCTTGATTTGGAGCTCAAGAAAGTAGTTTAGCTCGCCCATCATAGACATCTCAAATTCATTCTTCATGCATGATTCAAAATCTTTGCAAAACTTTTCATTAGTAGATCTAAATATTATATTATCAACATAAATTTGAACAATAAGAATATCACTATCTACATGTTTCATAAACAAAGTGGTATCTACTTACCTTTTACAAAATCATTTGAAATAAGAAATGTTGAAAGTCATACCAATCTCTTGGAGCTTGTTTTAAACCATATAAAGCTTTGTCTAATTTGAAAATAAAATCCGAATGTGTAGGATCAACAAACCCGGGGGGTTATACAACATACACTTCCTCTTCAATAAAATTATTTAAAAAAGTGCTTTTGACATCCATTTAAAAAAGTTTAAAATCTTTATAAGAAGTAAAAGCAAGTATAATCCGTATGGCTTCAAGCCGTACTACGGGTGCAAATGTTTTCTCAAAATTGATACCTTCGATTTGGGTGTAACCTTGGGCCACTAACTTAGCTTTATTCCTAACAACATTATTCGACTCATCCAACTTGTTCCTACAAATTCATTTAGTACCAATTGTTGGTCTATCATAGGGTCTAGGGAAAAGGTGTCAAACTTAGTTGCGCTCAAATTGATTGAGCTCTTCTTGTTGCATTGCAAGTAACCAATATGAGTTGCCGTCAGCTTCAAGAATGTTCTTTGATTCTATCTGAGAAATAAAAGCAAAATGGTCACAAAAATCATGGAGTTTGGAGCGAGTAGTTACCCCCTTGATACATCACCTATGATGAGTTCCTTGGGATGACTTATAGCATATCTCCAATCTTTTGAAAGTGGTTGTGTTGGTGCCACGTCAACCTCTTGAACTTCACCTTGTTCATTAAGCTTTCGCTTATCTTCTTGGATAGGTGAGTCCTTCAAGGTTACTTTCTCCATGTCTTTAACTAGAGAATCAATTTCTACAACATTTTAAATAAATGCATTAGATTTTTGAAACTTAACATGCATAGATTCTTCAATTGTCAACGTAGATTTATTGAATATTCTATAAGCCTTACTAGTGTTAGACTAACCAAATAAGATAGCTACAAAAGATTTAGCATTAAATTTTTATAAGTTATCTTTGGTGTTTAAAATAAAACATTTGCATCCAAAAACTCTAAAGTAAGTAACATTAGGCTTTTTCAAATAATAAATTTCACAATAAGTTTTAGAAGTATTTTTTCAAAAATAAATTCTATTTGATATGTAACATGAAGTATTTACGGCTTCGGCCCATAAATATTAAGAAAGTCCGTATTCACTATTCATTGTCCTAACCATTTCTTGAAGAGTATGATTCTTTCTTTCAATGACTCTATTTTGTTGTGAAATTTTAGGGCAAGACAATTCATGCCTAATTCTATTTTCTTCACAATAAGTGATAAAAGAATGGTTAATGAATTCACCACCTCTATCACTTCTTATGCACAAAATTGATTTTTTTCTTTTTCAACCCTTTTTCTAAAAATATTAAAATACGAAAAAGCTTGATCTTTTTGTTCCAAAAGAAAACCCATGTAAAATAAGAAAAATCATCAACCAAAATAAAAACAAAATGGTTTCCATTTAAACTCTTGGCTTAGCAGGTCCAAACAAATCCATGTGGATTAACTCTAATGGACTAGATATCATGATATCCCTGATTAGTTTGAAAGAGGACTTAGTTTGTTTTTCAAGTTGGCACGCATCACAAATGCAGTCCTTTTTAAATTTCAAAAAAGGAATACCCTTCACCGATTCCTTCGAGTTAATTCAAGATAGATGATCAAAAAATACATGGCTTAATCTTTTATGTCATAACCAAGAATCCTCATTGAAAGTATTTAAACATGTAGAATTACAATTTAAAATTAGTATATCAATAATATATACATTATTTTCTCGAAATCCGGAAAGAATGCAACCATCGATTTTACCATCTAAAACATTGCAAGAAGAATCATCAAAAATAACTTTAAATCCTCGATCACAAAGTTGACTAATACTCAAGAGGTTATGCTTGAGACCATCAACTAAAATAACATTTTTAATCAATGGAGATGAATCAACTTTAATGTTACCTATACCGATAATGTTACCCTTTGAGTCATCTCCGAAGGTGACAGTGCCACCTTCATAATACCTTAAAAGGGTTTCAAACTATTAATGTCCCAAGTTATGTACCTTGAACAACCACTATCAAGATACCACCGCTCCTTACGTCTTGGAGCCTTGGTGTGTATCTACATCAAATAATGAAGTTGTTGATTTTGGTACCCATATTTTCTTAGGTCCTATGACGTTAGTACTTCGAACCCAAATATGATTATTAGACGCATTTATACGATCAAAATAAAATTTAGCTAAGTGACCCTTCGGCCATAATAAGTACATGAATGAACTCTACTATACATAAATGCATGATGTATATGATGAGCATGTGAAACATGAGTATGCTTATTGTGTGATTTAGAAGTGTGAGCATGTGTAGCATGAGTATGTTTCTTTAAAGAATTTTTCTTAGAAAACATGGCCTCTAATTTAACCTTATCAAACTCACATTTCTTTAAAACATTTCTCAAAGTGTTAATTTTAGTTTTTAAATAGTAATTTAATTTTCATCAATTATGAAAAACTTTACTTTACATGAAATCTTGTATGCATCAAAATCTTTTTGTGCAGATAAAAGAGTGAAAGATAAATCATCTTTTTTTTAAGAAAGAATGATTATTTTATTTTGAAGAACTTATTTTTCTTTTTCATTTTTTGATATTTCTTCTTTAGGAAATCATAATTATTTGAAAGTTCTACAAATGCATCTTCTATCCATAGTTAAATCACAATCATTAAGGGATGGTTTAGAAGTTACCTTAGGTGTGTTATTATTTGCCATGAAATACACGTTTGTCGTGTCCACCTCTTCTTCGGATTTACTTTCTGAATCCCATGTAGCTTTGGGAGATTTCTTCTTTTATGGCTTCTTTAATGTGGAAGGCTTGTTTGAGGAAGATGGCTTGATTTTGATTTTCGGACATTCGACAATGATATGTTCGAGTTTCCGACAGCTGAAACAAATAATTTTCTTTTCCTCCTTTTCTTGCCATCATCTCCTATTGTTGATCTTTGTCTTGTTGTACATCCTCCTTACATTTCTTACAAGCAGGAAAAGATCTTCATCATCATCATCTTCTTCTTCATCGTCGGAGATGGTGGGAGTAGACTTGAAAGCAATCGTCCTTTTCTTTTATGACGCCGTTTCTTCTCTAGCCTTTCTCTCCATCTCATGGGTCTTAAGATTGCCGATAAGACAGATGAGCTCTATCCCTTCTTTATCATTTAATTCCTTCAATGTAGTAGCCTTGACTTTCCATGAGGGTGGAAGTGCACGAATGACCTTCCATACTTTTTGATCATAGTCAATGGCATCACCTAAAGAAGCAAGACCATTAGTTATTTTAGTAAATTTTGTAACCATCTCATCAATGGACTCTTGTTCATACATAGTAAAGTTCTCATAATGGGAATGCAAGAAATCAATTTTAACACTCTTGACTTGTAATGTTCCCTCATGAGTGACCACTGAGTGTAACCAAATCTCGTAGGCGGATTGCAATGTCTCGTAGGCGGATTTGCAATGATGACACTAGCTATGTCGTCATCGTTCAAGGCTTGAAGCAATGCATAGTGTGCCTTTGCATTGGCATCAAACTCCTTGGTGGCAATATCGGATCAAGTGTCCTCGTCACCAGCAGGTACACTAAAGGGTTTAATCACTGCCTTTACAATCCGGCTTCCTAGAGATTACAAAAATACGGTCATCTTAACCTTCCATATGGGAAAGTTAAGGCTATCTGACTTGGGAGGGCTCTTAATACCTTCGGCCATTTTTACTATAGTGGATGAGAATGAAGATGTTAATGAAATGATTAGCAAAATAGGATCTCTCTAAGGAGGTTAAGCCAAACATTAGAGATCAAAGCTCTAATACCAATTGAAATTACACCTAGATGAGGGTGAATAGGTCTATAGCTAATCAAATACAAATTCTATTCAATGTAAAATGAAATGATGCAACCGATCACTCAAAACAAGACTTGAAGCTGGATTCCTTGTGAAGGGCTTTAAACTTCTCCTCGTGATTCCTCTAGATAAGAGTTGAGGTACCCAATTGCTATCTTATTGAGATGAGTATTGATCGACAAGAATGATGAATGAAAAATAAGTAAATAGAGATAATAAAGTAATCGCAAATAAAAAGATTTGTTTCGAGGTTCGAGTCACTGATCTACGTTCCTGCCTTCACTGCGTGAAGGATTTCACTATCCACTATTAGATCTTCCACAAAGGTACCTTACAACAAGGAATTACAACCACTCAGAGTACACAACTCTCCAACTCAATCCTCTACACCAGAGGCAGCACAAAGTTAATTGAGATAACAAGTTCTTGGTGATCAAGAGATCACAAACACTCTCTTTGCAACTCTCTTACAAAATCATATAGAGTAAAATATAAATTTGAAGCTCAAGGATGTAAGTGAGAGTGAAAATTAGAAAAGAAAGATTTTAAGATCAGAAAAACTCAATTAAACTTTTAAACTAAGAGCACAAAAGAAAACTTTGAAACTTTTTCTCTTTGAAAGTAAAAACTAGATTTTTAATAGAATTTGTTGTTCTACATATTCAATCCCAAAGACTCTTTATATAAGTTTTAGAAAAATGCTTTTAGAATTAATTTTCAAGTCTGAAAGGAAAAAAATTGATCCTAAAAATTCAACTCTCCATGCTTTAAAAAACATGATAAAATACAGATTTTAAATTCTGGCCGTTACTGCCAATCTGGCAGTCTATCGGTCGACTACCTGGTCGACCGGCCATTTAAAAAAAATTTGAATGTTGGCTAACGGTCGACCGGTTGGTCGACCGTGTCTAACCGAGGCCAAAGAGCTTATGGTCGTCCATCCACCGGTCGACCGCAAAAGGGAATCGGTCGACTGGTCGGTCGATCAGGAATGTGTACAACATGCACACCCTTATTGCCAGCGGTTCGATCGACCATGCGGTCGACCGTTCTGTCCTGTAATAGGCACGGTCGACCGCCCGGTTAACCGACCTAGGCCAAAAACAGGGTCAAGGTCAGTTTTGAAATTCAAGAAAATTTTTAAATATTTTTTGTATGATTTTTGAAAGAGAGAAGACATGTAGAATAATGAGATACAAGTTCTAAAATGAGATATAAATTTTTAAGAAAATATAGAACAAGTATCAAAATCAAACATGTCAAAAATAAATCATACTTTCGAAAACGTGTATTTTTGTGTGTTTATATCTTTGAGCCTCTCTACTCTTTAACAAACTAGATTTTTATAAGATTCTAATCGACTATAAAATCTTCAAGCAGGCTTCTCTGATAGCGACGTTTGAGTGCTTTGAGTTGCAATCTCGTACTTGATTACCCTTGAGCCATCAACACCTTCCTTTAGAGAAAAACCTGTTAGATCTTCTTAGAACCCTGAAACACGCTCTTGAACTTGATTAGTACCAAATAACTTCATATACTTTTTTATCATCAAAACACAAAGCAGGGGATTGTAACCTTTGGGCCAACACTTTTAAAATGAATTCGAGGTTTGAAAACAAAACATTGTTCTTCTCTAAAATAATATCAAAATCATTTTTTGTTCTTTAAAATTTCATTTTCTTTTAAAACAAGATCAAGTTGTCAATGAATCCCTTTCATTTGAAACCTAAACCTTTTCTTGCAAAGTTAAATTAAGTTTTGAAAATAAATTTTTATTTTCTTCTTTTAAATCAAAACTCTTGCTTTTCAAAAGTTTATATTTTGAAAGCAAGTTTTCATAAAACATAGATAGTTTTTCATTTAAAGAATGGACATCCATACCACTATCATGATTATTGAAAGAGTTAGCATAATCATCTAGATGAGTGTCCGAAGTTACTTCAAGGGAGTCATTCCGTTGGACCATGTAGCACGCTTCGTCGGACTCATCTACAATGGATTCCTTCTCCTAAATATTTGTCATTTGTTCCATGCTAGAAGTCAATGTGTTCGATACTGTAAAAGCGGAATCACAATGAGAAAGTATAGATAAATAGTTTTTGCTAAGTGATTGTCTAAATGCAATCAATGCCTGTGCATTACCCTCTATATACTTGCCATTATTAATATAGGAACTTTTAGCAGTGGCAAGATAACCATGCAATCCTAATACTTTTAAATATGTATCATCTTAAACTTTCACAAATCAATGTTAAATGTATCATAAGTGGGTGGAGCAAGATAATCCATGAGCATATAAGAATGTGTGCAAAAACATTAACTAGATTAGCAAAAGAGGATCTCACTCCAAGGTAGTTAAACCGAATATCAGGAGCATAGGCTTTGATACTAATTGAAAGTACGGTCGACCAACTAGATCAATCCAACTCTCGGGTTGGTCCCGGTCGACCGAGCTGTCGACCGACAGGATGATTGCCTAGGGGCGATCGACCGTAGGCTGGTTGCCCAGGGGCGATCGACAGGCTGAAACCATTTGGCAGATTTTTGTGGCATTTGAACAGCTAATTTGGCCTCCACAAGCTCATGTTTAGTGTCAGTATTGTTCCAACTATAAACTGTTAGCCCAAAGGCCCTTCACCTTAGTTTTGATGATGACTAACTTATGAAGTTAAGTTGAATCCTTTATTGAAGCTAAACACCTACTAAGATCTTAATCAATATATGAAACGTATTAAACATAAGATCATTAGTAACTTAACTTCATAAGTTAGTCATCATCAAAACTAAGGTGAAGGGCCTTTGGGCTAACAGTTTGTAGTTGGAACAATACTAACATCAAACATGAGCTTGTGGAGGCCGAATCAGCTGTTCAAATGTCGCAAAATCTCCCAAATGGTTTCAGGAGTCAGCTACGGACCCATCGCTTTAAACAGAACTGGAAACGGACCCCGTACGGGCCTAAAACAGTCTACGAAAGCTTGTTGTATTGCGTTGTTGACTGAGTTGACTCAGTCTTGACTCTGTGCCTGAGTTTACTAGCTGAACTGGGCTAGCTCTGTAAGTTGACTCAGTGAATTGGCTCAGCGGTTGGATCGAAGGTAGTCTGACTCTGGCTCAAAGGGAATGGGTCAGATTCGACTCGCGTGGTTGGATCTAACCTGATCTGATCCGCTAACTTAAGTTGCAGGTTGAAACCTGCTTTGCCCTTATCGGGTTTGAATGAGGCAGGTTGTTATTTCAAACCCACAACCCGATAACTCTTTCTCTCTCTTCGACTGAAATAATTCACGATGACGTGGAAGTGCGGCTCACGGTGACGGAGGCGATGACTGGAGGGGAGACGAGGCCGGAGATAGCAGCGTTGGAGGATGACAATGATGACGATGGAGGAAGAAGATGACGAAGAGGACTCCGGTGGTGGCGCGACATGGAAAAGAACGGCGACGATGAAGAGGATCGATGATCTGCGATGGTGATGAAAAGGACTACGATCTCGTCGTCAGCGGCGACGTCATCGGCGAACGGTAAAAGATGAAGAATGAGGCGATGATTGAGATCGTGTTAATGGTTATCGATCGAAGACAAGGTCAACGATGACCTTCGATGTTGTCTTTGAGGTGTGAAAGGAGGAGGATGTGTGGTTGAGGAGGAAGGCAAGATAGTGGCGCTGTTGTCGAGGAAGAAGTGATGAGGACTGGATCTGTTACGAACAAGAAAAAGGCGATGATTTCCAGTCAACGACGGTGGCGTGACTGCACGACGGCGTGATTGCAGTGGTGAAGATCTAAATCTCGCAGCGATTGGGTCGATGCGGGTATGACGTTCGGCGCGGAGATGGAAGTATCTGCGAGGAGATTAGCAGGTGGAAGGCGGCGAGGTCGAGGAGATCTTGGCGGCGAGGTCGAGGTGGGATGGAAAGGCAGTGGATAGGGTTTGATGGGAGGTTGGGAGGAATACGATGAACAGTGCTTCATGGGAATTTCACAGATTTTTCTTCTTCTTTTTGATTTTTTTTAAGAACTAAAAAAGAAGAAGAAGCCGATCTGGGGTTTTAAGTATTTGTGGAATTTTTTTCGAAGTGAATTACAAATTTTGGCTCGATACCAAATTGATGTGGGACGGGAGAGATTTAGAGTTTGTGGTGGCATTGGGGAAGAATAAGGACTTGGGGAGAGGATATGATCACGGATCACAACCCGAATCTTACCTTTACCGCCTGATTCGATTCAATCATCGAAATCAATTCAAAACAATACAAGAAACAAAATTTAATTAAATCATCATTACTTTCAAAGCTCAATACCTGCATATATGTGTGTGTGTGTGTGTGTATGTATGTATACATATATATATATATATATATATATATATATATATATATATATATATATATATATATATATATGTGTGTGTGTGTGTATATATATATATGTATATATATATATATATATATATATATATATATATATATATATATATATATATATGTATGTATATATGTATATATATGTGTGTGTGTGTGTGTGTAGAGATGGGGGGGAGGGGGGGGGGGGAGAGAGAGAGAGAGAGAGAGAGAGAGAGAGATGTACTTCGAGAGAGAGAAATGTACCCCAGCCGCCAGCTGAGAGAGACTCTCTCAGCTGGCGCTTCAACATGGTCGCAACTGACTGCAACATGGTCGCAGTCCTAAAAAATCATATATTTTCAGTGTAATTAGGACTGTGATCATGGTAGCAGTCCTCAGAGAAAGACTGTGACACTCAGAAAAAACTGCTATTATGGTAACAATCCTCAGAAAAATACTGCGACTTGATCACAGTCATCACAAAAAAGTACGATCATGGTAGCAGCGCCTAAAATTTTGGCTGAAATTGAGCCACGTCGCGCCAGCTGAGAGAGTCTCTCTCAGTTGGCGGCTGAGGTACAGATCCCTCCCTCCCTCCCTCCCTCCTCTCTCTCTCTCTCTATATATATATATATATATATATATATATATAGCTTACAATACGTGCAACATACATGCAATTATTGATAAAATCAAATCTAACTAATTCTAATTCAAATTAATCTTAAATCTCAATCAAATCTATTCAAATATAAATTTAAATAAAAATCTTATATCTACTATATCTAAACCATTCGATTTCCCCATCAATTTGATTATATAATTCAGACGGCAAATTACCATGACATGCTCAACCTCAATGCCTCAGTAAGCTAGTTAGTACTAAGAAGTCACTAATCCAAGCATTTCTTCAATAAAAATACTGAAAGGAGTTTTCTTTCCCACACAAGAATATGATCAGGGGCTGGTGAGAGACGGTGAGAGCTGAGTGGTACCCACAACATTTTAGGAAAATAACTTTATTCCACCCAAACCCTAAAACAACTAAATCGACGGCTAATTGGATTAACTTATTGATTGGATTACCTTCAAACTAGCTATTCTAGTTAAATAAAACGACATCTAATATAATTGAATAAACGGGCAAGAGCTTCTAGAAAATGTAAGAGGATATGAATATTACACTCGCACCTTTACTCATCTAATCAAACGAGAAGAAGAAGAAAAAAGAAAAAGAAAAAGTTGCTGATCTCACTGAAAACTACAGGATCGTTTCTTCTCAAAGGTTCAGATGAAACCTCCACTTGGTTTTGTCTTCCATGTCATCCCTCTCAAGGACTGTTATCAAACTTGATTTGATATTGATTACAAGAAAATTCTGTTTGTGTTAGGTGAATGCTGAGCTGAATGGTACAGGCATATAATAAGATATATGCACGCGCATAGACAAAAGTCTAAACTTGATCGATAATGGAATTGGTAATCATTATTAACATTCATCATCTTAAGCAATGAAATATTAGCCGTGTTTTCTTTCAAGTGGTTTACAGTACATGCTTTCATGTTATTTGTCCTGATTTGCACCTGAATCATTTCTCTTTGTTTGCTTGTTGATGAAAGGACAAAATGGCCGGGCCACAATCTGATGGCTGCTTTCTTTGTGTCCCTGCGGATTACCTCACACACAAATGTATCTGGTGAAAGTAACTTCGTTTTATGTGTATGAGCCTCACACATATATTATAAGATGGATGGTCAATCTCGAGTTGATACATAGATAGGGGGTGTAAGAGGAAATTCACAACTTTTAAATTTTATAATCCTAAAACTTGATATTTTATCCACGCATCAACGCGAGTTTGACCCTCTTATAATTTGTGTGTGTAGCTCACACACATAAATCGAACCGGACAAAAATTAAGTGATTGGTATGACTCCTTTACTTCTTCTTATGGACTTTTTTGGGCTCCCTTATTTGGTTTAATAAACTTCAAGGATAGTAAGAGAGTAAATCTCTTGTTTATTGGTCTTTTTGGTAGGTGTAGTGGTCAATTTTCAACGCATAATGATATCATGCCACGTGCCCTACCGCTTCGAGCCCAGCTTACATACAAGCCTAACATAGGCCCAAGAAGAAAGCTTCAGCATCGCCCTGAGCTCACATCTGGTCAGACATTACTTACCCTGATCTACCACTTAACCAAAATTGTGCACTCTCCGGGAACTCCAATAATCGGCACAAGGATCCTTTCAGGAGCTACCTAAGGCTCTGACAAAAAGACTCTTCAAAGCCTGCTGCTCCTACACTGCTTACAGCTGAGCGGCACGATCCCCACGGTTTGCAAATCCAGCTGTCTTGCCAGATCATCTCCATGTTTAAAACGTTACAACACCCCTATATCAATGCAAGCTATTATAGATAGTGGTGGATATCTCTACATAGCTATCCCAATAATCAAGCAGCGCGATCCAGGCGGTTACGAGAAATTCATAAAGTGTAGATCATGCAGTTATGGAGATCCAAAATATTCACACCCATAATGATAGCTCAGACGGATATAGATATACCTTCATCTTCATCAAGAAAGATGTTAGCTTTTGATCACTACTGAGAACCCCATTCACACAATATTCTTTACCTTTCTTTCTTATTCTCACGCCCGAGGGTATTCGATTGGCACCACACCGGTGCTCTTAACCTGAAAGGTGTTATGTATTTTTGGTAGGATCAATCAAAAGCGTCCAACTGTCTGTGATGAAAAATCCCCACCACATTGATGCTTTCATTGAGATCTCTTGAGTTTACGCTTAGAGTTCCCTCCACTTCACCAAATACTACCCAAAAAATCCCTCAACAAAAGCCTCACAAACGACAATGACTTCTCAGAAGAAGACCAGCTCACATGCCGCCACCTTGGTTGTTGCGTTCAAAGGCAAGAAGACCATCAATGTGGGCACCGGATCCCACTGATCTCCACCCCTCAAATCAAGATGTGGTCTCCAACAAATCAATGAGGAGCCCTCCTCCTCGACCTCGATGACTACACCCGAGTGAGTAGCCAACGAGCAAAAAATTCTTATTGCCTGCTGAGGGGCAACTTCTCCAGGTGCTGAACCACTTACAAACCGGCTCGATGAACAAGAGGCAGAGGCGGCTCGGGAGGCAAAAGAGCCATCTTGGAGAGACGCCGCCACCCGTGTCCAAAATGAGCTCCTTATCTAGATTGAGATCCTCAGAAAGGCCTAGGTGAGGGGCACCGACATGGAGGAATATGATCCTTCACCTTCATGTGCGACAGACAATGCCCACACAAGGGGCAGTCAGAGGTGTCCTAGATCTGCAGCTCCACGCCACCATGAGCACTCCGAAGGCAGACAACCTTCCAGGCCCTCAAGACTCCTCGCGTTGAGGATCTTCTAGAGATGGTCCAAAAGCAAATCCATGAGGGTACTCCCCAACACCATGGCAGCCAAGGATTGTCCATCCTATGAATATCTGATTCTCCTCTTTTAGAGGAAATTATGCCCTACAAGTTCCCAAAGAAGTTTGTGATACCAAACTTTGAATACCATAGCGGAGGCACTAACCCAATCCAACCCCTTCAAATCTATCAGGTCAAGATGGCGGCCACTCCCATGATGACCACTTCATGTGTCGGGTGTTTCCCTCCAATCTCAAGGGCATGGCATTAGACTGGTTCTACCCTCTCTTGTAATGATCTATTCGAACCTTCAAAGAGGTTAGCGATGCATTCTTTAAGCAATACATCTCGCGACAGGAGTTTAAGAAGAACATCAACCACCTACTCACCATAAAGATGAAGCCAGGAGAGATCCTCAAACACTACATCAGTTATTTTTAGAACCAGATGGCTATGGTTTATAACTGTAGCGATAATATTGCTTTTCCGCATTCATGACCGAACTGTAGACTGACGATTCCTTTAACAAGCATTTGGTGAAACATGATATTACCAACATGAAGGATATCTTATCTTCGGCCTAGAAGTACATACAACTAGAAGAAGGGACGTGAGGTTCGATGACTTGACCCTCAAAGCAAGCAAGCAAGGGAGAAAGATAAAGTTGTAGTCTGATCCTCTGAAGAAGGCTCAGGACCGAGGACAGAACGACTTCAAGAAGCGATCTCAGCCGAGTTCCTCCAAGATCCCCATTGAGGACTACGAAGATAACACCAGTTTCACTCCTTCAAGACTTCCATCAATTGGATCTTCAGCGCGATTCAAGACCAATCCTTGTTGAGATGTTCGAGGTCGCTTTCACCTAACCCGAAGGGTCCCAGAGTCGGAGACTACTGCGCCTTCCATGAAGAGATGGACTACCGTACCATCGATTATCGACACCTCTGAAGGAAACTCAAGGAACTCATCAACTGGGGGTACCTCAAGGAGTTCATCTTAAACTCTGGAGAGCCCTTAGAGGTCAAGGTGCAGAAGGAGGCTCCCAAAGCTCAACAGCGGGAGAGGCCGACGAGTCGCTTCCTCGTTAACTAGTTTTCGGCGCCTGTCCACGTGAAGGGACAACCTTGAGGGAAAGGTCTGTCTATATCATTGAGGCCTGTAGAACTAACTTTTTGATAGTCTTGACTAGTCCCCCTCTGACCTCGAGCAAGCCAATTATATTCTTGGAGGTAGATACCTGCGTGATTCATTTCTCGCACAACGACGCCCTAATCATCACCATGCACACCTGCAACTGTCGAGTGTCCTGAATCCTGACCGACAGCGAGAGTAGCGTCAACATCCTACATGGAGGTGATCTAGACAGAATGGAGGGCACCCGGAGGCGGCTCGGGCCATGATCAACCCTCAAACTCGGTCCAACTTGTACGTGTTTAACGAGAATGAGACTCATCTTCTGACACAATCTCGCTCCCGGTCCGCACCGATCCATACAATGTCATCATGGAGTTTTTCGTGATCGACATTGAGTGCCCACACAATGCGATCCTCGGTCGACCTTAGCTCCAAATGTTGAGATGGTTCCATCCAACTACCACCAGCTTCTGCGGAATCCCACCCTAATGGAAACCGTAGACATAAGGGGAGACAAAGCCGTGGCTCGCCACCATCACTCGAAAGAAATTTGGGTGGGTGGTAAGGAGTGCAAGAGTGGCCTCTGACCAGAAGCATACCCAAGGGAAGAAATAGAAGCAGGTCACTGCCCAGTAGCAATTACAGAGTGACAAAAGTAAAGAGGTTGACTCCTCTGATAAATCAGAGGCTTCCGACAATCTATCAGAGGAAGACGTGGAGTTGATCTATGTTGACCCATTGCATCCGGAGCGAGGCCTTCAGATCGAGACAAATCTTCCAGCAGATAAAAAGGTACAGCTTAAAGATTTCTTATTTGATAACCTAGATGTGTTCGCTGGACACCCACATATATGCCAGGAGTCAATCCATTCATTATCTGTCACCGGCTATCAATTGACCCAGAGGTCAAATTAGTCAAGCAAAAGACGAGAAAGATCAACACGGAGCGATGCCAAGATCTCTGCGAAGAAATTGACCAGCTGCTACGAGCTGACTTTATCAGAGAGACGCACTATCTTGATTGGCTCTCCAACCCGATCTTAGTGAAGAGAAGAGCAACAAATGGAGAATCTGCATCAACTTCACCAATCTCAATCAAGTCTGTCCCAAAGACAGCTTTTCTCTGTCAAGGATTGATCAACTGGTGGATGCGACGGTGGGTTACGAGCTACTAAGCTTCATGAACGCCTATACTGGGTACAACCAAATCAATATACATCCTGAGAATGAAGACAAGATGACATTCATCACCGATCGGGAAATGTACTACTACAAGATGACACCCTTCGAATTGAAGAATGCCAGAGAAACATTCTAGCAGATGGTCAATAAGATCTTTGAGAAGCAGGTCAGACATGGTATGGAGGTGTATGTCATGACATGTTTGTGAAGAATTTCCGATGTATCGACCACCTACAATACCTGAGCAAAGCATTCGACCGCCTACAAAAATATAAGGTCCGACTCAACCTCGAGAAATGTACTTTTGGAGTGGCCTCCGGAAAGTTCTTAGAATATCTGGTCACGCAACGGGGTATCGAAGCCAACCCCGATCAGATATCCGCCATCCTCAATATGAAGTCCCCGACATGTGTTAAGGAAGTTCAGATGCTGAACGGTCATCTCGCGGCTTTGAATCGGTTCCTCAGCCGATCTACGGATAAATGTAAGCCATTCTTTCAGGCCATAAAAAAGAACAAAACAAATTTTCATTGGAATCAGAAATGTCTGCGTTCCAAGGTCTGAAGAAATATCTAGCCTCTCCTCCTCTCCTGTCCAAGTCAATCATCGGGGAAATACTATTCTTTTATCTTGGGATATCAAAATTAGCTATGAGCGGATCCTTAGTTTGAAAAGACAAAGGTGTATAGAAGCCTGTCTATTACATCAGCATGTCCTTTCTTAACGCCAAGACTAGATACCAGAAGATGGAGAAGATGGATCTTGGTCTCTTTGTTGTCTCAAGTAAGCTAAAGTACTACTTTTAATTTCTTCATATCGTCGTGCTAATGAAGCACCCTCTGAAAACGATTGTAGAGAATCCGCAGGCCACTAGGCAGATAGCAAAGTAGGTCGCGGAGTTGAAACCTTATGGCATCAAGTATGAATCGAGGACAACAATCAAGGGACGAGTCCTGGCCGACCTTATCGCCAAGTTCACTCCAAGACCCATCGACTTTCATGCGACCTTCTGGACGGAATGGTCCTTAACATGGATGAAGCCTCGAGCAACAAGGACTCCAGAATCGGGACCATCCTCACAACTCCTGAAGGATTAATAATTGAGCAGTCTTTCACCTTGGGATTACCTCCTACCAATAATGAGGTCAAGTACAAAGCTGTCATCACCGGTCTCAAAATGACTGCGATCCGGAGTCACCGGACTCAAAGTCTACTGTGATTCACTACTTATGGTGAGTCGCTCAAAGGGAATACACAGCCAAGGATGAGTGAATGACATCATACCTACAACTCGTCCTTAGCCTGAAATCCAAGTTTCTCCACTGTGACTTCAAACAGAGATCTCAGTTAGAGAACAATCACGCAGATTCCCTCACCAACTTGAGGTCAGCCATTGAGCATCAGTTCTGGAGGGAGATCCCTGTCTAACACATTGCGAAGCCCAATATTCAGTAATTTGAAGGCAAGTTGCTCCGGCTAAACTCTTCCCCGGGATGGAGAGACCCCATCATCGCCTATCTGTAGGATGGGGAACTGCCCGACAATAGAGCCGAAGTGCAGAAGCTCTGGCACTTGGCCATAAGATACACACTTCTGAGGGATGTCCTATACAAAAAGTCCTACTCCAAGCTCACATCCGACCTTATCTGAGGAGGCTCGGACCAGACGAAGCGAAAAAAGTGATGCATGAGATTCATGATGATAACTGTGGGAACCATGCAGGTGGTCGCTTCCTCACCCACAAAGCCATCAATCAAGGGTATTATTGGCCCAGATGTTCCAAGATGCCAAGGAGTATGTGAAGAAGAGTCCCCTTATGTCAAAGGTTCCTCTGTCCTTAGGCAGGCCAAGCGAAGAACTCCATATACTCTGGGCCCCTGTCCCATCATGCAATGTTGGCTAGATGTGGGGGAGTCACTTTCTCGAGCACAGTCTCGATTTCGATTCCTACTGGTGGCCACCGACTACTTCACCAAATAGATTGAAGATTTACTTCTTTTCAATGTCACTAGACAACAAGTGGTCAAGTTCTTGTGGCAGAACATTGTATGTTACTTCGGCCTCCCACATACTGTTATCTCAGATAACAGGACAAACTTCACCAGTAAGGAGGTAGCCACTTTCTATGTCAAATATAAGATCGCCCATCGATTTTCTATGCCATATTACTCGCAAGACAACAGCCAGGTTGAGATCAGCAATCACATCATCCTCAATAGCCTATGTAAAAACCTTGGTAAGGCTAAGGGTAAATGGGTCGAGTAGCGTTCGGGATTGCTCTGGGCGTATCGGACCACCAAGTGCACCCTACGAGAGAGACTTAATATTCCCTGGCTTATGAGACAAGCTACCATCCCAATCGATATCTACATGCCATACTGCACATGAAAGGGGTCGAGTAGGATCAAAACACATCCCAACTCTGGTTAACGCAAGATCACTCCAAGAAGAGGCGTCAACAGACCATGATCCGGATCATGGCCTACCAACAACAAATCAAGGTGACACATCATAAGAAAGTGAAGCCTTGAGAATTCCAAATCAAAAATATGGCTCTAAAGCACGTTATCTGAAGCACTAAAGAGAGAGATGCATGAAAGCTTAGGGCCAATTGTGAGGGACCTTATATCATAATCGCCAAAGGAGAAAAAGGTTCCTACACCTTAGCAACCTCCAGACGGAGAAATACTCAGCAAACAGTGGAATTCTTTTCATCTGAAGCGATATTATATATAATATCAAGTTTACCCAATGAAAAGAATCATTGTTCGGTATCATTTTCTCTCCCAATCGTTCCCCACAATCGTTTGTCTGAAATGCAACTCTCTGAAAGCCTATATCGTGTCTTCACTATAACACGTAAGACCTACATAATGGCTCTCCTAAAAGATGAAAGTGATCCTAACAGTCACTCTATAGTATATATATATATCAGGTTTCCCCCTGATGATTACGACTTACATGGAGGTTCTACTGAAAGATAGAAGCATTCATAAGGGTCACTCTATAGCCTATATTAGGTCTTCATCCTGATGGGTAAGACCTACACGAAGGCTCTCCTGAAAGATGAAAGTGCTCCTGATGGCCACTCTACAGCCTATATAAGGTCTTCACCCTGACAGCTAAAACCTACACCAAGGCTTTGTTGAAAAACGGGAGCGCTCCTGATGGTCACTTCACAGCCTATACCGGGTTTTCACCCTGACAGCTAAGATCTACATAGAAGCTCTCCTGAAGGATGAAAGCGCTCTTGACAGTCACTTCACAGCCTATATAGAGTCTTCAACCCGACAGCTAAGACCTACATGGAGGCTCTCCTGAAAGGAAGAAGCGCCCCTGACAATCACTCCACAACCTATATCAGGTCTTCACCCTAACGGTTAAGACCTACACGAAGACTCTCCTGAATGACAGAAGCGCTCATGATGGTCACTCCACAGCCTATATCAGGTCTTCACCCTAATATCTATGACCTATATGGATGCTCTCCTAAAAGATAAGAGTGCTCCTGACGGTCACTCCACAGCCTATATTAGGTTTTTCCCTGACAACTATGACATATACAAAGGCTCTCCTGAAAGAAAAAAGCGCTCCTAATGGTCACTCTACAACCTATATCAGGTTCTCACCCTACAACTACTACCTATATATAGGCTCTCTTGAAAGATGGAAGCACTCCCAACTGTCACTCTACAGCCTATATCGGATCTTCACCTTGATGGCTAAGACTTACACGGAGGCTCTCTTGAAAGATGAAAGCGCCCTTGATGGTCACTTTACAGCTAATATCGGGTTTTCCCTCTGAAAAGTAGGACCTACATAAGCTCTCTTGAAAGATAAAAGCTCTCCTGACGGTCACTATACAACCTATATTCGGTCCTTACCCTGACAGCCATGACCCATTGCTGGTCAGAAAATTGAGTGTGTAAAATCTTTATTACTTGCAAAGAGGATTACAACGTATCAAAAATCCGATTACAAAGGGAGAAGGATGGTTGATCTTCTCTTTGTTTAGTGGTTGGTTCTTCGTGTAGCTGTGGAGTGATTCTTGTTTTCCGTTGATGAGTCAAACTTGAAGCTTGATCTTGGAACTTATTTCTCTCGTTGATAGCTCACTGATAAGGTATTAACCTTAAACAATGACTTAAATTCCAAAAAGATTAAACTTGAACTTAGCTAGTTGTAAAAACCAACCTCTTGTGTGAATTTTCTCCTCTCTGTTGTCTTTTTATCCAAAAAAAAACCTTATTTCTATAGTCTCTCACAATAATTTATAGAGATTTCTGGGGTGTAACAGACCCCTTAAATCTCTTCATAATGAAAATTTATTCTCTATAATGAGAATTTATTCCCCATTATGTGGAGAGAAAGTGAGGGTAATTGACTCAGTAAATTTTTGTCTGTTACAGCAGAAATGCAGATCTCGCGTTGGATATGGACCTTGCTTTGGTGTTGGAATACGGAGCTGTAGGCTCACGTTAGTGTTGAAACACAGAACTCACAGACATGCGTTTTGTATTTGGAACATGACCCTAAGGTCCGCATTTTGAAAAGACAAGATGACCTTCGCGTTTGTCAAAGAACGCGACCTTCACATTTGTTAATGAGACACGAGATCTGCATATTGAGTTAAAACACGACCCTTGCATTTGGCTTGAGGCCCGCATTTTGTGATTTTATCTTCAGTAATTTTTAGATAGCCTACAAAATCTCATCCAAAGTTTTTGAAACATCGTGGTTGACTGGAAAGAATTTCAAAATACTTAGAATTCTATGTTGTCCTTGATTTTTATGATTAAACTGGTAATCTTTTGAAATCCCTTGAACTTGATTCTGTCAGGATTCTGGTCTTCATGAGTGTACTATTGAACTGCTTGAAACCCTGGAGAAGATCATTGTAAGTATCTAGAAATGTAGTTTAGAACTTCTCTGAGCCTTGATTTGTTTATAGGTGTACTGTTGAACTTATTGAGTTGTCGATTTTTTTTGCCAATGTGTTGTTGAACTGTTGCAAAAGTAAGAACATACTTTTTGTGTTTAATGCGACTCTCACAAGATACAAGAATGTCACATTTTGTATCTTTGGACGCAACCCTCATTGATGAAGATGCGACCCTTATTTGATTGTCGCGTTTAAAACGCGAAGGTCACATTGGATGGCTCTGGATGTGTATTTTGTCTAAAATGCGAACTTCCAAGCACCGCGCGTTAAGCTCAAATAAAGCTTCAGTATTAGCGTAGCGAATCTCGGCCATTGAATGGCCTATAAAAAACTAGTGGTCTTTTAGAAGTCAAATCGTTTTGACTATCTCTTTCATTTATACCGTGTCTAATTAAAGCTTTCTAAGCTTTCTTTAAAAACCCATAAAGCTTTTGAGTTTTCTTAAACCTTTTCAAGATTGACACCATCTTGATGATTTCTAAAGGCAAACATCCCACCTCATCAAGCGCGAGCCCTGGAAGGCTACTGCTACAACCACCACCAGTGGAGCTCCCCTCAGGCGGCACCCATCTCAGGTGAGAAATGGGTTTCACCATTTTTTTTTTACTCGAAAGGGCTCTGTCCAAACCTCTTTGAAGTTTTTGAAAATCAACACGAGTCTCATAAGACATACATTTTGATTTTATGAACGCGAATATCACTTTAATGTTCAGAATGCGGATTTCGTATGAGTCTCGTGTTTTAAGACTCTGAGTGCGGGTCTCATGTATTTGAGACTCGCATTTGAGTCTTAACACTTAGTGTTTTTCCAAGTTTCAAGTTTGAAACTCTAAATGCGGACTTTGCGTGAGCCTCGCGTTTTAAGATTTTGGACGTGAATCTCATGTGTTGAGACCCATGTTTAAGTTTCAACACTCAGTGTTTTTTTACTGCTTCAAAGTTTATGTAACGCCCCGATCCTAAAGATACGGAGACGTTATGGCGACGCATATACGCGAGGAAAATACCCCACGTATACACGCTAAGCCTCAAATGTAACCTGAACAAGCTATAATCAGAACTATAATAATCAAGGACCACTGCAATAATACATATAAGACTACACATGATAGCAATGAATAATAGGAAGAAAATGGCAGCTGAATAGAAGTCAAAGGGGATATATAGGAACAAGAATAATAACAAGAATAAAAAATGCAAGTATACCAGAATCAAAGGAAGAGGACCCAAGCTCCTCGCAAGGCGTATCGTCTCATCGAATACCTGCACATTAGAACACCGTCCAATATCTGGACGTGCAAATCTAGGGTCGTCAGAACGCGACCATAATGAGTGTGTGTGTAAAGGGGAAAGAACTCGTGCAGAAGAAACCATGTGCATATATAATAGTAAGAACAACTGCAGAAAGAAATACTAAATAACACAATAAATAACTGAACAGTAACACATATGATAAAAACATGAATACAGATAGCAGACAAATGGCACAACTGTAAATATGCAATCAATGTCAAATAGGTATCCATCACATGTCACTAAACTGGTATCCAAGTCTGGTCATAAGTCTGGTCCTGGTTACAATCATGTGGTCCTGGTTACAATCATGTGGTCCTGGTTACAATCATGTATACAGTCATGTATCATAAGGCAGGGTAACCACTCAGGGTATAACACAATGTATTCATTCAATTCGTTCAATAACAATCAGTAATGTTCTACGTTATCTTTATCACTTTCCACCGGCGTCCCACAACATCCGACAGTTCACCCTGGAGCCCGCACATCCAGTAGAACTCATCCGAACTCCGATATGCGGGTATCATTGTTCGAATAGGGAAAGAGAACCAAATAACATGCATCCTAGGGGTTATCATCATACAAGTGCGTGTGGATGCTAATAGGCACTGAGAATGCAATATCACGCTAACACCAGGCGTCACGTACAATAGATAGCCCTACAGATTCAAGAGGTGGCCCCCACAGATTCAAGAGGTGGCCCCCACCATGTGTATGGTGTGGCACTTTGCTCCGTGTGGCACTTGCTCTGAGGGAAACAGGATTCTAGAGGTGGCCCCCGTGGATTCAAGAGGTGGCCCCCACCATGTGTATGATGTGGCACTTTGTTCCACGTGGCACTTAGTTCCTTTCAAGATCTGCCGGACGCTAGCACAATTGTGGGATACATCCTCGTCAATCCCGACACCAGGCGGCAAACCGCCGGACGCCGGTTTGACTGTGCTATTAACAGGTCAACAGTACATGGGACATGGATACAGGGGGTACAGGAGTACTAGATGTCAAGTAACAGTGATACAGTCATATGTCAAGGTCCAGTGAAAAGTGTCTAGTGTACAATCAGTTAGGTGATGCCATCAATAACAATCAATACCTTATGCCATTTCAATCACTGGGATGCTACTAGACGGTAACAATATCAGTACAGTAATAATCAATCAGTAATCGTATACACGGTGGACAATATCAGTAACAGTAACAGTAACAGTAACCGTGTATACGATGAACAATAGGACTGTACCGTGGTTACGGTCAAACAATCATTTCCCAGTAACTTTCAATAACATGGATATAATAACAGTAACAGTCTAGACACTGATCCTCGAGTCACCAATAACAGATATCAAATAGTAAAAGCTATCAAACTCTGAATATATATAAAATCACCGATATCGCTAAATTCACTCTCACAATAATTCCATCCATAACACTGAGTAACCCAGTCTCTAACATCATAACAAGTCCATATCAATATCTGAATGAGTCATCACCAATAAAAGAATATCAAGTCTGAAAAGTCCTCTACATGAAATATACCAACTCATCTTAATGCATATCAGGTTTAATCGTAAAGAATGTAAATCCAATATCATCTATAACACAAGTTCAGTCCAACTCCGAATAAGTTCATGTACCAATCCAATCGTCATAATCTTTTAGTAAGGTAAGTTCTCATCCAATATGTACTCGATCAACGGCAATGTAGAATAGGTACTACTGATACTTAACATCAACGACATATCATCTATCAGACCCCAAATGCCAACAATGTCCATCTCATCTCAATATCAGTCAGGCTCCAATGAAAGGAATATAGATTCTGGGTACTTCTAACTCAAGATCAATCTAAGACACAACTCAACTAATCCAGTCATATCTGATATGTCCTCAAATACTCAACTAATAAAGTCAGGTCTAATTACTGATCATCATTCTATGTAAATAACATAAGTCCCTGGTCAATCCAAAGTCAACACAACCAACTCATGATTCCAATAGTTCCATAATCATCAAGTTTCATTACACATCTAGTAATCTGATTCAATAATTGTTGTTCCAACATATAACCATAATCAGACACAGCTCTCTCACTCTAACAATCTAATCTGATTTCCAAATCCTCAAGGGTTCACACTTCTATTAAGATCAAACATGATATCCCAATACTCGGTGTCCAACATATCATAAACATGTATCTAAGTTCTAACATGATAAGTCAGGTCATTCCATCATATATCCATCTCAATTACCCTCATGCTACATCCTGATATGTCTACAATAATACTCTAGATATACATAGGACAAACATGAGGGTTCTAACATGTATCAATAATCATGCATATCATATCCCTATACACCCAACATGTAAAATAACAGTAGATGACCGTTCACCCCCACGCTCGATGATCTCCACACATAAACATGTAACATAAGAAATCTACTCAACAATTTACATCACATATAAAATAATATCTGCGATCATTTATAATAAAGAGAGAGAGAAAGAGAGAGAGAGACACTCACATTGGGAATCTGCTCGTTACCGGGCGAGTCGCCGTTGTGGACGCTGTGGAGCTGTTCCTCGCTGTCGGACTGCATGGGAGGGTGGCCAGGGTACTGGAGAAGGCCACCGTGCCGATCTCTGACGATGGGCTGGCGTGGATCGGGAGAACTCGCTGCTCGCCCGTCATGTGCGCTGGTTCTGGATTGCCGTACTGCTGCTCTCCTTCCTGGGCTACTGGTCCGAATCTCACCAAACAAATCCAAAATACTGTAACACGCAACCAATACATACAAATGATTATAAATACACGCTAAACACCCACACGTGCATACGAACATATACGCGTACACGTACACATACGTATACAAGCATACACATACCTACATACATATTATGTAAATATACACGTATACCATGCACATACACGCGAATGAATGCACTATATATATATATATATACACATAGCCAATTAATTAAAGACACACATATATAATATAGGCACCCACTTATATACCTTATCCTTAAGTAAATAATTAAAACATGTACAATGTAAATACATACCCACAAGAAGGAAATTCAAGCATGCCGTCGGGGAACTTGCGGCGCGCCGACGGAGGCTCCGACGGAGGCGTACGGGGTCGCGGAGGGTGTCGTTGGATAGAGCAACTCGCCGCGAAGGGCGTGGGGTGCGCTCGCGCTCGTCGACGGCGATCAACGGCATCCCGCGGAGAGCCCGAAAATGGTTCGGAGAAGGATTTTGCCGCAACACATGAAAATAACCCACCATACACACATTGAATTAATAATTTCACATAAATAATTTACCCAATTGAAATAACACACATTATTATTAACATTACATTTATTTGAAATAATATACAAGTTGAAACCCACTTATGTATGCAAAAATAAAGGGAGGGAGAGGGAAATGACTCACGGCCAATGGAGGGAAAAGAGACTCGACCAAATGTAAAGGCGCTGTGTTGAGGGATCTGTGACCTGGTGCGCAATGAAGAAGGGAGCACTCGGCTGTGAAATTAATTAACAAAGATGCCAATTAATCCTCTCTCACATGAAACGCCAAGTGTGGATTTCTCAGCAATAGTAGGGACAACGTTCATCACCCAAAATTTGGGAGATTCAAGTGCCGCAGCAAAACTACCCAAGCTCATGGGGTTCGGCAGCCATCAGCAGCAAGGGGAGGAGGGTGCGGATCCAGCCAGGATCCAGAGGGGCTGTTGGAGGCGCAGGGGTCGCTGCTGGAGGAAACCTGGCCGTGGAGAGGGAGGTGGCCTGGATTGTTGCAGCTGGATCCGCCGGAGAAGAGGGGAGCAAGGGAGCTCCGGCAGGGGTTGCTACCGGCCAGGATCTGGGCCAAGGAGAGGCGGCTAGAGAAGGGGGGGCGGCTGAGTGAATAAGGAGGAGAAGAGAGAGATTATGGTTAGGGTTAGGGTTAGTTGATTAGGAGATTAAATAGATAAGTTATTGGGTTTTGGGTTGGATTGGGTTACGGGTTGATTCAAATAGGTAAGTGGGTTTGCGGGTATCATAATGGGTATAGGGATCAACAAGTTAATGAGTAATGGGTTTAGAGGCCTGGGATTCATGGGATAAAATGAAAAGAAAATCAAAATGAAAGAATAGTTATGGGCTTGGGGCTCCTATGGGCTTGGTTTGGACCAAGACAAGAATAAAAAGAATGAAGATGCATAAGTAAGACTTGGTAGGATGGGCTAATGGGCTTGGGAAAAATGAAAAGGAAAAATGGAATAGCACCAATAGCATATTAATATTAATTATAATAACAATAACAATAATAATGATAGTAAAGATAATAATAATATACCAACAATGATAATAATCAGGGACTACTTATTAATACAGACTTAAAATAATTTCTATATTGAATATATTAATAATCATAAGAAGAATTATTAAATTGAGTTAATAAAATAATTAGTAAATCAAAACAAATACTTTGGAAAAATGAAAATACAGTATTATCAAGTAGGGGTTATCACCATAATCTAAGCACATACAACCCGACTGTACTCAGGGCATGATAAGATAATGAACAGGAGGCAGGTGGATGCAAGGGATAAAGCAGAGCCTGAGCAGTTAATATAATAATACTCATAAAGCCGAAAATCCGAAGTAAAATCCAGTACAAGCAAATATGGTGAGGCATATCACAGATTCATAGCTGTTTAAGTCGCAGGCTTCAGTATGCGTCCCATTCCACATACCTCTACTTACAACTTAAAGAGCCGGTTATTATCTTGACACTTATTATTACTCGTCTTACCCTGATATCTAGCTATGTGAACTAGCGTCCCAGCACACATAGATCCATATCCGAGTAAAGCAAGGTTGTTATTGGAAACCAGCGGGGGTATCAACGAACTATGTTTACAGTGGGTCCCGTACATACCCGGACCACGACCCAGGATTGTTCCGTTGCTTGGTGACGGAACCTGCCGCAAGGCTAACAGGAGGGACTTATGTATGCCCTTATCATGATTCAGGAGGAGGGAGCCAGCACTCCCCTCGGTTGCCTGGAGGCCCACAGGTCAGACCGGGAAGTTTTAGTTGCACAACATGCCTAATACCACTGTAAACACGAACACATATTGATAGCCGCATGTTTCCCCCGACCCGATGCAAGTTGTTCCTTTTATGATTTATTAGGTTAATTATCAATTTACGGGAATAACAGGAACAGGACATGATCAGGAAATTCAGGAGTTCAGGTCACTGTATATAATACAGGATAACAGGTCACTGATCATGATACAGGATATCAGGTCACTGTACATAGTACAGGATAACAAGGCAGGGTTCCCGTAAATGTGATAATCACAGGTCAAGTATATCATGCTGAGTGTCAAGGGATAGCATGACAAGATGGTGATATTAGACAGGTAACCAGTCATGTCAAGAGATTGATAATAATCCGGTGGCAAGTCATGTCATAACAAGGGGTCTTGCCAAGTAGTAGCATGTCAGGTGTTAGATGATAATACATCAGTTGTCAGGTGATATACATGTGTTAAAAGTAATATGAAAACGACAAGTAGTATAGACAGGTGTCAGGCATGAAGTAATGGCATGGGGTAGAATAGTAGCTGAGTACAAACAAGCGGAGCTGAGCAAGCTGGAAGTACAGACAGCAAACAGTATTTAACACTGGAGCATCTGGCGAGGTTACCGGGACGACTCGACTGAAGTACGAGCGGTAAATCCGGCAGCAACTCGCCTAGACGAATCTAGTGGTAAAGCGCTGAACGCTGATCATGATAACCAGGCGGAGCTGAACAAGCTGGAAGCACAGGCAGCGAACAGAGTTTAGACACTAATGCGCTCTGCGAGGTTACGGGATACTCGGATTAAGATACGAGTAGAGAATCCGGCAGCAACTCGCCTAGACGAATTTAGTGAATAAAGCACTGAGCGCTAAGCATACTCACCAGGCGGAGCTGGGAAACCTGACGATCCCAATCACGCCTCTTCCGAGACAGTGAGGGACCGGAGGCTGAACTGAGAGACCTGCCGGTCCCAATCACCTCTCTTTCGAGATAGTGAGTGACCGGAGGTTGAAGGGTCCGAAAGCCAAGTATGGTATAAGGCAGTACAATACATCACATGCATGGTATATGTACCAGAAGGAAACTACCCTAGTACAAGCATTCGTCACAGAGCAATACATGTCCAGATATAGGCACTCGGCCATACACAAATACAGGGACTCAGCCCAATACAAAATACATGGAAACAGGGAATAAAATATATGTCAACCCGACGAAGCGGGGAAACTCAAATGGAGGCGAGAGCGAAAACACTCGCCTAAATCACCGGAAAGCCGAAAGTCTGGAATCCAGGGAACTTGCGCACGCGCCATAAAATAATAATATATGAGGAGAGAGAAAGTGAAGAGGAGAGAGAAAGAGTTAGAGAGAGGAACCTAGAGAGAGAAAGGGACACAGGGAAACGCGGCTTGAGGAAGTGAGACGCGGGAGCGCAGACGCGGGAGTCGCGTCGCGGGATTAGCAAACGCAGGAATCACAAACGCGGGAATAGCAGACGCGGGATTCGCGTCGCAGGAATGGCAGACGCCGGAATAGCAAACGCGGAAATCACAGACGCGAGGATCGCGTCGCGAGAATAGCAGACGCGGGATAGCAGACGCGGGATTCGCGTCGCATAGATGCCTCAAACGCGAGATCTGCGTTCAAGTGCGGACGCGAGGGAAACGCGGACGCGGACGTGGGTTCTGCGTCGCGTCAATACAGAAACGCGCGGAGCGCGTTAAGGGATTGCCTAGACGCGGGGTGAGATCCGCGTTAGGAAAGTCTTGGCGAGGAAAATCACTCGCCGACAAGATTCCTTGCTGCGCCCGACGAAGGGAAGTTCGGCCCCAATCCAAAAGGAGGGTACCGGCCCTAAGTCTTGCCAACGGAGAAGAACGCGGCCCCAATCCAAAAGGAGTGGCCGGCCCTTGAGTCTTGCCGACGAAGAAGAGCACGGCCCCAATCCAAAAGGAGTGGCCGGCCCTGATAAGAGTCATTTCCAAATGGAGAAGACGAACAGGAAAAGGAACTAGGAAGAGAGAGAGAGAGAGAGAGAGAGAGAGAAAGTTGTAGGGAAAAGAGAGAGAAAATGAGGTGTATTTTGAAATAAAATTGGGATTTAAAGGAGTGGGGTATTGATGTAAATAGAGGGAAGTAGTTTTTGGAATGAAGTGGGGGTATTTTAGGAAAGAGGGGAATCTTTTTATTTAGGGATGAAATGGAAAGGAAAAAGGAAAGAAAGAAAAGAAAGAAAGAAAGAAATGAAAAGAAGAAGGAGGAGGAGTGGGGTGGCCGGCCGCCGGCGGTGGCCGGCCGGCCAGGCGGCGGCGGCGGCGCGGGGAAGCCGCGCGCGCGCGCTGGTGGGGAGAGGGAGGTGAGGTGTTGGGTGTTGGAGAAGGAGGAGGAGGTGGTGATGGAGTGATTAAAGGGGAGAATTTGATGATGGAGAGGGAGAATTTTGGAGAAGATGGAAGTAGATTGTGGATGGTTTTGGTGGAAATTGGAGGTTGTTGGTGGTTGATGGAGGTTGAAGATGGTGTTGGTGTGGAGAGGAGTTGTGGAAGAAGGGGTGGCCGGCCTAGGGTGGCCGGCGGTGGTCTTGCTTGGGCGCTGGTCGTCAAGGAGAAGAAGAAAAAGAAGAAGAAGAAGAAGAAGAAGAGAAAAAGTGAACAAGGAAAGAAAAGACAAAGGAAAGAAAAAGAAAAAGAAAAGGAGAAAGAGAGTGATAGTGATTGGTGATGGGAGAGGGAATTAATGAGAGAGGGGGGAGTGGTGTCTCCCACGTGGGGGAATGGCTGGATCAGTGGAGGGAAAGAAAAGGAAAGAAAGAAAGAAAAGAATAGATAATAATATTATAATATGGTCGCGAAAAATCGACTGTTCCAGAAAAATCCCAAAAAATACCCGGAGGTAGAAAACGTCATCCTGAGGAATAATACGAAATCGGTTTTCAAAAATAAAATCCCGTTTTCAAATTAAAAATCCGGAAGTCAACCGCCGATACCGGTCTACACCGGGTCGGCCTGATTTTGATAAATTCCGAAAAATCCCAGAAAATGTATTAAAGTAGAAAATATGATTTTAAGAAGTAAAGTGAAAGCGAAATTCAGAAATTCAACCCCGATTATAAACTAAAAATCCTGGAATCAACCAGCGATACTGGCCGATACCGAATCCGGTGGAATTTTCATAAATTCATAAAATTCTCAGAAAAAGGTATTTAGATAGGAAATATGATTTTAAGAAATAATGTCTAAAGGCCCTTCTAGTAATTCCAATCCGTTTGTAAATTAAAAATCCGGGAATCGGTCAGCGGCACTGATCGACACCGGTTTTGAAGATTCCCAACTTAATTGAGGAAAATTTCAGAAAATCATAGAAAATCTAGAATATTGGAAAATGATGTTTAAAACTAAAATCGATCAAATCGGAATACCGGAATGTCCAAATCGAGCAATACTCTAGGATCGGGCCCTCGGTTCAGACTAGGGCTGACTCCGAGTCCACGAATCCAAATCCAAGACAAAACATTCATATAAATAGTTCGTACTACAAAACAAATACCGGAGGTAAATCGAAAAATACGATCGAAAAATCTGAATACGCAACTAAGTACGTATTCCGGGAGCGGGGTGTTACATAAAATTTTGATACCAATTGTAAATAATTTCATATTAAACATATGATACCAATATGAAATTTTCAATCATAAAGTAAGGGAGTGGGAAACAAATACTAATTGAAGAATCACCAATTGAAAGACAAAATTAAATTTTCTCCCCTTTATGAAATACCAACTAAAAAGATGCATGGGCTTGATACCAATTTAAAAGTAATCAATTGAAACAAAATTGAAGCTCAAGCACTAGCATAAATAAGATTTTGTGAAAAATTTATATCTTAAGCACAAATAAAACAAGTATATGTGTATGAAATAGAATGAGTACCAATCACTAATAGATGATACCAATTGAAAATATACATACACAATAAACATATGAGTATACAAAAGGATCAAAATGTTACCAATTGAAAGAGTTCAATGATACCAATTGACATAGCAATAAGTTCAAGTGTATACATCATATTACAATACCTCCCAATCAAGGTTCAAGTTTTAAATGATTTTCATTTTAAAGCATACAAGACCATGATCTCCCATCCATCCGCCCATGGATGGTAGGGGTTTTCAAAAATAGATTTGAAAATGTAGTTTTGTTTGAAAATCACTACCAAATTGAAGAATACGAACTAGTCAAAATGAAAAACTTGTTAACTAGTGCGAAATCCTTCAAGCAAGGAATAAACTAAAAATAATTTTCATAAAACATGAAATCCACATGATAATCAACACTCTAATTCAATTAGGCATAAATATGACTCATGAATACAAAACATGAGCAAGCAATAAATGTGAGTGTACAAAAAAGTGTGAATATCATAATCATGAAAATATTCAATTAAGCTCAATTATTCCTTAAACATTGAAAACACGAAAATCATCAAAACTTATTTAATCTTCATGGCATATGTATGTCAAATACAAATTAAAATATACATACATATCCAAAACACAACGAGTCCACTATTTATATATGCATGAAGGCACGTGGCTCAAAAGGATAAACATGTATATCTAATAGTTTGGACAAGATAGACATATACATGAAGTTAAACAATTAAACACAAAATCAAGAAAAGCTAAATCTTCACCAAAACACATTTCATTTCAAGGTATATGTATGAATTGTCAACACAATAAATATACATACATATCCCTAAACACAATTGAGTCCATATATAGATTTGCATGAAAGGCAAATGACTCAAGGGGTATACATGTATATCTTAAAGTTTGGCAATACAAACATATACATGAAGTGAAAAACTCATAAAACAAATCCAAAAATGGAATACAAGTTTGAAATGTATGAATCATCAAAACTAGATTATACTAGCACATCTAATGGGTTCAAATAAGCATTCAAGCTCAAACATATATAAATTTATTTGTAGCCCACTATATGCACAAGTATACATCAAGTTTTAATGAAAACTAACATCTAAACAAGTAATCTTAACATGAAGCATCAAAACACAATATAGAAATCATCATGATAAAACTAAAACATGATTACTCTATAAATTCACATGTATTAGATTCATGATGTACATTATACCTCAAACAAAAGTGAGAACACTAAGAAGGGGTTCATACAAGCATGTGTGTCTCAAATACTATATATGTATGTCAAGGATCTAATAATCATGGCATTTACATACTAATCCATAGACAATGAAACATGCTATAAAACATCAAAACATGAAATACAAAACATATATGATCAATATGTACATGCATGTGCATTAGATCTAGGTCATACAAATTAGTTTTACCAAGGTGAAAACACAAAAATATAAGTCCATATAAAACATGGATGTTTCAACCAACTAATAAGTATAACACTAATCTAATTAACATGGCATATTCATGATGATCACTAAACATCAAATCATGCTATGAAAGATAAACATGGAAAGCATGTAAACATAAGGAGTTAGAGATTCGATACCAAAACCAATGAGGGCACCGCTCTAGTTCTCCAAAACATGGTGGTCCTCTCCACCAAATCTTCCCTTGAAAGTGATGCATCCAAATAATCTCCTTTAAGTACGGAACGCATCCACTCCAAGGTGCCGCTACTCTCACGTCATGTGAAAGCCCACACCTACATCAAAAATAATAGGAGGGGTGGTCTTTGGTACCCATATCTTCTTGGGTCCATGGGGGTTAGTACCTTCTCTAACCCAAACAAACTTCTTTGCTAAATTCTCAACATATAAACGATCATAGCAAAATTTAGCAAGATGGCCTTTTCGGCCACAATGTGTACATGTGTACACATGAGCATACATGTGTTGATGGTGTCCGTGTGGAGCATGTGAATGCCGTGGAGGGTGTGCATGCATAAAAGTTGGAACTTGTTTCTTACGAACCAAGGATTCCAAGCGTGTGTGGTTCATGGCTCATTGGCTCATAGTGGAGCCCAAACAATCCATTTTCTTCTTCAACATGTTTATATCATTTTTAATCATAGAAGAAGTGGAGCATGCAAGGGGTGATCTAGGTGAAACTACCCTAGCATGGCAAACATGTTCATCAATCTTATTTTGCAAAGCAACATTTTTCTTTAAACATACATCTAAATCATTCGAAATAGAAATATTTTATTTTTCAAATCAACATTCTCTTTTAAAACAAAATCAATTTTTGAAGACAAGTTTTCATTTTCTTCAAAAGTGTTTCACAATCATTTTAGATTTTAAAAATTTATTTTCTTTTAATGCAAGTTCTAATTGAGATCTCAATGCATCCCTTTCATTAGAGACCTCAACCTTCTCTTGCAAAACATTGTCAAGTCTAGAATGCAAACTTTTATTTCTTTTTCAATTTCTAGACTTTTCTTTTTCAACAAATTATATTTTTCAATTAATTTTTCACATACAATAGATAGTTCTTCATTCAAAGCATGGGGATCAACATAATCATTTGAAGAACTAGCACAATCATCATTATCTAAGTGGGGTTCCGAATGTACCTCAAGGGAGTCATTCCCTTGGACCATGAAGCATTGTGACTCGGACTCTCCACTAGATTCCTCTTCTTGAATTTGCACTTGAAGCTCGGAGGTGGTGGTGGTTGTTAACAAATTCCACACTGCAAAGGCGGAATCAATGTTAGAAACACGTAAAAGATAATCTTTAGATAATGTGCTTCTAATGGCCTCTAGGGCTTGTGCATTGGCCCCTATATGATTGCTATCACTAAGGAAGGATTCCTTGGTAATGGCAAGATAAACTTTATGACCTAGGGTTTGTAAATAAACGGTCATCCTAATTTTCCAAACATGAATATTAGAAGGGTCAAACATAGGTGGGGTCATGAAAGCCATGGTAAACTATATGTGTGCAAACAAGCAAATGCAAACAAGATTAGCCTAAAATGAGGATCTTTAACTCTAGGTTGTTAGACCCAAAATCAGAGCACTTGGCTCTGATACCAATTGAAAGGGAACACCTAGAAGGGGGTGAATAGGTGTTAGTGCTAATCTAGAACTAAATGCAAAACTAAGTGCGCTAAATGCGGAAGCTAATACAAATTTTGCAAACACACTTAGTACAATCAATAAGTGTAGCCGAATTCCCCGTGAAGGGCTCTGGACTAACTCCTCTTGATTCCCCTTGAATGGGTTGAGGTGCTATGTGAAGCTCTTGTTGATTAGGTACAAGTGAGGCACACACAAACAACCAAGCATATACAAGATATAGCAATGTGAATTATGTAAGGCACAACACAAGCAAATAGATATGATATGACAATATGAATTATGCTCAACACAAGTAAATATGATATGAATGAAGTATGATGCTTTGCACAAATGTAAAGAGAGAGAGTTTAGAGACAAGTGGATCAAATGCAAACACAATGATATGTTTCGAGGTTCGAGCACCCTTGCTCTACATCCCCGCCTACACCACCGTGTAGGATTTCCAATCCACTATACCGTCCACCGAGGACTCCCACCGAGGGAACCTTCACCGAGAAGGATTTGTACAACAATGGAGTACCTAACTCCTCTCTCAAACACCTCCTCACACAAGAGGGGTAGGCCCTTAGCCAAACAACCACAACAACCAACACCTCTACCGAAGAGGGTTTACAACCAAACTCCACCTCTCACAAGAGGGAGCAAACCACAAGCCTCAACCTCTACCAAAGAGAGAGCAAACTCCAACCCAATACAACAACCTCAACCTCTACCAAAGAGGGAGCAACCAAGAAATCAAGGGTTTACAACAAGTGGTATATCTCAACCACAAACCTCTTTCCTTTTTCCACAAATACAAGATCCTAATAGAATAGGATAGAAGATATAGCTCAAGTGTGGAAAACACAAGTGTTTTGATCAAAGAAAATCTCTTGGGAAAATACCAAAATGATATGGAGATAAAGAACAAGAAATCAATTCCCAAAAACTTGTTTTCTTTAAAAATGACAAAACACTTAAAAACAATTAAGATTGATCTTTTGGCACTTAAAAATCTTTTGAAAACTCTTTAAAACACTGAAGAAGTCAGGAAAAATTTGCTCTAAAAAACTTGGCCAAAAACCCAAAGAGATGGGGTTTTTATAGGCCCATCAGAAAACTAGCCGTTAGAGCTGAGCTGGCAGCTCTGACAGGCAACGGTCGACCGGCCCGGTCGACCGCCAACGGTCGAAAATATGACCGTTGGGCAACTGCGGTCGACCGGCCCGGTCGACCGAAACAAACAGATAGCACTGTAAGTGCCCGGTCGACCCGAGCGGTCGACCGTCCCAGCGCCTCCAATCGTGTACAGATTTGTGCACGTCGGTCGACCGGCCGGTCGACCGACTTCACCCAAGTCGACTAGGTCAGGTTGACTAGTCGACTGATTGAAGCCTGGAACAGAAATCTGGGATAGAAAAAAATAGTGTAAAATATTTTTCTAAAAATCTTTAACACTTCTAAAAATTCACCAAAAATAGTTTTATCATTTTATATGGAAACACAAACTTGTGATAAAAATTTCAAGACATATATCAATCATATCAATTCATTTTTGAGTCTTGCAAATTTATCAAAAAACAAAACTTATATTTTTATCAAACTTGATTTTTCAATACATGAATAGGATAGTCAAAATAAATTTGTCTAGCAAGTTAAAGCATGTATGTATAACTAGAATACATCTACTATACATATAAAACATGTAAACTTTGTTTTGATCTACTATTCATGAAAACCAAATCCAAAAACATGATAACGTGTGTTTGTGCACTTGAGCATATCAACTATACTAAACTTTACAAATGTATCTAAAACACACTATCTAAATTAGGATACCTGTCTTCTTGACGATCTTCATCTATAAGTAGACTTGCTCCAAAACTCCATCCATGGGCTAGGCAATGTGTTATCTTGACGCTTTGGCCCTGGAATCAACATGAAAAGCTTCTAAACACCTTGTTGAAGCTAATCAACAACTAATATCTTGGTTAATGATCTGAAACTTAAACAACACAAGATTATTAGTAAACAACTACATGAGTTAATCATCATCAAAACTAGAGTGGAAGGCCTTTGGGCCAACAAACTCCTCCTCTTGGAAAAACTTAGAGGTTTAACGGCTTGTTGCACATGCTCAATGCAGTCGCGTTACCTGCAAAAGTGGTGTAATAATTTTCTTAGTTTTTGTTTTGCTCGGGACGAGCAAAAGATAAGTGTGGGGGTGTGATTAGTCTCTAAAATTACAAATTTCATACCATATCTTCACATTTATTTAATATTAAATTCTGTTAATAATACCTCTCTTGCATGTTTCTAGGTCCGTAGCATGGAATGAAGAAGAAGACCCAAAATCACCATTTAATTGTGATTAAAAGCCTACAAATATAGCCATTGACCTTGGAGGGCGATTTTGTCAAAACTGGGAGCCCAAATCCAGAAACCGGGATATGTAGCCGACAGGGGAACAAGTGAGCGGCACACAGCAGGCGGCGCTGCACGCGTCGCTCTGGTACAGCCACGGAAATGCTACTCTACCGCCTTTCTGTGGCTGTACTGGCGTAGCCGCGCTAGTTGTTTGGACCAGGGTTTGCCCCCTGGCCCCCTTTCTCCATATGCCTATAAATACCCCTTTGGTTCTTCAGAAGGAGAAATCCAGAGAGTTAGGGTAGTTTGCTTCTTCATGTTGTAGTTTAGGGTAGTTTAGGTTATTTCTTCTTCTTCATCCTTTGTATTTTTTATTTCTTGTAAATCTTGTAATAGGAGAGATAGTGATACATGGTTGGGAAGAAAGAGTGCTTATAATAGAAGGTGACAATCGATGAAAGTTCTCTCTTTACCTCTCTTTGTTTTCTTCTTTCTAACTCCTTTTACATGTTTAGCTAATTTTCTCTCATGGCAACTAATTACTAACCACTAACTAGCTAACTTCTTACTTGATAATCCACATGAGTCTAATAGCCTCTACTGGGCCTTGCTCTTGTAAAATTCATTGATGGCTCATGATGATGGATTCTAACACTCTAACATCCTAACTCTCTAACAATTAAATACTTTACTCCATACTTACTCTTGTTTAGCTTTGATGGTTTAAGTGTAGCTTGCACTTGTTATGTTGAGTTTGGATGTGAAAGTTATCTTATTGGTCATGCTTTGAAACGCTCTTGAACCAATGACTAGTGATGACCAAGGATACATATAAGACAACTATCACTAAGAGGTTAGCATATTTAGTGGAGCCATTAGTAGTTAGTATCCATGAGTTTTCTTTCTCTTTTAACTTTGTTTTAGATATATCTCAAAAACCACAAATATCTTATCTTCTATGTTTCCTACTTCTTCGTGTTTCACCATACTCTTCTCTTTTCATTCTTTCTTTTCTTTGATTCTTTAAAACATTGAAGAAACTTTAACACACACGTGAACATATCGGTAAAGTTTCTATCGCTTTCCGTCCCTGTGGATTCGATCCGTTTAGCCTCTATGCTATAACGGAAGTATCGAGAAAGCCAAAGCACACACTTTTAACTCTTGCTTTCAAAACATACTTTTCGTGCATAGTTTTCCCCTGATCATAGAGCTGATCCGTGAAGAAGCAGATAGAACAACGAGGTCTGTAAGGGGTTTAAGGCCTGAGATTAGAAGCAAACTGGTTCCGTTCCAACTCTAAATTTATGTTCAAGCTGTGGAGAAGCACTAGAACTCGAACGAGACATATTGGAAGACTAAGAAGCTCCGAATAGGGAAATTCCTCCCTTTAAACGTTTTTGGTACTAGAAGACACAGAGCTCTGGGGGATCAAACTTCAAATTTAACAACAATGCGGGATCACATTTGGCATCTGCTCTAAGATATCATGGCAGCGCAGGGAACAGAGGAGGATTTTTGCATAGGCCTCATTTGACACCCCTTCCTCAACCAAATTGGACAAGAAACCCGTGGTTTCCCAGATGTAACAAAAACCATGTGGGCAGTTGCATTTAGGGCAGGTAGTGCTTCATATGTGACAATACTGGTCACATAAGGAAGGAGTGTCTAAGTCTGCATGGATACCTGATTTGGGGATTGGAACTGAAAGGCGAACCATGGGTGTTTCTCTTTTTCCAGGTTTACAATAACCCACCAGGCGACCGTTCAATACAACCAGATCGGTAATGACCCAATCTCCAGTACAACAACCTAGGGCTCAAGAGAAGATGAATGCCTTGACCCATAGGAAGTTTGAGCATCAAATGCCATGGTGGAAGGTATTACCTGTATCATGGGCATACTGCCTGAGTATTATTTGACCCTGGTGCCATACATTCTTTTGTTTCTGCTGCATTTGCATCCAAATTAAATAAGAAAGCAGAACCCTTAGAGTTTCAACTAATTATATCAACCCCTTTAGGTGCGGAAATGACTGCTAATAAGTGTGAAGTTATGATAGGAGAAGTAAAAACGTGAGCGGATCTAGTAAGAATGGGAGGCATGGAGTATGACACCATTTTAGGGATGGATTGGTTATCCAACCACCATGCATACGTAGATTTTTATCATAAGAGAATAACTTTCAAGATGACAGGAACTCCAGAATTCACATTTGAAGGGGTAAAAAATGAGAAAAAGATGCAGATCATATTAGCCTTCAAGACCACAAAACTGTTAAGGCGAGGGTGCCAAGGATTCCTAGCCATTATGATGGATAAGAAGGAAACTGAATTAAAAGTTAGAAGATATAGCAATGGTGAATATCCTAATGTATTCAGAAGAGTTATCAGGTTTACGCTCGAACAGAGAGATCGAGTTCTCTATTAATATGCTTCCAGGATCAGGTCCTATCTCTAAAGCCCCTTAAAGGATGGCTCTAACGGAAATGAAGGAATTAAAGGAGCAACTGCAAGAACTGCTGGATAAAGAGTTTATTCGACCTAGCGCGTCACACTGGGGAGCCCAATGCTATTTGTTAAAAAGAAGGACGAGAGTATGAGGCTATGCATTGATTATAGAGAATTGAACAAAATTATCATCAAGAACCGATATCCACTTCCTAGGATTGATGATTTTTTTGACCAACTTCAGGGTGCCAGCGTGTTTTCAAAGATTGATCTAAGGTCGGGGTATCACCAATTAAAAATTAAATAAAGTGACATCCCTAAGACTGCTTTCCGACCAGATACGAACATTTTGAATTCCTTGTAATGCTCTTCAGACTAACAAATGCTCCGGCGACATTTATGAGCATGATGAACAGGATATTACAACCATATCTTGATAAATTTGTGATAGTATTCATTGATGACATACTAGTTTACTCCAAGAGTAAGAAGAAGCATGAAGAGCACTTGAGGACAATACTTCAAACATTAAGAGAAAAACAACTGTATTCGAAGCTTCAGAAGTACGAATTTTGGTTGGATCTGGTAAGCTTCATCGGACATATTATATCCAGTGAAGGCGTGTCTGTAGACCCGTGAAGATTGAGGTGATCAAGGATTGGCCTCAGCCCACAAATTTTAAGAAAATTCAAAGTTTCTTAGGTCTAGAAGGTTACTACCGAAGATTTGTGGAAGGATTCTCCAAGCTAGCATTACCCCTAATATGCTAACCAGAAAAGGTATCAAGTTCAATTAGGTGAAAGTCAAAAGAAAGCTATCAAGAATTGAAGGATAGGCTAACTTCCACTTCGGTCCTAGCATACCTTCAGGAACCGAGGGATATGTCATATATAGTGATGCATTCAAGAAAGGGTTAGGATGTGTCTTGATGCAGCACGAGAGAGTTATAGCCTATGCCTCCAAGCAGCTGAGAAATCATGAAAAGAATTACCCTATCCCTGATCTAGAATTGGCTGCGATTGTGTTCGCCCTAAAGATATGGAAACATTACCTGTATGGAGTATCCTGTGTAATCTATACAGACCATAAAAGTTTATTCACAAAAAAAAAAGCAAAATATGCGACAACGAAGATGGATGGAACTGCTAAAATACTGTGACTTAATCATACAATATCACCAAGGAAATGCCGATGTCATTGCTGATGCCTTAAGCCGAAAATCAAAGGATCACTAGCTGCTATAATAACTCAACAATCAAGATTAGTAAAAGAATTAGAAAGGATGCAATTGGAAGTCCACATAAGGAGACCTAGGGATGTAACAAGCTGGGTGAATTAGGTTACTGGCCAATCTGATATGTATGATCGAATCAAGGAAGCGCAACAAAAAATGGTGAAATAAGAAAAATCTTGGACAAGGTTCAAGGCGGAAGAATTCAAGGTTTCACCTGTGATGAAGGAGTATTAAAATTTGATCATCGTGTGTGTGTACCATAGGATACTAAGCATAAGGAGGACATTATGGCATAAGCTCATCACACTCCCTACACTGTGCATCCTGGAGAAATGAAGATATATAAAGATCTTCGAATAAATTTCTGGTGGGATGGAATGAAAAAGATATAGCTAAATTTGTGCAAAGATGTTTGACATGCCAACAAGTCAAAGTAGAACACAAGAAGCCTCCAGGATTACTAATGCCTTTACCATCCCCTGAATGAAAGTGGAGTCATATTATGATGGACTTCGTTACAGGGCTCCCCGATCATCGTAAGGACATGACTCCATATGGGTACTCATGGGTCGACTCACGAAGTCTGCACACTTTCCATTCAAATGAGTTATTCAATGGAGAAGTTGGCACAGATTTACCTACGAGAAGTAGTCCGGATTCATAGGATACCTGAAACAATTGTATCAGACTGGGATCCTCGCTTCCTATCAAGATTCTTGGTGAGTTTATCTAAGGCTTGGGGACCAAATTACATCCAAATACGGCGGTGATTAATCTCTAAACTTGCATATTTCATACTACATCTTCACATTTCTTTAATATTAAATTCTGTTAATAATACCTCTCTTGCATGTTTCCAGGCCCATGACATGAAATGAATAAGAAGACCCAAAATCACCATTTAATTGGTGATTAAAAGCCTACAAAGATAGCCATTGACTTTGGAGGGTGGTTTCATCAAAACTGGGGGCGCAAATCTAGAAACCAGGACATGCAGCCGACAGGGGGACAAGCGGGCAGCGCGCAGCAGGCGATGTTGCACGCTCCGCTCTGGTACAGCCGCAAAAATGCAACTTTTGCCGTGTTTCTGCGACAGTACTGGCGCCGTTGCGCCAGTACTTTGGGCCAGGGTTTGTCTCCCTGGCCCCCTATCTCCTGGTGCCTATAAATACCCCCTTAGGGTTCTTCAGAAGGAGATATACAGAGAGTTAGGGTAGTTTTCTTTCCTTGTTGTTAGGATAGTTTAGGTTAGTTGTACTTCTTCTTTCATTTCTTTTGGATCTTGTAATACGAGAGAGAGTGGTACATATTTGAAAAGTAAGAGTGCTTGAAATAGAAGGTGACAATCTATAAAAAGTTATCTCTTTACCTCTCTTTATTTTCTTCTCTCTAACTCTTTTTACATGTTTAGCTAATTTTTCTCATGGCAACTAACTTCTAACCACTAACTTGCTAACTTTTTACTGGATAATTCACATGAATCTAATAACCCCTACTTGGCTTTACTCTTGCAAGAGCTATTGATGGCTCATGATGATGGATCTGACACTCTAACATCCTAACTCTCTAACAATCTAACATTACTTTACTCCATGCTTACTCTTGTTTAGTTTTTGATAGTTTAAATGTAGCTTGCACTTCTTTTGTTGAGTTTGGATGTGAAAGTTATCGTATGGGTCATGCTTTGAAACGCTCTTGAACCAAGGACTAGTGATGGCCAATGATACATGTGAGGCAACTATCACTAAGAGGTTAGCATGGTTAGTAGAGCCATTAGTAGTTAGTAGTCATGAGTTTTCTTTCTTTTTTACTTTGTTTTAGATATACAACCAAAATCACAAATATCTTATTTTCTATGTTTCTCACTTCTTCATGTTTTACCATACTCTTCTCTTTTCATTCCTTGTTTTCTTTCCTTTTCATTCTTTAAAAAAGTTGAAGAAATTTTAACACACACATGAACATTCCTGTAAAGCTTCTATCGCTTTCCATCCCTGTAGATTCCACCTGTTTAGCCTCTATGCTATAACGGAAGTATCAAGGAAGCCAAAGCACACACTTTTAACTATTAATTTCAAAACAAACACTTTTCGTACGCGATTTCCCCCAATCAAATTTTGGCGCCGTTGTCGGGGATAGGAACGGTTTGATTTCACATTTTTGTTAACTTTTTTTCTTTATTTTTGGTGTGCAGGTTAAATTTTTTTACCATTGCAGAAGTCCACACTTGCTTTTGTATGGTTGGGTAAATTCTTATATATTGTTATATTCTGCTGCTTTTTTTTGTTTGTACTACCTATACACTGTAATAATTTAAGAACTAAAATAATGAAATTGGATGCTTTAAAATGGTTTAGACATTTGCATCTATGCACGTATCAATTTCACTTCCAATATACTGTATTTTGTTCTTGTATTGTTGTGATCTTGACGGAGGTGTATGTATTGCATTGCATATAATTAGGACAAACACGTGGGTGATTTACTCTCTTTGTGTGTTCATTCTTATCTATATTGCACACTTGCATGAATTGAACTTAAGGGCAAAACCCAATACAACATAAGGTGGGAAAGTCATTACCCTCTCTTAGCCCAAAAATCACCTCTCATACAACCCAGCCTTCATAAAAATCACTAGACGTTGGGCCCTAGGATATCTCAGACTCATTTATGAGATTGACCTAAGAGAAAAGTTGTTAGAGTTTGACTCTTGTCAAATCAGTGTCCAAGGTTGGAGATTGAGAGGCGAAACCTCGAAGAACAATGATTTGCATAATTAGGCCCGTTGCTCCGGCACAGATACCTCCCACTGATCTTGCCCCTACCTGGCCGATTAACTTGTGGCCAGATTCTGACAATGTACCCCCGTGGATAGTCTAATCAGTTAGGAGTTGTCTAGGTCTAGGTCAACCCTAGTATAGGGTTGTTTTGAAATTTTTTTTTCTTTGTTTGATTGTTTGTTTGCTTATTTGTGTATTTTTTCTGATATCTTTGTGATATGGATTACAATTATAATTATTCCACTGTCTATAGTGATCCATACTTCACTCTGACCTCTTTTGACTCGAATATTACCAACCCAGCATTTCATAACTCGAACCAATCAAGTATGCTGGATTGGTCTGACCCAAATCAATATCTGCCCCAGTCCCAATACTATGAACAAGACTAGAATAATCATCACTACTCTTCACAGAGTCAGTGGGGATACAACTCCCCTGAGTATTATGGTCAACCTCCTTACCAACATCTAGCTTCATATACTCCTTCTCCCAAACAACCATTAGAAGAACCAATTGACTGGAAAAGAGAATGGAAGCCTTAGAGAAACTCGAGCGATGAATTCAAATCTAGAAAACTCAAAATCCCATCAAAGTTTTCAAATCCAAGATCTTTACTCCATTTTTCAAGTCCCACATCAAGAAGAACATACTGACTGAGAAATAGTATGAAATCCATTATTCAATTCTAAAGTGATCCTTTCAATATGATAGAAGTTAGACTTAGTCGATTGGAAAATATGTGTAGGAATAAGGAAACTCTCCCTACCCAATCTTTGACTATTCCTAACACTTCTAATAATATTGATGAAAACCAAAAATTATGGAATCTTGAAGACTTTGACCGAGATTCAATTTCACCATAAAACCTTGAACTTGACCAATATCAACCCTTTGACAAATTGGTAAGTTTTCATTTCAATGAAATTGAACTTGAATATGACTGTGAACCCGACTCAAAACTTTATAATTCAATTTCAATCTTTGAATCTATGTTGACTCAGCATCTTTACCCAAGTTGGACCCATTTCTCGAGCCAACATTGATTCATGTATCCATGGATTTTAAAATTGAACCACTTCTTTTGGATTGTCACACTTCATTGATCAAAATAGAATGTGAAACTAAATTCTTTGATTTGGACTCAACTCTTGAACCTATACCAACTCTACAACCCAAAGTTAATTTTTTTCGAGTTAGTATTCGTTTCAAAACTTTTCATTTCAAAGCCCAAATCATCTATTCCACAAAACCACATTATATTGTTGGACGAAGGTATTGACCAGAATGACTCACTGATGATCTTCCAAGATTGGTCATGTAAAGAGAATAATTTTCATGATAGGATCTTGCATGATCCTATTAATATTGGGGATGGTAAGCATGTAAATGAAAAGATGTCAATAAAAGTGGGTTCCGTGAGCCACCATATTATCTTGATTGGGTAGTAATACTTGGCCCAATCAGACCACTATTGGAGCCACCACCATGAGGTAATTTTCCTTCCCTTTCCGTTTGTTTCATGTATATACACATTCATGATGCATTGAGGACAATGCATGAGATGAGTATGAGGGAGGGTGTTGGCCAAAAGGTTACACTCTCCATTTGTTTAGAGTTTTGATGATAACAAAACAATAAGAGCTATTTGGTACTAATTAGTTTGTTTAAGATAAGTTTCAGGTTAGTACCATATTTGGAGGTCATTGCTTAGCTATTGCAAGAACTTCTAGGTTCATGGAGAAAAGAAGGCTTTTGCACGTCAAGGAAGGAACATAGAAGAGAAGGCTCTAGCAAGGCATTGCATGGCTCAAGACTTCAAGATTGCTCTAGATATTTCATTAGATTTGTTCTAGTTTTATAGTTTTGTTAAAGAATAGTGAATAGGTTTGAAGCTCTATCACACACGTTTTTGCGCACATCTTATTTCCAAAAATATTCCCTATAATATGTACAAAATATTTTTGTATACAATCCTTTGCCTACAAACTCATTTCTATGTTTTATATATATCTCTATTCAAAACTACTTTGTTAGATTTCAAATCCCCTTCAAAATTCTTTTTCAATTTTGTTTTTTGGCCTGAGTCGGTCGACCGACCGGTCGATCGCACTCTGTCAGGTCAGAACAGTCGACCGTCCCAGTCGACCGAGGTTCTGGCAGTTTTTGGTGCGTATCCGTGTGCACGTTCTTCGGCCGACCGGGCGGCCGACCGAAGTCCTTCGGTCGACCGGCGCTGGCCGACTGAGATGGCGTTGCTCTCTATTTCTGCCCAGTCGACCGACCGGTTCGACCAGAAGCTCACAACTGTCGTATTATTTGAACTCCGGTCGACCGACCGGTCGACCGAAAGAGTTGTTTGAACAGTAACAGCTATTTTTCTGAGTTGTTTTATTTTTGTCTTTTTCTTTCTAAAAAGGGTTTAAATGATTTTTGCTGATCCTAATACTTCCTAATTAGCCTTAAGTGAGTTTTATCTTTTAACCCTAGCCCTCTACTAAAAATAGGGGTGTTTAGGGAGAGGTTCATAACTAGAAAAAATTTACAAAAATTTCAAAAGTTTAAGGCGTTCAAAGAGAATCATTTCTTGGTTTTTGTGCTGAAAATCTCTCTCATTTTCTGAAGTGTTTTTCAAACCTCTCTGATTTCATTTTCTTTTCACTTACACACAAGAGCTTCAATCCTCTCATCATTCTACAAGGATCTTTGTAAGGGAAGAGACATTTTCAAAAGAGAGTTTGTGGTCTTTTGATCACCAAGAGAGAACTTGTACTTGAGATTGTGGAGTTGGGTACTCCGGTGTATTTGTAACATCTTTGTGAAGTTATAGTGGTTAGAAATCCTTCTGGGGAAGGCGGGGACGTAGAGCTGGGTGCTCGAACCTCGGAAAAATTCTCGGTGTTTGCGTTGGTTTACTTGCTCTTGCTTCTTGCTTTACTTCATTGCTCTTATTACTTACTTTCTATTTTCATTGCAATATTCACTTGTTTTCATTCATCTTATCAATCATAGTCCCATACAACAAGATTGCATTGTGCACCTCCAACTCATATCCAGAGAATCACGAGGAAGGAGTGCAGAGCCCTTCACGGGGAATCTGGCTTCTAGTCTTGTTTTGGGAGATTGTTGCATCATAATTTTTATTTGGGCATTGATTAGCATTATCACCTATTCACCCCCCTCTAGGTGATTTTCAATTGGTATCAGAGCTTGGACTCTAGGTTGGCTTAACATCCTTAGAGAGATCCTTAAAATTTGCTAATCAACATTTGCATTCATCCTTCCATTCACTAGTAAACATGGCCGATAACATCAAAACCCCTCCTAAATTTGATGGACTTAATTTCCCTATTTAGAAGGTTAGGATGACTATTTTCTTACAATTTTTAGGTAGCCTAGTTGCTAAATCCTTGACCAAACCCTATGTTGTACCCGATAGTGATGAAAGCACTTGGACCGAATTTACCTTTAGAGAATATGAGGCTAACTCAAAGGCCCAAACTCCCTCCTAACCGCCTTGAATGAGGATGACCTTACACGGGTAATACATTGCCAATCCGCCTATGAGATTTGGCAACATTTTGTTGGTCACACACGAGGGGACATCACAAGTAAAGAGAGCTAAGATAGATCTCTTGAGGTCCCAATATGAATCTTTTAAAATGATGATGATGAATCTATTGATTGCATGATTACAAGGTTTACTAAAATCATCAATGCTCTTTCCTCTTTAGGTGATGATATTTCCAATGACCAAAAGGTGCGAAAAGTGATTCGGGCTCTTCCTTCTTCATGGGAGATAAAGGCCACCACGTTGAAAGAGTTGAATGACAAGTACGAAATGGACCTCATTAGTCTCATTGGAAACTTGAAGACTCATGAGATGGAAAAGAAGGCAAGAGAAGAAGCCGCTCCTCTAAAGAAGAAATCCATATCCTTCAAGTCTTCCTCCACTCTTGATGATGAAGAAGAAGATGAAGAAGAAGATGAGGAGCTCTCCTTTCTTGCGCGAAACGTGAAGAGAATGTACCGTAAGAATAAACTAAACTTTAGAAGGAAGTTTGAAGGCAAAGAGGAGAGAAGAATCATTTGCTACAATTGCCGAAAGCCCGGACACATCATGGAGGATTGCCCGGATTTCAAGAAGAAGATGACTTCCTCCTTCAAGCCAAAGAAGCCGGTCGAAAATAAAGCCTACAAAGCCACATGGGATTCAGAAAGCGAATCCGAAGACGAGGTGGACACGGCGAACATGTGTTTCATGACAAACACACCAAAGGTAACCCCACAACCTCTTGATGAAGAAGATGAATTAAGTAAAGAAGTTCTTGTACATGCTTTTGTTGAACTCTCAGAAACTATGATAATAAAAAGATTGAATGTTCTAAATTGGAAAAGGAAGTTGCTTTTCTTAAAATCAACTTGCTATTGTTTCTAGAGAAAAAGATGAAATTTCTTCCAATCTCATTTCTACTCAAAATGAATTTAGTGCTTACAAAGTTGCTTGTAAAGCAAATTTCCTAAGATTGATGAAAAAGAAATTTCTTCTTTAAAACTAGAATTGTTGATTTGAAAAGGTTTTGAAGGATTGTGCTTTTAACACTAAGAAACTTGAAGAAATGTTTTCTAATAAGCACACTTCTCATGCTAAAGATTCTCATGTTAAGATTCCTCATGCTCACACTTCACACAACACTCATGCTAAATCTACACATGCTCACAAGTCTCACACTCACTATGCTTTTAAATATGGTAGAGTATATAGATGTACTTATTGTGGTAAGAATGGACATTTGGCTAAGTTTTGTTATGACCAAGTAAATAGATCAAATAATCTTGTTTGGGTTCATGGCACTAACTCTTTAGGACCCAAGAAAATGTGGGTACCAAAATCAAGTCCTAAATTATTTGATGTAGGTACACACCAAGGCTCCAAGACATAAGGAGCGGTGTTGCCTTGATAGTGGTTGTTCAAGACACATGACATGGGACATCAATAACTTTACAACCCTATCAAGGTACATGGAAGGTGGCACCGTCACCTTCGGGGATGACTCCAAGGGCACTATCATCGGTATAGGTAACATTCAAATTGGTGCATCTCCTATTATAGAAAATGTAGTTCTTGTTGATGGTTTGAAGCATAACTTGCTTAATATTAGTCAACTTTGTGACCGTGGACTTAAAGTTATTTTTGATGATTCTTCTTGCAAGATTTTTGATGTTAAAACCAATGATTGTATTCTCACCGGTTTTCGTGACAATAATGTTTTATCATTGACATGCTTAATTTAGATTGTTCTACTAAATGCTTGAATACTTTTGATGAAAATTCTTAGCTTTGGCATAGAAGATTAGGACATGCATCTTTTGACCATCTTTCTAGGATTAATTCTAAGGAATTGGTGAAGGGTATACCTTACTTGAAGTTTGAGAAAGACTGCATTTGTGGTGCGTGCCAACTTGGGAAACAAACCAAGTCTTCGTTCAAACCAATCAAGGATATCATGTCAACTAGGCCATTAGAATTAATTCATATGGATCTTTTTGGACCAACTAAAGCTAAAAGTTTAAATGGTAGTAGATTTGCATTTATTTTAGTTGATGATTTTTCCCGTTTCACTTGGGTTTTCTTTTGGAACACAAAGATCAAACTTTTTCTCATTTCAAAGTTTTTCGAAAAAGGGTTGAAAAAGAAAAAAGTTTTTCGATTTTAAAAATAAGGAGTGATAGAGGTGGTGAGTTTGTTAACCAACTCTTCATGACTTATTGTGATGAAAAGGGAATCAAGCATGAAATGTCATGTCTTAGAACTCCACAACAAAATGGAGTTGTAGAAAGAAAAAATAGAACACTTCAAGAGATGGTTAGGACCATGATAAGTGAATATGACCTCCCTCAATATTTATGGGCCGAGGCCGTAAATACCGCATGCTATATTTCAAATCGTATTTATTTGTGTAAGAATTCTTCCAAAATATCTTTTGAAATGTATCATTCTAGAAAACCAAATGTTGCATATTTTAAAGTTTTTAGATGCAAGTGTTTTGTTTTGAATACTAAAGATAACTTGGGTAAATTTGATGCTAAAGCTTATAAAGCAATCTTTGTTGGATATTCTACTACTAGCAAACTTATAGAGTATTCAATAGATCTTCACTTATCATTGAAGAATTCATGCATGTTAAATTTAAGAATCTAGTGTGGTTGTTGAGAATGTTGTAGAGATTGACCCATTAGGTGAAGACATGGAGAGACTATCCTTGAAGGACTCACCCGCTCAAGAAACAAAAGCAAGAACCACTGGTGATGTTCAAGAGGATAAGGAGGAAAGCTCTCAACTGCTTCCTAAAGATTAGAGATACGCTACAAACCACCCAAGGAACTCATCTTAGGTGATGTCTCTAAAGGGGTAACAACTCGCTCCAAACTCCATGACTTATGTGGTAACTTTGCTTTCATTTCTCATTTTGAACCCAAAAGCATCCTCGAAGCCGAGGCGGACTCATATTGGTTGCTAGCCATGCAAGAGGAACTCAATTAATTTGAGCGCAACCAAGTTTGGCACCTTATTCCTAGGCCCCACGATAGACCAATAATTGGTACTAAGTGGATCTTTAGAAACAAGATGGATGAGTCCGATAATGTCATTAGGAATAAAGCTAGGTTAGTGGCCCAAGGTTACACTCAAGTTGAGGGAATTGACTTTGAGGAGACCTTTGCACCCGTAGCACGGCTTGAAGCTATACGGATGACACTAGCTTTTGCATCTTTTAAAAATTTTAAACTTTTTAAATGGATGTGAAAAGTGCATTTTTGAATGGTTTTATAAATGAAGAAGTTTATGTTGAACAACCTCCCAGTTTTGTTGATCATGTTCATCCTAATTTTGTTTTTAAACTTGATAAAGCTTTGTATGGATTGAAACAAGCTCCAAGAGCTTGGTATGAAAGGCTTTCTAGTTTTCTCATTTCAAATGATTTTGTTAAAGGCAAAGTAGACACAACTCTTTTTACTAAGCATGTTGATAATGACATTTTAATTGTGCAAATTTATGTTGATGATATAATTTTGGATCTTCTAATGAGTTTTTATGCAAGGAGTTTGAAAAGGTTATGCAATGTGAGTTTGAAATGTCTTCCATGGGTGAATTGAATTTCTTTCTTGGACTCCAAATCAAGCAATTGCAAGATGGGAATTTCATATGTCAAGCCAAGTACGCAAAGGAACTCGTAAAGAAGTTTGGACTTGAAGGCTCTAAAGTTTGCAACACTCCCATGGCAACTACAACCAAGCTTGATAAGGATGACCAAGGTAAAAATGTTGATATAAATTGTATAGAAGCATGATAGGTAGTCTTTTGTATTTGACGGCAAGTAGGCCGGACATAATGTTTAGTGTGTGTCTTTGTGCTAGATTTCAATCGTGTCCCAAAGAGTCCCATCTTATTGCGGTAAACGCATTATTCGTTATATTAAGGGCACAATTGGAATGGGTCTTTGGTATCCGAAAACCGGAGATTTCTCAATGATGAGTTATTCGGATGCCGACTATGCGGGTTGTAGAGTAGATAGAAAGAGTACTAGTGGGACATGTCAATTTCTTGGTAATTGTCTTGTTTCATGGTCCTCTAGGAAACAAAATCCGTAGCTCTCTCAACCGCCAAGGCGGAGTATGTTGCCACGGGGGCTTGTTGTGCACAAGTCCTTTGGATGAAACATACTCTCCTTGATTATGATTTGCATTATAACCATATAAAAATATTTTGTGATAATATGAGTACTATACATCTGACTAAGAATGCAAATCAACATAGTAAGACCAAGCACATTGAGATTAGATATCACTTTCTTAGAGATCATTTTGAGAAAGGAGATATAGATATTGATTATGTTTCTACGGATTTGCAACTTGCCGATATTTTCACTAAACCACTTGATTTTGCTAGATTTTCTTTTATTTGTGGTGAACTTAATGTTTGTGTTATTGAATAAAAATGTTTTCTTAACCTTTTTTGATGTATGACAAAAAGGGGGAGAATGAGTTTATGTATGGAAATATGAGTTCATATGGTTTTGGTTCCATATGAGTTTATATATGTTTTAGTTTTTGATGTGTTTTCATGAATTCTTGTATTTGAGTTTAAGTGTTTTGCAAGTGTTTTATATCTCATGGTGTTTATGATTTTTAGTCTCATGGTTTTTGCTTGCAACTCATATGGTTTTTCTTTATTTAACATGGCATAATTTGAAGGGAGCTTATGTTGACACTTAAAAAAGACAAGATTCTTATTGGTCCGAACAATGTCTAAACTTGTTGACATTTACAAAAGACAAGTGACAGACGAGCTGAAGACCATTTTTCACCCATCTCCGAGGGACAAGAAGCAACTTGGACTCCACTGATCCAGCAAGCAGACAGTGAACCCGGATTGTTTTCTAAACAGACCTCAGCAGGTCTAAAGATGCTAGCACTTAGCATTGCAGGAGCCCAAAGGGATAGCCTCGCTTGAGAGGCTAATATCACTCAACTTCGCCTTGAACATTCAAAGCCTCGCCAAGAAGCTAACTCGCGAACTTCGCCACAGAGGACTTCCAGCTCCGCCAAAGGGTTTCTTTCAGACTTCGCCAGAAGCTACTCTAGCTCCGCTACGAGTTCAATACGGGCAGCGCTGCTATGAATCTGCTACGGTCAACCTTTGACCAATCAAATCTCCGGATGAGATCGGATCCAATCAGATCAATCTAAATAAGATCAAATCAGAGATCAAATTTGGCAGTTGATTGCCACAATCTCTTGACTCTTCTTAAAACGAGTAAGAAGATCAGGGGAATCCTCCAACGATATGGAAAGGATCAAGAAGATCAACCGACCTGCCAATTCTAGCCTCGCAGCAGGCTACTTTCCAGATTTTAAACAGATTCGATTCAATCTGTTTCCATATTTTCAAGGGACGATTATACCCTTGCTCTCCCTATAAATAGCCCGCCAGGGGTACACAGAGACACATGCATACGGGAGGACTCCACAAGCAGAGGCTTCTTCATAACGCACCGTGCGCTCTCGAATTCAGAGACCTTTTAGAGAATTGCTTTCTCTATTCAGGGTGTTGATATCCTAACATCGTCCTTCTTCTCGAGGAATCTCCGGAACCAGGCGAGAAGGAATTCCTTATTGAAGGCGATTTTGAGAAGCAGCAAGAGGGTTCTACCAACCTTCTGTTCTCTGATTCCCGAACCAGGCGAGAAGGGAATCTCATCGCTCGCATCGTCAAAGGGACAAAGTGGTCGCGCGCTGACCAGACTCCTATCGGCACACTTCTCCAGAATCTCTGAGGAGATCTACTTGTAATCTTTTTAGAATACTTGTAATTTAGCTCCTCAACTCTTTTTTGTAAGTTTTCCCCCTTTGCAAACATAGTGGAAAACAAGATGGCGACTCCGCTGGGGAAGAAATTCTCCACTGCCGAGAATCAAGTGTCGCAATGCGACGAACAGACCTTCGGGTCTAACTCTGAATTCAGAAAAGCCGGTGCAGCCAGAGCTTCTCTGGCCAAATCTTCAAGAAAGTCTCTGCGGAGACTGAAAAGGTTCTCTACGAACCTACTGCGGTTATTTGGCGCAACAAGGAAGCACGTCCGCAGTCTGATTCTTTTACTTGCGAGAACTTGGGGTTCAGTTCGATCAAGCAAGATTTGAAGAAGTCCCCTCTGGGGGTGGCCCAACGCTTCGAGCACGGAAGCATAGGAGGGTTTCCACGACCAAGGTTTCAAATCAGAAACCGGAAGCAGAATTCTGCCAACACCCCTCAGCCTCGTGTTGGCTAATCAGGTTCTTTGCGAATCTAAGTCTCCTCTGCCAAGGCAGTATGGACGCCTAAAACGCGCCTCTCCCGCGAAGAGAAAGGCAAGATGCCTGTCTGCTCCGATCATAAAGTTACGACGGCAATCATACCGTCGTCCAATTCAAGGGCAGCGATGCCTCGCGCCGGCCTCGTTCTCATGAGCGAAGCCACTGTACCACAGCATACGCGCAGGGTCCATGACCGCGAAGCCGAAGCCAAAGCACCATCTAAGGCTAATTGCCTTCGCAACAGCATAGCGGGTAAAGCACCGAGCGTGCTCCGCTTTCCAGTGCGTCAAGCACTAAGTTCGCGTCTAATGGCGAAGCTAGAACCAAAGCACTATTCAGTGCTAATCCCTTCTGCGGGATAAAAAGAAGCAGGACATCGCCCTATGTGCAATCCAGAAGAGCCTTTGCGCTCGATTGCAGGGGCCCAACCGGGTTCGATTTGAGGAAATTGTTGACGGATAGACAAACCTCTTCCCCCTATTGCCAACACAAGGGATGTCAACTGCTGACACTCCACTCGGTCCATTGCGGCTGGGACCAATCTCCGCCACGCCTCCAAGACGACGGTCAGTTTTTGATCGACTATCGGTACAAGTCCCGGTGAAACATCGCAAAAGGAGCATCTCGCGAGATCTACCCTCCGCATCCGTCAACATGACTGGAAGAGGACAAGAGTCCCCAGATCCAGACTACAGCCCAGGCTTAGGCGAAGTCTTGGTGCATGACGAAGGTGTTTTCTGAAACACCAGATCTAGGGTGGCGATACCCTACAAATACGAGCAGCCTTCTTCCTCGACGGCCCTAGCCTTGTCACAGCCCAGGAGATCACTCCAATCATCGGACGAAGAAGATGAAGATAGTGGGTACGCCTCTTCGGCGACAGTCAGTTCAGTGCGAACAGACAGAGCATCAGTCAATATGGCTGATAACGTTAACGACGATCTTCGTCGGCGCCTGGAAGCTCAGGAGCAAACTTCCAAGACTCAGTAAGAGGCTCTGGACAATATTCAACAGATGCTCGCCAAACTCCTCAATAACCGGAATAACAATGATGCGGGAGCAATCACGATGAGGAGGAACACTTCAGCAATGAGCAACCAAAGCCGGAGAAATCCAAGGGGGGTTCTTCCTTAGACGCCGAAGTCCTTAAGGGCCAAGCTCAAATCGCATCCGTGGCTCAGAGGGATGAATTAAAGAAGGTAGGGACAGTCTGTCCTTATCCGCTGGAGTGAGATTCGGTGCCATATCCACCGAAGTTCAAACCGCCAACGCTGCATACCTATGATGGAAAGAGCTCGCCAAATCAGCACATCTACTATTTCCGGTCTCAGACTGGTAATGTTATAAGCAATGACGCCATCATGGCTAGGCTTTTCATTGGCACCTTAAAGGGGGTGGCATTTGACTGGTTTCGCAGTCTCCCCCGGGCTCTATCAACTCCTGGATCGACCTGGAAACTCGGTTCCTCTCTCGTTTCTATGAGGATGATACCGAAGTAACCATGGACAAACTCCTCTCCACTGTGCAGAGGGAGGGCGAATCTGTCCGTGACTACATTGAACGGTTCAGAAACTTATCCTTGATGTGCCCAGCAGGGATGCCATTACCCATGCTCTTACAGACATGCAGACACAACTTCTTAGACCAAGTGGAAGTTCGCATTGGGGCTGTCAAAGCCCACACTTGGAAGAATTGGTCGAACAAGCTGAGATAGCCGAGAAGTCGGCTAAAAAGTTCGAACCATCGCCCTAGAGGCAAGTGGGGGATGAACAACAAAAGGGCGTAGCGACCTACCGCAATCTTCTCAAGCTAAAGGTAAAGAGACTATGTCTGTGGAGTTATCCGGAGATGTGCAGTCAAAGGCCAAGAAGAGCGGCTTCAACAATCAGGAGCCTAAGTTCCCACCAAAGCAGTACTCCTTCAAAGACGATCAGGTGGTCACCATATTCCATCTGCTCCACAAAGGAACAAAATGAAGCTGCCAGATGCTCGGCGTCCCAATGAGATAGGGCGCACAAACGACCCTAAATACTGCCTCTACCACAGGATGATCCACCATCCTACTGACAAGTGCTATGTCCTCAAGGATAGAATTCAAGCCTTGGTTGACGCCAGAGTTCTGACGTTGAAGACGGAGCAAAAGAAAGTCACTGCCAATATGGTGACTCTTGAGTTCGGCAAAGTCCCAAAGATCACAGTTCCTGACGGGACTTATTCCGTCCCTGCGCCACGGTTGGAAGTCAAGCATCTTCCAGCTACAGCTCAAAACAATAAGGAGACAGGAGAAGTCATGTGGATACATCCAGACCTCGTCCAAGACGTACAGCGGGATCCAAAGCAGCCCAACTCAAAGGGCAAGTCTTGCAATATCATCTCCATCCTGCCAGACGACGGCAATCTTACATTGGCTTCCCTCAGTGATTCCGAAGGAGAAAAGCATGCTTGCGCAGCGCAAGCCGATACGCCTCAACAAACGGGCACCCGATCTGAAAATCATACCTGAGGCAGTATGAAAAGTCTACTGACGAGATACAAACGCAAACGACGTCAGTGCAAGTACCAGCATCCACTCCAATCCCAACCAAGGGAAAAGAGAGGCCTAAGGAGGTATGATTCGACCACGTGTTGAAGAAACCACCAGGCCAAGGGTTTGATACCCTTTCGCTTTGACATATTGGCTCAACTGGCCAATATCCCAACTCGTATCACTATACACGAGCTCCTTCGCCTCTTGAAAGAGACAAGAGAAGCACTCAGGGATGCGCTAGCCAATTCAGATCATTTCTGACATGCATGCCTGAGATCCCTAACAACGACGTCCAGTCTTCCTGCCCAGAATGTCATCATGCACAATCAAAGGTGCCCGCTATTACCTTCACAGCGGAAGATATGCTTCTCAAAGACAACAAGCACGATCGACCTCTGTACTACACCGGATATATCGATTCAACATGCATTGAGAGGGTACAAGTCGATCCGGGGTCTGCACTCAGCATCATCCCCAAAAGGCTTCTCTACTTCCTCGGCATACCATTGTATAGGTTGTCCGCAACCACTACTACAATATACGGTTTCAACGCCGGGGAGCAGTCATCCACTGGGGAAGATTCGACTCCCTTGCAGAATCGGGAGTCTGAAGTCAGAAGTGACATGCTATGTCATTGATGCTGACACTTCATATAACCTGCTGCTAGGACGACCATGGATCCATGCCAACTGGATCGTCCTTCCACCCTCCATCAATGCTTCAAATACGTCGAAGATAATGCGACAGTACGAACTGTTTTTGCTGAGAGACAACCATTCAAAGGAGTGGAAAAAACTACTTCACTGACGCTCTCCTATATCAAGAGGCCGGTGGAGCACTTAAAGAATCGTTGCCGGACGATGATGAAAGTGGCAACGAGGCGGATTCAGAATCCGAAACAGGCATGCCAGCCATTCTGATTGGTGAGCCAATTATAGCATGTCTCAATAATCCCCTATGTAATACTCCTTCAGAGGATGAAGGTGAATGGGTAATTAATGATAATATTTCTTTTGATTATCCTGCGACTGTTGGGCTACTTGAATCCATTACGGATAGCTCTCTGCACATGCCTTTACACAAGCCAAGTGCGTCCAGTACACCCATGGAATCCGCAGAAGGAGCCGTCTTGGTGATCCCGCCATCCAAAGAAGGTCAGTTACCGATAATCTTCGGTAGAACCCAACCACGGGGACCCACGGTCGCAGATTCAAGTTCAGACTCAGACACTCCACAATTCTTTCATTACGCGCGGCCAGCGCGCCATATTATGAAGAAAATGGGGTACAACTTGAAGCATGGAGTAGGCCTGAATTTCGAAAAAGGAAGGCGCAGTTTAATGCAGAACTTTGTGCCTAAAGGGAAGCCTGCAAATTACTATGATAGTACACGCAGGGGATTAGGGTATGTTACACCCACATCGTCAGCAACGGTTCAAGCCAAGGACGACGGATCAGCTCCATCACATTCGGCTTCATCCTCCGAGTGGGACTCCGATATCAGTATAGGAGGAATGTTCAAGGACCTCACTGTTAATATGACCTCAAGCAGTCAATGGGAACCCGCAGAAGCCGCTGATGAGGAACCATGGGCCCAACAATTAGACCTTCAATGGGAAAAGCGATTCGAAGTGCGCGAGCCGCCCACTGAAGACAAGGTGATGCAGGTCAATCTGGGTAGTCAAGATCATCCCAAACCCATCTTTATAAGTGAAAGCCTATCACTTATAGAAAAGGAAGAATTGATAATGCTCGTGAAGGAGTATATAGATGTCTTCGCATGGAGCTACGAAGATATGCCCGGACTTGATCCACAGGTCGCTATGCACCGTCTAAACATCAGCCTGACGTCAAGCCAGTCAAGCAGCAACAACGTCGGTTTCGCCCGAACATCATGGAAGCTATTGAAGCCGAAGTTCACAAGCTCATCGCATGTGGCTTCATCCGGGAGGACAACATCCAGATTGGGTAGCTAATATCGTCCCCGTCCTCAAGAAGAACGAGAAAATACGGATATGCATCGATTACCGTGATCTCAATACGGCCTGTCCCAAAGACGAATTCCCACTGCCCATCACCGATGTCATGATTGACAACACATGCAGGTTCGAAGGATGTCTTTCATGGACGGCTTTACAGGATACAACCAGATCAAGATGTATCCCGACGACGAGAAGCATACTTCGTTCCGAACACCATTGGGGGTATACTGCTACACTGTAATGCCCTTCGACTGAAGAACGCCGGAGCAACCTACCAGCGGGCAATGAGTACGATCTTCCGCGATCATCTCCGAAAAATGGTGGAATGCTATGTCGACGACATTGCAGTCAAAAGCCGCAACAAGAATGAACATCTTCGCGACCTGAGAACGATGTTCGGCATAATGCGGGCTCATCAACTGAAAATGAACCGACAAAATCCTTCTTGGGAGTGTCAAGCGGCAAATTCCTTGGGTTTATTGTCACATCAAAAGGAATTCATCTTGACCCAGACAAAGTCAAAGCCATCCAAAGCATGCATCCACCAAGGAATCTCAAAGAGCTCAGAGGCTTGCAAGGCAGGCTGGCCTATATCAGAAGATTCATCGCAAATCTCTCAGGCCGCTGTCAGCCGTTCACCCGGCTCATGAAAAAGGGCACTTCCTTCGTATGGGATCAAGCTTGTCAGAAGCTTATGAAGACATCAAGAGGTACCTCACAAAGCCTCCAGTTTTAGTGGCCCCTACATCAGGGAAGCCATTCTTGCTTTATGTAAAGGCTATGGACTACTCCCTCGGTGCCCTCCTCGCTCAAAAGGACGACAATGGCCACGAGCAGGCCGTTTATTATCTGAACAGAACTCTCATAGGAGCGGAATCTCGCTACAACCCTATCGAGAAAGAGTGTTTAGCTCTCGTCTTCGCTGTTCAGAAGACACGACATTATTTGGTCGGCCAGACCATACATGTCATCTCTAGAGTAAACCCATTGCGTCTTCTTATGATGAAGCCAGGATCATTGAATTCAAGATTGGCTAAGTGGGCACTTTTATTGTCTCAATACGACATGATCTTCACGCCTCAGAAGGCGGTTAAAGGCCAGGCCCTTACAGAGTTCTTGGCTGCTCATCCAGTTCCGGAGCATTCAAAACTTCACGAAGATATCCCTGATGAAGTCTTCGAGTCTTATGCAACCTCAGAAGAGGAAGTGTGGCAGATGTTCTTTGATGGAGCATCGCGAATGGGCCCTAAAGGCAAATTATTGCCGGAGTGGGGGTTGTGTTTATCTCCCCACATAATCATGTCCTGCCCAGAGCATTTTCTTTGACAGAATCGTGCTCCAACAATGTAGCAGAATATAATGCTCTGCTCATTGGTCTTCAACTCGCCCATGGAATGGGGGTACGCTACCTCGAAGCTTATGGCGATTCAAAACTGATCATCAATCAGGTTAAAGGCGAATACGAAGTCCGCCATGAGGACTTGGTGCCTTATTACCATACAGCCATCGAATGGCTAACCTATTTGAAGGTTCTACATCGGGCATGTGTCCCGATCTCAAAATACTAAGGCGGACGCCCTGCTGCCCTTAGCAACAACTCTAGCCTTGCCAGCGACACCGAGTATCACCTCACAGTCGCAACTCAACATCTTGTATGCTCCAAGCACATGCTAAGAACTCGAGAAGTCTATAATGTCTCGACGAATCTTGAGCCGAGGGATTGGCGCTTTCCTCTCATTGACTATGCTTTGCACGGTCTTCTTCCAGACAATCCTAAAGAAGTGGCATCTATCAGACGAAGGTCTCTCCGTTTCTACTACGATCCGACTCTGAAGACACTTTACCGTCGTTCATATGACGGTGTCCTCCTCCGTTGCCTTTCCAATTCAGAGGCACAGGAAGCGCTCCAAGAAGCGCACGATGGCACTTGCGGAGCTCATCAGCCAGGTCCAAAACTCAAGACAGATTGCATAGACTTGGATACTATTGGCCAACCATGATAGCCGATGCATCCAGTATGCACGGAGGTGCAAAGCATGCCAAATTCATGCGGATTTCATACACCAGCCCCGGAGTTGCTCCACCCAACTGTCGCTTCATGGCCATTTGAAGCATGGGGAATAGACGTCGTAGGACCAATCAGTCCTTCTTCGACAAAAGGTCACCGGTTTATCCTAGCAATAACCGACTACTTTTCAAAATGGGCGGAGGCTATACCACTGGTTGAAGTCAAAACCTCCAATGTAGTTCACTTTATCAAGCACCACGTCATCCATCGATTTGGTGTCCCTAGGCGGATCATCCACGACAACGGTCCCCAATTCATAAGCCAAGTATTCTATCGGTTCTGCGATAAATACCGAATTCAGAATGTGGCTTCAACTCCCTATAATCCTGCTGCCAAGGCTTGGCGGAAGCATTCAACAAAACAATCATCAAGCTGCTCAAGAAATTCGTCTCCTCGAATAAGCGAGATTGGGACGAAAAGCTAGGTGAATGTCTTTGGGCCTACCGAACCACTGTTCGGACACCGACAGGCAATACGCCTTTTCCCTAGTATATGGGTGCGAAGCAGTCCTCCCATTGGAAATCCAGATGCCATCGTTGCGTGTAGCTCTGATTACTAAACCACATCAGAAGACAATGATCGCCTACGCCTTCAAGAGCTCGAAGCTTTGGACGAGAAGCGACTACAAGCTCAGCAGCATATCGAGCTATATCAAGCTCGAATCTCAAAAGCCTTCAATAAGAAGGTCAAATAGAGAGTCTTCCAGAAAGGAGACCTGGTCTTAGCCGTCAGAACGACCGATGATTATGACGCACAAGACCAAAGACAAATTTCAGCCTAAATGGGAAGGACCGTTTGTATAGAAACAGTCTATTCAAACGGAGCATACCGCCTTACGACTGCAGAGGGCGACCTACTCATGATGCCGATCAATGGCAAGTTCTTAAAGAAGTATTATCCTTAATCAAGGATCTTCTCTTGATCAAGTTAACACTCCACCTCTGATCAAGATCTCGAGAGCCTTTCTCTGCCTCCCAGTGAGGTCATACAGCCATAAACCAACAGGAACCTGGGTGCACCAGTTATCCTAAAGGAGAGTCAGGGTTATGCAGACATTACCCGATAATCCAATATCCTTAACGATTAAGGATAGAGGAAAATGTTGGCCTGTAAGCCCAACATAAGTCCTCGACAACTCATCATGCTAAGGGGAATAGCATGGCTAGCCCAATTCAAACGGTAGTTGGTAAAGGCATATCAAACCCGTTGACAGCTGAGGATTTGCTAAAAATCCTAAGGGACCAGTTCCCATTTGATTCCATTCCAAAATCACTTACCAATTCTCATCCATAGAATGGTAAGACCACATATACATTTCGCTGTTACGTTAACATTAAACCTATGACAGCAATTCCCTCGTTTCTCCCCGTGAGAACGAGATCTCCAAAATCACTTACCAATTCTCATCCATAGAATGGTAAGACCACATATACATTTCGCTGTTACGTTAACACTAAACTTATGACAGTGATTTTCTCGTTTCTCCCTGTGAAATGAGACTTTTTCCCAAACTCTATTACAACTTTGAGCTTGGTGCCGTCTCAATCGGTTATGTCATTGCGACCTCTGAACCAGCAGACAGCTAAGTCTCAATTCCGAGCCCTGTTGACATTTACAAAAGACAGGTCTCGATACTTGTTGACATTTACAAAAGACAAGTATCACCAATCCTTGAGCTTGGTGGCGTCTCAAACGGTTATGTCATTGCGACCTCTGAACCAACAGACAGCTAAGTCTCAATTCCGAGCCCTGTTGACATTTACAAAAGACAGGTCTCGATACTCGTTGACATTTACAAAAGACGGGTATCACCTATTTTGAAGCTTGGTGGCGTCTCATCCGGTTATGTCATTTGCGACCTCTGAACCAGCAGACAGCTAAGTCTCAATTCCGAGCCCTGTTGAAATTTATAAAAGACAGGTCTCGATACTCGTTGACATTTACAAAAGACGGGTATCACCTATTTTTGAAGCTTGGTGGCGTCTCATCCGGTTATGTCATTGCGACCTTGAACCAGTAGACAGCTAAGTCTCAACCCCGAGCCCTGTTGACATTTACAAAAGACAGGTCTCGATACTTGTTGACATTTACAAAAGACAAGTATCACCAATCCTTGAGCTTGGTGGCGTCTCAAACGGTTATGTCATTGCGACCTCTGAACCAGCAGACAGCTAAGTCTCAATTCCGAGCCCTGTTGACATTTACAAAAGACAGGTCTCGATACTCGTTGACATTTACAAAAGACGGGTATCACCTATTTTTGAAGCTTGGTGGCGTCTCATCCGGTTATGTCATTTGCAACCTCTGAACCAGCAGACAGCTAAGTCTCAACCCCGAGCCCTGTTGACATTTACAAAAGACAGGTCTCGATACTCGTTGACATTTACAAAAGACGGGTATCACCTATTTTTGAAGCTTGGTGGCGTCTCATCCGGTTAAGTCATTGCGACCTCTGAACCAGCAGACAGCTAAGTCTCAACCCCGAGCCCTGTTGACATTACAAAAGACAGGTCTCGATACTCGTTGACATTTACAAAAGACGGGTATCACCTATTTTTGAAGCTTGGTGGCGTCTCATCCGGTTATGTCATTGCGACCTCTGAACCAGCAGACAGCTAAGTCTCAACCCTGAGCCCTGTTTACATTTACAAAAGACAGGTCTCGATACTTATTGACATTTACAAAAGATAAGTATCACCAATTTCTGAAGCTTGGTGGCGTCTCATCCGTTATGTCATCGCGACCTCTGAACTGGCAGATAGCCAAGTTTCATCTACCATTGAGCTTAGTAGCGTCTCAACGGTTATGTCATTGCGACCTCTGAACCAGCAGACAGCTAAGTCTCAACTTTGAGCCTGTTGACACTTACAAAGACAGGACTCACCAATGCTTGCTGACATTTACAAAGGTAAGTATCTCCCCTTCAGCCCCGCAAAGGGCTAACCTCGAGATCGCTGACGTCTTAATCGGTTATGTCATTGCGACCTCTGAACCGACGGATAGCCACGTCTCAAAGATTACGTCCTCAAGTAAGAACAAGATTGGAGATTCGACAGAAGCCAAACAAAAGAAAGAATTTCCATTAATTCCAAAAGATGGGGACACATGGAGGCACGTATACAATGACCTACAAGCGTACACTGTACGATCTGAGCCGCTCTCCGAGGGCGTTCAGCCTCGTCTTCCTGTCATCAGCAGCCTGGGCGAGCGCCTGTGACCTCGGCTCAGCCTCATCAAAGTCCACCGCCTGGGCCAGACGAGCTTTAACTTCCGCCAAAGTTGCCCTCTGTGACAACTCCTGCCGCGCAAACTCCTCACTCTGAGCTCTTCAAGCCGCGCAGTTTCCTCAAGACGCACCGGTATGACCTTGGATAAGAGGAGATTTGCTTTCCTGATCATTTCCTCAGCCTTCGCAATCTTATCCTCAGCGCCGAGAAGAGCACTAGTGGAGGCGTCAATTGCACTTCCAACCTCCGCTTGCCTTGTTTCCAAGGATTTCAAATCAGAAGAGACGGCCTTAGCAGCCTCTTGAGCAGCAAGCCGGGCCTCGTGCTTTCGGGCAACAAGACAGGCGAGCTGCTCATCAGTTAAGGACGCCGGGTCTGAGCGATAGAGACGGCGCCACTCCTCTACAGCCTTCTCAAGTTCATCCACCAGGAGTTCTAAAGCAGCAGCCTGATGATACCCCTCAAAGTCCCGAATGCTTTCAATGTCACGGGAGAGGACCACCTTCAGCTTTGAGAATGGTATAGGCGAGCCCTTCAAAACTAGGTCGATAGTTCGCTCCAAGCTTCTATAAAAGCTATCGACCAGGTCACCTATATAATCATTCTCGGCCTCAGCCATTTCTGGCAGGGAGGCAACCTCGGAATAATCCACCAGCCTGGTCGACGCCGTCGCAGAAGAAGCAGCCGGGAACACTGACAGTAGCAGGACTAGCCGAAGGCGATCTCGGCGGAGTCCTCATCGAAACCAGCACGCCAGCCACCGCGGGGTAGGACTGGCAACCACCTCTTGAGCAGCAGGCTCAACCACCAGGGTTGGAGAAGTAGGGCTCGCAATCACCCTCAGTGCCGCACTCGGCAAAACAGTCTGCACCTCACTTGTTGATGTGATTGGGAGTGAGGATACCTCCGAAACTGTCGTCCCTTCAACCTCTGGTCCTTCAGCTGATTTAGGCTGATAAGAAGGAAGGTCGCCATACAGCGCGTCCAACACAGCAGCATCCGCCGTGGCCGAAGAGCTCATGTCACCCTCGATCCCTCAGGAAGATCTACCGGCTCCCTTGAAGTTGATGCATCTTGAGGCCGAACACCTGTAACAAGACTGTGGTTAGTCGAGACACTATATACAGAAGAAGCCAAGAGGGTACGACAATACCAAAGGATGATGTTGCCTCGAACATCTCGTCGGCCGCACCAGTCTCCAGAAGCTCCATCGGAAAATTTTTGGCAGAATCAACACGAATAGCCGGCTCGTTTTCACTTGCCGAGTATCCTGTGGACCACCCGATAGAGCTCGATGCCTCAGGACTTCCTTTAGAGGTCCCAACGCTTGAAGGACCGATGTTGGCCACATCACCTCCAGACTCCTCCGAAGGGCACATGAACCAGCTTCAGCCCCATAAGTGAATAGGGGATCATAATGTTCCCCTTGCTCTCCAGCCGCCTCGGCTCCTACAACAAGAAGCAAAGGATGAGTTATTCGGAACACACCAAAAGCATTATATGAACGAGGTTAACCTCACCCAGACCTGGAGCGAATTCACCACTAGTCGGTTCAGCAACCGACGGTTCAGCCGCTAATGGGGCAGCAGGAGGAATCGCTGTAGAGGGGTGACCCTCTACGACAATCGTAGGAGCTTGGCGACGGGGCTTCTTCGCCGATGATTTCCTACGAGAGCTACCCGCTCGCTTTCTCTTGAAGTGGACGTCAGAATCCTCTTCTTCCACTCCTTCCACACGTCGTGGGGAAGATGTCCCCATCACACCAGAACCAGCCGCAGGAGTATCAGCTCCAGCCCCCATCTCTAAGCGAGGGCTCCCCGCATCAGAAGCCTCGCTGTCATCCACAGCGATGAATTCTTCCAAGCCGGGGACACGAACCCGTTTGCCTTCTCTCTTATCAGAGGCTTTCCGCTTCAGTCGCTGAGAGATTAACTTCACACCCGTACTATTGGCATTAAATCCAGGAGGTGTGGAGTTGGAAGCCGCGTACCACTGGCAAAAGCATAGGGTCGTCGAGAGGCCGGGATCCTGCAGCGGCGTGCGTAGCCACGCCCCAGTGCCATCCGCAGTAAAGAACCGCCAGGCATGGGCCCCATCAATAAGACTCCCCATGAAAGCCAGGTCCGAATTGGGGTTGCCCACATACAGCTGGTCGTACCTGAATTGGCGGGCAAATCGACTCGGGACGTAGGGTTCCAGGTAGCAGGTATCCCCACTCCTGTACAGCAAATGCGAGGGCCGGATGCTGACCAGCCACTCGAAAACGCCCCGACTCATGGGAGACCGCCCTGACTCCGCATCTCGGAATTCCTCGTTGTACCCTGCGCCCCGAATGCGAGGAAAACAACGGAACAGGCTATAAGTGTCATGACGACGCACTAACTTACGGGCCTCGGCCACGTAGGCTTTCATCCAAGAGCAACCTTCGAATCGGCGGAGAAGCGCCGTTCGAACACCCTGCGGAGGGTCTTCCTCAGCTCCAATCAAAGTAGGGCAGTGTAAGGCGAACCATGCCATCAAGTAGGTGTACGGTAGACCCACCCTAGGATTGGGTCCATCGCAAGGAAGGATAGCACTCTTCCCACGTCTTGTCGCCGGTGGCCTGCAGAAATCCTCCGTTAGTGCGCGAAGGCCTCTTTGAATACAACATACCATGGCTGGGAGAAGACCCAGACGGTGACCATGGGCCAGGCGAACGGCGGGTAGCAGAACATTCGGGTGAACGATGTCACCCGAGGAAGAAGGCACAACACACTTCTTTAACCAGACGGTTAAGAAACCGGCCAGCAGCGCCTTTCGAGACATAGGCCGACGGGCCTGATGGTGAAAGCTCCGAAGGGTATCACCCTTCTCATAGGGACCAGTGTCTTCTGTTACGACGATATCCCTTTGGAGACACATCTCCATCCGTTCAACAATATCGCCATCAGCAACTCCGCGATGAGTTGCTTCAGGAGCATTCTTCATGTCTGGGAACAGGTAACTTCCCCATCTCTTTAAGCTCTTCGAGCTACCCTTGCCACCACCGTGGATGCTAGAACAAATATGCAAGTGGCACATCAACTCCCGATAAGTCTCGAGCAGAGCAGGCTCCTGCTTCTCCAGAATAGCCAACTCCGCCTCACAGGGAAAGTACTCTTCGTATGGAAGAGACCCGAAAGGCAAAGCAGAGATTTCCCACATCTCATGCAAAGCCATGCCCAGCTCGCCAACCGGGTGAAGAAGGTCCCCGAAGCCGGGCAGTACAACTCAAGGATGGCGTAGAAGCACGCCACCTTCATCTCAATGCCGTAGCAGGTCGCCCTGACGGCCTCATAGAGATTCAACCCCTCCAAGTCCTCCTCGAAGTGAGCGAGGATATAGTTGGTCAACTCCGCCCACCATGTCTTAGGAGGATGAACCCAACCGGGAGCCCTGAAATCAGTTGCAGGATAGTTCCCGTCAACTGCGCAGAATTGAGTGCCAAAGGTTTGCGCCACAGCGGGTTCTCTCCCACTGGAAGTTCCCGCGATACTTCCCAGGGTATAGCCCCATTATGCTGAGGGGAGGGCCCGCCCTCGAATAGCCGGACTGAAAGGTCAATCTCCCAACATGGACGGATTCGACGCTTCGGCTTACGCCCCACGCCATCTTCCGAGCCTGAGTCACATTCACGAAAGAAGATAAAGGAAAGTGTCGCTTAGTCGACGGAAGGTAAAACTTCTCGCCATCCAGTTGAAAGATCCATTGTCCTTCGCCTGCCTGTAACTGGCGATCGGGGTCGGATGCGGCATCCCCGAACATAAAGTCGGGCTTTTTGTAAGTCCGACGGTCAACATCCTTAAGAGGAGCCGTGGTCAAGATACTCCGCGTGGTCTGCGGATGACCGCCTTGGATGAGCGTATCCCGGACGAGGGAGCTCCGCTCACTGAACAAAGAAGCCTGTCCATGGAATTGCAGGCTGAGGTTACCATCTGCTCCACTGGTCAGCCCAAACAGACTGCTCAGGACATCGGGAGTGTAATGCACTGCAAAGACAGAAACGAACTATGATTAGTTCAACAATCAAGTGGGTACGAAGACATAAAAATTCACTAAGGCATAGCCTCGCTCAGCAAGCAAGGCCAGCAAGGCGATAGCCTCGATGAAGCTTGATCTCGCGGATAAAACTGCATTTTTGCAGAAAGCGTCCAAAGTACCAACTTCGCTTAAGCAGGAAGTGGTATAGCCCTAAGGGCTAACGTCACCAAGAGGGCATCATGGTCAAAAGTCACCCTTCGTGGCCATGACTGAAGGAACAGACCTATATCCTGTTCCTCAACAGGATGGAGACTGCCCGAGTAATGGCTTCGTACGAAGAACTGTTCGGTTCTTAATTCCCTTGTGCAAGGAAGATAGGGAGGTTCAAGGAAACGAGTTCCCTAATGAGGACAGATCATATTCGATCATCCTAATAGCCAAATGTTGGCTCCAAAGGAGAGAGACCACAATCTCTAATCAGGTAGGAAAATCCCTTACCGGTGACTGGTCGCTCGACGACCGGAGGAGGAGGGCCCTCCGCTGCAGAAGTCGCCACTTCTTTTCCCGCTCGTCTTTTGGACGCCATTAAAGAGTTGCAAGAGTTCTCAGGGTTCTCTGAACAAAGAAGGAAGAGGAAGAGGGAAAGTCAAGAAATCTCTCTGAAAAAAGGAGATCTTTTCCTGCTCAGCCCGATCGGGCTTTTATAGGCCAATCAGCGCCTGAAACGAGGCCTCGAAAAGGGCGTGTGCCGCCGTTTCGAATTAATTCGAAACGCCGCCCAAAGCGCCTTCCCGAGAAGCGCTGCTTCGATTCCGCTAAGGGTTAACTTCGCCCTGGCTTAAAGTGCGGATTTCGCACAATCCTTCAAGGACATTCGCCGAGAGGCTTACCTTAGCCCTCTAAAAAGGCGCTGACATGCCAGTCTCGCGAAGATCACTCAAAGAAAGGACTATGTCCTTAACTCCGCATACAGTTTAGCCCCGCTATGGCCAAACCCTCAAAGAAAGCAAGCAAAGATCAGATGATTAGAAGATGAACTTTCATTGATTTAAAAAGAAGGGTACATTGATATTACATCGAAGTTGTGTTTCATACAACACACCCAGTTGCTCGACAGGGTAATTTGTGCAAAAAAGCATACAAGTGGTTTTATCTGCTTCTAAGTCAAACCGACTGGACAAAGGAGGCCTTCCTCCTACACAAGGCCGTAATCAGTGGTGCCGCAAGGACACGGTCATTATTCTCCACAAAAATGGCAGATCTTGCCAGGCCATTTTTGTTGAAGCCTGGCAATAGAAACCTATCGCCGCCAACACGATAGATCACGTATAATGGGAATCGGCAGTGATACCAGTGATCTAACGGGTGTGAGGCCCGCTTTCCCGAAGTGGATCGCCCTTAAAGGCCACCAAAGTTGAAAGTTGGCAATGATGCCAGTGACCCCACAGGCAACGCCCACTATCTCGAAGCGGATCATCTCCGACAAAGCGGCTACCAGCCTCACCTCAGAACGAATCATCTCGGATAAGAGGCTGCCAATAGCCTCTGGGACACGCACCCGCTGCCCCGAATTGTTCCTCCTGCTTAAAAGTAAAGCTTCAACCGGGGAGAAGCATAAGGCAATTTATGGTTCCTTCCATCAAGTCACAAGATCGGCGAGCATAGCCCACTGCAAAGCAAATCAGAACAGATTAGCAGTTAAGCACAGAAAAAACTGCAAATCAGAATTCTTTTTGTCAAAGCAATCCAATTTCCGTAAAAGCAGAAGACAAGCCTCGCCTGCACAGCACTGATGGGCTGGCTCTGCAAACGCCAAGTCCAAGCCTCGCCTATATGGCTAGCCAGACTGACCCCGTGGGATAGTCTTAACTCCACCTATATGGCAAGACTGGCTCAACTATTGAAGAGACCAAGTCCCAAGTTTTGCCTGGGCAGCGGACTTAACATGAAGCGATCTTTTGGGAAGCTATGCCAAAATCCTTCTCTACAGATCAGTCAATTGCAAGATGAAGAACAAGGGAAGTTAATCCCTGAAGCAGCTGCTGAAGATGAATCAAGGGAGATGAGTTCCCTAAAATCGGTGAAGTCGTTGAATGATCAAGACTTACCGGTCCTTGGCCGGATAATGACCAGAGTGGGCATTCCCACTAGTTCAGAGATCTGAGTATCTCTTTCAAACCAAGAGAAGAGAGGCAAAACACTTCTCTTCAGATGACTTCAAGTGTCCTATTTATAGGCCCCATGGCCTGAGCGCTGCCGCCTCAAGCGTGGAAGCACGAGCGCATTTAAGGCATTTACTGCGCCCTGAGAAAAGGGACAGTTTCCCTTGAAACCGTGCAAAGGGAGAAACGTCCCTCATAAAGGCACTTATTGCGCCTTGAAGAAAGGGAATATCCTCCCTCGGAAACGTGCAAATCGGAGAATATCTCCCTCGATCAGCACGAAGAAAGGAGTAATCCTCCTCGTAACCAGCCCACGGCAGTTGATCTCGGGAAAGCGACATGCCCTCCCAAGCGAACATATCTTCAGAAGCCCAGATGCGGGGCTACTAGCTGCGAAGCTACCCAGACGCGAGTCTACATGATTCCTCGGCGAATCTACATCCCAAAGCAGGATTCAAAGCGAAGCTGAACTCAACCATCATGGCGACGTTCATACTCCACACACCACCTATCAAAGCAGTTCAAAGTGTTTCGAAGTCTGAGCCATTGCAGACTTCTGAAAACTTTGAAGGGGGTCTTGTTGACACTTAAAAAAGACAAGATTCTTATTGGTCCGAATAATGTCTAAACTTGTTGACATTTACAAAAGACAAGTGACAGACGAGCTGAAGACCAGTTTTCACCCATCTCCGAGGGACAAGGAAGCAACTTGGACTCGACTGATCCAGCAAGCAGACAGTGAACCCGGATTATTTCTAAACAGACCTCAGCAGGTCTAAAGATGCTAGCACTTAGCATTGCATGAGCCCAAAGGGATAGCCTCGCTTGAGAGGCTAATATCACTCAACTTCGCCTTGAAGCCATTCAAAGCCTCGCCAAGAAGCTAACTCGCGAACTTCGCCATAGAGGACTTCCAGCTCCGCCAAAGGGTTTCTTTCGGACTTCGCCAGAAGCTACCTCTAGCTCCGCTACGAGCTCAATACGGGCAGCGCTGCTATGAATCTGCTACGGTCAACCTTTGACCAATCAAATCTCCGGATGAGATCGGATTCAATCAGATCAAATCTAATTAAGATCAAATCAGAGATCAAATTTGGCAGTTGATTGCCACAATCTCTTGACTCTTCTTAAAACGAGTAAGAAGATCAGGGGAAATCCTCCAACGATATGGAAAGGATCAAGAAGATCAACCGACCTGCCAATTCTAGCCTCGCAGCAAGGCTACTTTCCAGATTTTAAACAGATTCGATTCAATCTGTTTCCATATTTTCAAGGGACGATTATAACCCTTGCTCTTCCTATAAATAGCCCGCCAGGGTACACAGAGACACATGCATACGGGAGGACTCCACAAGCAGAGGCTTCTTCATAACGCACCGTGCGCTCTCGAATTCAGAGACCTTTTAGAGAATTGCTTTCTCTATTCAGGGTGTTGATACCCTAACATCGTCCTTCTTCTCGAGGAATCTCCGGAACCAGGCGAGAAGGAATTCCTTATTGAAGGCGATTTTGAGAAGCAGCAAGAGGGTTCTACCAACCTTCTGTTCTCTGATTCCCCGAACCAGGCCAGAAGGGAATCTCATCGCTCGCATCGTCAAAGGGACAAAGTGGTCGCGCGCTGACCAGACTCCTATCGGCACACTTCTCCAGAATCTCTGAGGAGATCTACTTGTAATCTTTTTTAGAATACTTATAATTTAGCTCCTCAAACTCTTTTTTGTAAGTTTTCCCCTTTGCAAACATAATAGAAAACAGCTTACACCCTCTCTTTTATTTTGTTATAGCCTATCTGTTTTGTCATCATCAAAAAGGGGGAGATTGTTGGCCCAAAGGTTACACTCTCCATTTGTTTAGAGTTTTGATGATAACAAAACAAATAAGAGCTATTTGGTACTAATTAGTTTGTTTAAGATAAGTTTCAGGTTAGTACCATATTTGAAGGCCATTGCTTAGCTATTGCAAGAACTTCTAGGTTCATAGAGCAAAGAAGGATTTTTGCACGTCAAGAAAGGAACATAGAAGAGAAGGCTCTAGCAAGGCATTGCATGGCTCAAGACTTCAAGATTGCTCTAGATATTTCATTAGATTTGTTTCTAGTTTTATAGTTTTTTTAAAGAATAGTGAATAGGTTTGAAGCTCTATCACACACGTTTTTGCGCATTTTATTTCCAAAAATATCCCTATAATATGTACAAAATATTTTGTATACAATCCTTTGCCTACAAACTCATTTCTATGTTTTATATATATCTCTATTCAAAACTACTTTGTTTGATTTCAAATCCCCTTTCAAAATTCTGTTTCAATTTTGCTTTTTGGCCTGAGCCGGTCGACCGACCGGTCGACCGCACTCTGTCAGGTCAGAACAGTCGACCGTCCCAGTCGACCGAGGTTCTGGCAGTTTTTGGTGCGTATCCGTGTGCACGTTCTTCGGCCGACCGGGCGGCCGACCGAAGTCCTTCGGTCGACCGGGCGGCTGGCCGACTGAGATGGCGTTGCTATCTGTTTCTGCCCAGTCGACCGACCGGTCGACCGAAAGCCCGCAACGGTCGTATTATTTGAACTCCGGTCGACCGACCGGTCGACCGAAAGAGTCGTTTGAACAGTAACGGCTATTTTTCTGGGTTGTTTTATTTTTGTCTTTTCTTTCTAAAAAGGGTTTAAATGATAATTACTGATCCTAATACTTCCTAATTAGCCTTAAGTGAGTTTTATCTTTTAACCCTAGCCCTCTACTAAAAATAGGGGTGTTTTGGGAGAGGTTCATAATTAGAAAAAATTTACAAAAAATTCCAAAAGTTTAAGGCATTCAAAAGCGAATCATTTCTTGGTTTTTGTGCTGAAAATCTCTCTCATTTTCTGAAGTGTTTTTCAAAACTCTCTAATTTCATTTTCTTTTCACTTACACACAAGAGCTTCAATCCTCTCATCATTCTACAAGGATCTTTGTAAGGGAAGAGACATTTTCAAAAGAGAGTTTGTGGTCTTTTGATCACCAAGAGAGAACTTGTACTTGAGATTGTGGAGTTGGGTACTCCGGTGTATTCGTAACATCTTTGTGAAGTCATAGTGGTTAGAAATCCTTCTGGGGAAGGCGGGGACGTAGAGCTGGGTGCTCGAACCTCGGAAAAATTCTCGGTGTTTGCGTTTGGTTTACTTGCTCTTGCTTCTTACTTTACTTTCATTGCTCTTATTACTTGCTTTCTATTTTCATTGCAATATTCACTTATTTCATTCATCTTATCAATCATAGTCCCATACAACAAGATTGCATTGTGCACCTCCAACTCATATCCAGAGGAATCACGAGGAAGGAGTTCAGAGCCCTTCACGGGGAATCCGGTTTCTAGTCTTGTTTTGGGAGATTGTTGCATCATAATTTTTATTTGGGCATTGATTAGCATTATCACCTATTCACCCCCCTCTAGGTGATTTTCAGAGGGTTTACTAACGTAGGTTGTTTTAAATTTTCTTTCTTTTACACTTTTTCCGGAAATTTTAGAATTTTCTTTTGTATAGAAATTATTTACTTTTATTTTTACAAAACTTTTTGACATAAGAGAAAAGGTTTTGATTTATTTTTAAGAAATTAAGATTATCTTAGGAATTAGGAAGACCTAAAATTACGAAATTTTAAACTGAGTTAAAATAATAGATCTTTTTTAAATTTTAGGATAAGAAAATAAGATTGGAAAGATACTTTGATCTTGAACTTTTTTGCCTTAGATTTATGCACATCACACTTACACAATTTTTTGGGATTAAAACGAAGACTAAAAATGCTAAAAAATATAAAAATTAAAAAAATGATGATAATAAAAACCACTTATTGAAGCTGGGTAATTATGCCTCAGGAAGCAAGAATATTCATGCCTAAAAAGATGGACAAAATCAAAATAATTCCCTTTAGTTTTGTGACCTTGTTTACTCTAGTCCTTAAGCCCGAGGGATGTTTTCTCATCTGGTGCCCTAAAATCATCTATTTTGAGAGTCACCGGCTAAAGGCTCACTACCCGGGTAAGTTAGAAAGCCTAAGAAAACTAAGAGATGAAAAAAATGATAGAAATAAATGGCATGAAAGTTAGAGTTGATATCCAAAAATCTTCACAAAGTGCATATTTTTCTAAGAGTTTATGAAAGACCAAAGAATCAATTCAATTTTAAATTCGTATTTTTAATTTATAAGAAGATTTTGCATTTCGACTTAGTTTAAGGAAGAATAATTTCTGCTTAAACTATGACCTTGGATCACTTATATTTTCATAAAAATACTTTAACACTTTTTTCTACTTAAAAAATGCGTTTTCAAATACTAACGTTTGATTTCTTTCTTTATAGATTTTGTGGGTGTAATCCACTAAAAACCCTCAGGAGACAAAACTCCTCATCTAGGGGGGACTTATAGGTTTAACGGCTTGTTGCACATGCTCAGTGCAATCGCGTCACCTGTGAAAGTGGTGTAATAATTTTCTTATTTTTATTTTGCTCTGGACGAGCAAAAAATAAGTGTGGGGGTGTGATTAGTCTCTAAAATTGCATATTTCAGACCACATCTTCACATTTCTTTAATATTAAATTCTGTTAATAATACCTCTCTTGCATGTTTCTAGGTCGATGGCATGAAATGAATAAGAAGACCCAAAATCACCATTTAATTGGTGATTAAAAGCCTACAAAGATGGCCATTAACTTTGGAGGGTGGTTTCGTGAAAATCGGGGCCTTAATCTAGAAATCAGGACATGTAGCCGACGGGGGGACAAGCGGGCAGCGCGCAACAGGCGGCGCTGCACGCTCCGCTCTGGTACAGCCGCAGAAATGTGGCTTTTGTCACGTTTCCGTGGCAGTACCGTTGCTCCAGTACTTCGGGCCAGGGACACAAGCCGCGTATTCGCGGTAGTACTGGCGCCGTTGCACCAGTACTTTGGGCCAGGGTTTGTCTTCCTGGCCCCCTTCTCCTGGTGCTTATAAATACCCCTGAGGTTCTTCAGAAGGAGATATACAGAGAATTAGGGTAGTTTTCTTTCCCTGTTGTAGTTTAGGATAGTTTAGGTTAGTTGTTCTTCTTCTTCTTCCTTTTTATCTTCCATTTCTTTTAGATCTTGTAATAAGAGAGAGAGAGTGGTACATGTTTGGAAAGCAAAAGTGCTTATAATAGAAGGTGATAATCTATGAAAGGTTCTCTCTTTATCTTTCTTTATTTTCTTTTCTCAAACTCCTTTTACATGTTTAGCTAATTTTCTCTCATGGCAACTAACTACTAACCACTAACTTGCTAACTTCTTTTTGATAATCCACATGAATCTAATAGTCTCTACTTGGCCTTGCTCTTACAAGAGTCATTGATGGCTTATGATGCTGGATCTAACACTCTAACATCCTAACTCTCTAACAAGCTAACATTACTTTACTCCATGCTTACTCTTATTTAGTTTTGATGGTTTAAGTGTAGCTTGCACTTCTTTTGTTGAGTTTGGATGTGAAAGTTATCGTATAGGTCATGCTTTGAAGCGCTCTTGAACCAAGGACTAGTGATGGCCAATGATACATGTGAGACAATTATCACTAAGAGGTTAGCATTGTTAGTAGAGCCATTACTAGTTAGTAGCCATGAGTTTTTTTCTCTTTTACTTTGTTTAGATATACAAACAAAAATCACAAATATCTTATTTTCTAAGTTTCCCACTTCTTCGTGTTTCACTGCACTCTTCTCTTTTCATTTTTTGTTTTGTTTTCTTTTCATTCTTTAAAACGTTGAAGAAACTTTAACACACACGTGACATTTCGGTAAAGCTTCTATTGCTTCCCATCCCTATGGATTCGACCTGTTTAGCCTCTATGCTATAACGTAAGTATCTAGGAAGCCAAAGCATGCACATTTAACTATTGATTTCAAAATATACACTTTTCGTGCGCAATTTTTCCCGATCAGGCGGCACATCCACAGAATGATGGGCAATCAGAACGGACCATTCAAATATTGGAAGATATGCTGAGGGCCTGTGTATTGGATTTTGGAGGCAACTGGGAGAAGTAGCTTTGGTAGAATTTGCATATAACAACAGTTACCAATCAACTATTAGAATGACGCCTTTTGAAGCCCTGTATGGTAGAAGATGTAGGTCCCCTATTTGTTGGAAGAAGTTGGGGACTGAGGATTGTTGGGCCCTGACCTGGAACAAGAAACGACAGAGAAGATTAACTAATAAGGAAAAGGATGGTGGCAGCTCAGAATCGAAATAAGTCATACGCAGACAAGCGTCGCGTGCCACTAGAATTTGGCATAGGGAACATGGTATTTCTGAAGATATCCCCCATGAAAGGGTAGTACAGATCGACAAGAGTAATAAGTTAACTCTTTGTTATGCAGGACCATTTGAAATATTAGAGAGAATAGGGCTACTGGCATACCGATTGGCCTTGCCCCCATAAATGAAAAAAACTCATAATGTGTTTCATGCATCCCAACTAAGAAAGTATGTCCTAGACCCCAACCACATCCTCAGCTACCCGCCAGTTTAGATTCATGAAGACTTGTCTTATACAGAAGAACCAGTACAAATCCTAGATCATAAAGTGAAACAACTAAGGAACAAAATTATCCCTCTTGTGAAAGTACTTTGGAGAAGCCAAAAGGTCGAAGAAGCAACATGAAAAACTGAAGAAGAGATGAGAACCTATTTTTCACAGTTATTTGGAGGTATGCTGAGTTTTGAAGACGAAACTTTCTTTTGGAGGGGTAGATTGTAACACCCGGTAACCCATAACCTCAGATTAATACTTGAAATTATTAATTAACAAGTTTCATATATTAATTAACTATGCACTTCTATATATATATATATATATATATATATATATATATATATATATATATATATATATATATATATATATATATGTGAAACTCCTAGGATCATGTATATTTATTTTGTCACTAGCACCATGACTTTGTTTACATAATTTGGGTATACTATTAATACTTAGTATTTTACTTATAAAATTATTATTATTATAATTATAGTATTCTAAAGTATAATAGGATTACTAGACCTATGGTATTATACCATTACTAAATAAAAGAAAAATCAAATATCAAAAGAAATGCAAATAAGAAAAAAAGAAAAAGAAAAAGAAAGAAAATATATATTAATATGCATCCTCATCCCTAATTAGTGGAGTGGTAGGTATGCATGGTGAATATGGATCAAGGGCTAAGATACTCTTAATCAAAGTGTGGGACACTTGGATTTTTTTAGTAATGACAAACTTGTAAATTCGGAGTGAGGATTCTAATTTTAGAATGAGAGACATCATCTCTTCTTCTTTCCCAAAATACTTGAGAAAATAAGCATAGTGAAACCCTAATGACCTCTTCCTTCTTCCCCTTTTGAGAACCCAAAAAATCCCACTCTTTCCCTCCTTCTTTCCTTTCTCCCGCCCTTTCTCTTCTTTTTCCCCCTCCTCCATCTGGGGGGGTTGCCGGAGCGCAGCCGCCCTAGGACAGCCGTGCCCCAACTGAGGGATTGTAGCCACCTCCCTGGCCGCGGCCAATGGGTGATCCAGAGAGAGGGAGTGGAGGAAAAAGGATGGTTCTTGCAAGGTAGATCTGAGTTTTTGGTAGAGAAACCAAGTCAAAATCTCAACTTTCAGGATCCATTTTCAATCTTAAACAAGCTATAATCTGACAGAATTTTTTAGTATAAAAATCAAATGTTTTGTGTTTTGTTCAATTTTCTTGGTGTTGCTAGCAATAGAAGTTTACCCACATGTTCTTCCGTTATATAAGACATTGTTTGGGGTACAAATAGGAGGGAGATCTAACAATTCAATATTGAAGGAGTTGAGTAAACCTAAACCTTCTTGAAATTGAGTAGAGTAGAATAAGTGGGTTTATAAATTTTTACAGTAACCATAATTGTCGCTGTTTTTGCATAAAAGTATTTTTTTGTGAAGAGGAAATAATAGAAATTTGTTTAAGATTCATGCTATGTTGAGATATGCTTTCATTTTATTGGGTGCTCAAAGCTTAGGTAAGAAAATGTAGCGTATGATGTTCTAAAGTTTAGAAATTATAGGTGATCTTATGATTAACTTTAAGTAATATATGCTCCACATCCTTAAGAAGTGAACTTGTTGATAGGAGGTAAAAGTATAAACTCCCTAGATACAAAACAAGTTGATGGTGCTAGTTGCATATTCCTTGTTCATATTGCGTGGTGTTGTATGGGGTCATGTGCGCATATGTGTGTGTGTGTGTGTGTGTGTATATATGTATATATATCTATATGTATATATATGTATTATATATATATATATATATATATATATATATATATATTATATATATATATATATATATATATATATATGTATGTATATATATCTGTGTGTGTGTATATATATATATATGTATGTGTATGTGTGTGTGTGTGTGTGTGTTGTGTATGTATGTATGTATGTACATGGATTATGCCTAATCTTGGATGGAATTGATATGTGTATTAATATACTTGTTTACTACTACTCCTAAGTAATGTTGAAAATTCTAGGAAGTAACTATCATCTTAATGATGCATGCTATATATGGTATGACTTATTATTGGTTTGTATTCATTTGTTCATATTTTATAATTTGAAGGAAGGGGCCGGCGGGAGACGGTGGAGGAAAAAGATAGTGTGTAAGTTTCATATTTTATATTTTAAAGGAAGGGGCTGGCGGGAGCCAGTGAGAGAAGAAGACTGTGTATAAGTTTCTATTTTATATTTGAAGGAAGAGGCCAGCGGGAGCCAGTAGGACGGGGAAGACGTTGTAAAAGTTTTCTATTTTATATTTTGAAAGAAGGGGCCTACAGGAGCCGGTAGGTGAGAAGGTGGAGCCATATACATTATTATGGTATTTAAGCATGTGATTTTGGGACTTATGTATAGCCGGTATTATAAGTAATGGAATGTGTTACTTGTATGTATACATGTAGTTTGTGACATCCTTAATATTTATGTTATACGGGTGTAGTCAAAATCATGAAGTTAGGAAACTAGGTATGTCATGTATATGTATATGTATATAATTAAATATATTATACAGTTGTATGTATATAACTAGATAAGTTATGCATGGCAAACCAAGGCGGAGTCACCAAATCAAATCATGTAACCGTAAGTAAGTATAGGTTTCCTCCTTGAATACACCTATGGGTTCTTCTATTACATTTACACTTACACTTATATGTATATGTTCAATGCATAATTACTTAAGCTGATGGTTTGCTCGCTGAGCTGTCAAGCTCACCTCTTTCTTTCTTTCTTTCTTTCTTTTTTCTTTTTACATCTTGTTTCAGGACATGACAAGGGTAAGACACCAGCGTAAAACAAGAGGTAACCGTGAAATAGGAAGTTGGATCAATGGCATCTTAACCTTCTCTCACTCGTTGCTTACCTTCTCTTTGCCAGTTTCTTTTACATGCATACATATACATATACATATATACACATATACATACACACACACACATACACACACACACACACACACACACACACACACACCACACACATATATATATATATATATGTATGTATGTGTGTGTGTGTATGTGTGTGTGTGGTGTATGTATATATATCCGTTTTGGGGTACTTTGTGCATATGTACAAAGGGAGACTATATAATTATGTAACGAATTTAAAGGGTGTGAATGCTAAGAAACAAAAAACTATATAGTGTATTTTGCCTCTTTTATGTATAAGAAGGAGGGATGTAAGCCTGTTTTAATGGGTCTTCAGGAACTATCACACTAGTAGTGTAAGTATGGTTGTTGAATATGTTAGATGGTGATGGTATTATGTTTTTGCATAGAATCTATATGCTTGATGAGAAATTTCAGTATATATATGTGGAAGATGTTTGGATTATGTTTATATGTCTTGTATATACTGATATGGATGATGGTGAGCCTGAAGGCCTTGTATTATACTTGTTATGTGTAAAAAATGGTGAATTTTCCAAGAGAAATGCTGCCGAAATTTTGAATGATCGCTTGATGGATGTTATATGTATATTTGCTTGGATGATTAATGATCAATGTGTGCCTTATATTTGGGACCGTTACAACGACCACGTCATCATCTCTTCTCAGGAGCAGCCTCAATTTGAAAGTTCATACTTGGATGTCTCGGACCGCTCCTAAAGACAAAGGCTTCCTAGCTGTGTGTCCGATGACTTATTCTCTAGCGATCTGTAGTGTACCAACAACAACGTCTTCCTCGCCAAGGGATTATCCCGGACGATCTGCAACCTAATCTAAATCATTAAACAAAGATATCACATCAGGGATACTTGCCATAGATAGTGGCAGAATGGCCAAAAAGGTTTCAAAGGATCTGTAATCAGTTTGGAGCTCAGAAAAGTGCTTGGTCGAAGGCTCCTCTGGCAGTCCCGGAGCTCGGGGATCACCAAAGCCCTTGTGTCCTCATTGAACTTAGGGCCTGGAACCAGTCCACTTCTTCAAAGAGAAGCCTTTCTTCATCTTCAGCTTCTCCTTCCGCATTTCATCCTCGTCAGATCCATAAGCGAGATCATCAGAGTCCTACAGATTACAAGTATGAATGAGGGAACGATACAGAGATATCATTAATAAAATCAATGTACACCTCCCGAAGCTCCTGTACAAGAGGATCCAATTCTGATCTTTTACTTTTCAGGGGACTGTCCTGAGAATATGATTCCGTCGTCCTCGTCCTATTTTCAAGGAAGTCATGACTAAAGATTACTTTTCTTCAGGCGGAGTCTCATCTTCAGTAGACTTACTCCCAACTGTGCCGGAGCTCGACCCTGTCAGACCCCTTGCGTACAATTTATCCCTCGGGACAATAGGAGGCACGACAGGTCTATTTGGGAACAACAACTAATTCTAGTTACACTTGTAATACTCGATCCCATATAGCTTCTTGGCTCGCTTTTCAGACTCCGCCAAAACTAGTTCACTGCCCTGGGTAGTTGTGCCTGAGCCCCAAAACAATAGTAATCTCCCAGAACGCTCTCCTCAGTGGCTTCCCAAGGCCTGGATACTCAGACTATGGTATTGCTCCATCCATGATCGTTATCTGATAGGTTGATAATCAATCTTGAACGACCTCCTCGCGGAATGAAGGAATAAGCCCCATATTAAAGTTTTTGCGTCGAATGTCAAGTTACAAAATTTGCAAGGCTATACGAATCGGGAGCAAAGTCCACACAAAGGGCTTCGAAAGCTAGGACCTCTGCCACGCGCCAGGTGTGAACTGGGTGGGAGCAACGTCATAATAAGCCAGCGATTGGCGAACAAAGATAGTAAGAGGGAGATGCACTCCCAGTGCCAACACCTGGAGATTGAAGTACACTCCTCCCTGAGAAGGATGCACCCAACACCTGGAGATAGAAGTACACTCCTCCCTGAGAAGGATGCACCTTAACGTCTGTATCAGGATGACACCACTCGATAACAATGCCAGGGGGCAGACGGACATGATGCTTCTTCAGGTACTCGACCATATCTCCTTGGTTGACAGCCGGCGAGGGGTCGAAGTCCATTGCCTCTCTCATTCTGAAGTGAGACCTCTTTCTCTCGACAGCAAAAGTTTTTTTGGCTAACATCCCTTGATCTAGCCAGAAGATGAGAGATTAACCCATGAGCTTAGGGCAGAGGATGAGAGGAGTTTGAGAATTTTTTAAAACTAGGGCTTTCAGAAGAAAACCTAAAAATTTCCCCCAAATTTATATGATGGAATGGATATCATCGCAATGATTAGCCCTAAGATCAAATTGAGGTGTCACAGCAATCCTAGGTTCAGATCGGACCTTTGCGCAAATCCCAATGAATCTTATCCACCAAACGATCTCTTTCTACACATACTGATCGACTGTATGTTTTGACAGCTGGTTATACAGAGCATAGGCAGTATTAAATGTGCAAGATACGAAGATATACGTCAATTGCTTTTCTCTGACTATAAGGCAACAAACCTATCCACTAGCCCAGGGGTCAAGTTGGTTACTCTACCCTCTTTTCAATCCTACACTCTGGAAAGGGAAAAAGCGGGGAGCATCTGTAGTGGTCAATTTCCAATTCGTGATGAGTTGCGCCACGTGTCCTACCACCTAGGGCATCGCTTCTCTGCAAGCGAATTCAACTTACATACAAGCCTAACATGGGTCCAAAAAGAAAGCCTCGGGCCTTGCCCTGAGCCCATATCTGGTCAGAAATTACTTACCCGGATCGACCACTTAACCGGAGCTGGGCAACTCTCTGAAAACTCTAATAATCGGTACAAGGATCCTTTTCAGAGCCAAGGCTTTGACACAAAGACTCTCTGAAGCCTATACTCCTACAGTGCTTACAGCTGGACGGCACGATCCCCATGATTTACAGATCTAGCTATGCTGCCATATCACCCCCATGTTCAAAATGTTACAACGCTCCTATCAATGCGGGCTGTTATAAATAGTAACGAATATATCTGCATGGCTATCCCAACAATCAAGCAGCACGATCCAGACGGTTATGAGAAATTCATAATGTGCACATCATACAGTTATGGAGATCCAAAATATTCGCACCCACGATGAAAACTCAGACGGGTATAGATATACCTGCATCTCCACTAAGAAAGAGGTTAGCTTCTGATTACTATTGAGAACCCCATTCATACATTATTCTTTTCCTTTCTTCAAAGAATGATACTTACTCTCACGTCTGACGGTTTTCGGCCCGCACTATACCGATGCTCTTGACGTAAAAGGTGTTCTATGTTTTTGGCATGATCAATCAGGAACGTCCAATCGTCTGTGGCAGAAAATTCCCACCACAGTAGGCTAATAATAAAAAATTAGGATAGAATTTATTATGAAAGAGCGGAAACATCTATCGATTCAAACTAGAAATAATATCAAAGAAAAGGAAATATGCAAATTTTATCGTTGAACTCTTTTGATTAAGTTCCGTAAAATATATGTGTCACGCCCCGCTTCCCAAAATACGTGAAAACGAAGTCGCGACGAGAGTCGACAATGTATATATGTGAGGAGAATACCTCACATATCATGCTAAGCCTAAAGTAACCTGAACAAGCTATGAAATCTACTACGATAAATCAATATCACTGCAATATGACATATAAATATCTGACACAATGATAACATATGAATAAGAATATGAAATGATGACTGGAAACAATATAGAGAGATCGCGGAATAACATGAATAAAAGAGCAAAAATACCGATAATCAAGAAGAGAGAAACTCCAGCTCCTCGCAATATATACGATCTCAATGAACACCTAATCAATAATATGAAACATCTAGTATCTGAACGTGCGGATCCAGGGTCATCAGAAGCGACCTAATGAGTGCATAAGAAAATGAAAAGTGCTCGTGCATATAAACAGTGTATACAAAATAACAATAGGTCTAAAACTGAAAATAAAAGATTACTGAATAACAATAACATGAATAAGTCTGCAGATAAAAGACAACTAATATAACTGTAAACAACAACTGATGTCAAGATGTGTAACCTAGCATATGTCACTAGTCTGGTATACAATCTGGTCATGTGTATAATTATATGTCTATCATAACTTATATGAGTTCAATCAGGTGAGTACAGTCAATTATAGTATATAGTAACAATTTATCAATATTAATTATGTCAGCGAACACCAATTGCCACTTGTAATAGACGCATCCCATACTACGTCTACTACACGTGTCAATCAGGATCCTAAATTATTGAAATTAGTAGAAGAGACATTATTTATGCTTTAGGTGGGTTCTGTACATACTCGGAACCACAGCCTAATCACCTGGCACTGAACCAGGTCCTACCACTAGGTAGTCAATAACAATAACAATATGAACAATACAGGATGTCAGTCATCCCCTGGAATCCTGTAGTGGAACTGTATATCGGCTGCGCAACCTGTATCCTAGGTCTACCCGAAATACAGATGTTGTCTCCTCCATCAATTTTCTCAATCCCGGTGTAAGTTGTTTATTATATTATTATTTAGAACAATCAATATCCATGTTATTTCGATTACTGGGACGATACAGTGACAGTAACAATATCAATGATGTAACAATAACAATGTGAATAATATTACCATGTAAACGGTAGAACAATTGAACAATACATGTGTTACAGTCTGACAATATTTATCTAATAACTTTCAATAACATGAATACAATAACAAGTCTGAATACTGCTCAATAGATAGTCTCATTTAGAACTGATCAATATCTCATCCATCTACAATAAGATACAATAGTAACTGATCCATCAACTAATAGTCCCAATACAATCATCATGAACATCAAGTATCAATCTATGTGAAAGTTCTGATATGGTAAACTATCACCTCAATAAATCAATAACCAGCTATCTCATTCCTGTCAGTTTACTCTAATCCTTTATATTATCAGTATATCAGAGTCTCGCATAAACAGTCAGGTATATCTAGTATATCCTCACTATTGAATAACCTAAGATCATCGATCAAGATCACAACACGTTCTCACTTTTATTCAAGGTCAATCACAATATTCAACACAAAGAATATACTTCTCAGGTCAACTACAAATCTAACTAAGTCCATATATAGTTCCAAACATCAAGGTAGATTCAGTTTTCAAATAAAATAGCATCATATTCTACCAGTCCTCAATATTTAAAAAGATTCCTTTCTAAATAATCACCAAACAATTGCCTCATAATATTTTACATGAAATGTATCACTCATCCACAAACATGACTAAGGTAATCACTAAGTCCTGTCAAGTTACAGTTAAAGATATACCACAAATAATCCTGAATCCGAAATGGTAAATAATTTACAATGAAATGATAAGACAATAATATCTCATTAACATGTTATTGAATCCACTATATTCATGTGCTATATTAATTCATATTAATTCAATCTACTCTCTTTCTTAACTCTAAGTCAATCTCCACTCCAATAAGAGTCCAATAATAAATCCAAGCATCAACAGATATAATAAATCAAATAATGTTACCCATCGATAAAGTGAGTCACCACATCTCAGTGCTAAGATACTAACTCTGCACACACACACACACATACATCAACAAGATATCAATTTTATTCTCTATCACCAGATCCAGTCTCACCCTAATATAGTCCACTGATCCAATCTACCAATGAAGCAATCTCATTAATTATTCCTCAACTTTATAATTAAATTATCATCTGGTTATTACTAATAAGGAGGATCAAGACTAATACTCATCTGCCTAGAATAATGGAACGAGTCAACAATATTGTTGGTAACAGAGTAACAACATATCAATAAAACAATATCAGAGTATCACAATGTAACAATAGTGACCGACATGAGCTGAATAATGCAGAATAATTTATACATAGCATGAAATATTAAGATAAAATGCTGAAATTGAAATAAACAAATAAACAAACACTCACATGAAATGATGCGATTTGAAACTGAATCACCGTCTGGTCTCCACTGCACGAACTGGTACAAATCTCCGAATCATCTCATGGGTCAATTTTTGAATCGCCAGCGTATTAGGTCCATAACAAACATAAATCCAGATCGGGTCTAGGTCTTTTGTTACCGAGTGTGGAGCGCACGAACAGGTCTGCATCGCGGTAACATATAACCAAACACATATAGCCACACGTACATATAAATACACATGTATACACCCCTATACATATATATACGAGTATATACATACATACATATAATCATGCATACACTCAGGCATACACAATACTCATACACTTATAATCATGCATACATTTATACATACATATGCACTCTTACATAAACATATATAACAAACATGCACACCTCCATACACACGTAGCACATATTCACAAATATATCATCACATAATAATTTATGCACACCCAATCACAAATGACACATACATAAATACATACATAATAAAATAGAAATAGAGAGGAAGAGAGGGCACACTCACGGTGTAGGAGGAGACATGGCCGGGAGAAGGCCGCGATGGAGCTCGCTGGAAGAGGTGAAAGCCGCGGAGGGGGAGAAACTCATGGCCGGTCATGGAGAGTTCGACGACAGAGGAGGCAGAGGCCACGAGGATGTTGGGGTGTCGCGAGCTGCCGTCAGGGTCTCTCTAGAGAAGAAAGAGGAGGACGTATGGTGGGTTGGGGCTGTCAGCAAAGGAAGGAGGAGGAGATTAGGTTAGGGTTTTGGTTTAGGATTAGATGTTTATATAGGAGATGTTAATTGGTTATGATTATATATTTAGGATTAGGATAATTTAGATTAGATGGTTAAGATTAGGAGATAATGAGAGATTAGGTTAGTTAGAATTTTTATTTAATTAAGATAACTATAAAATTTAGTAGTTAAGATATATGAGGATTGAGTTGGTTAAGATTTAGATTTGATGGATAGGATTAGATAGGATTAAATATAGAGAGAGAGATATATATAGGGTTAGTGATTAGATAGTTAAGATATAGAATTACATAGTTAGGATTTAGGATTTAGTTGATAGGATAAGGATTAAAATATATTAAAGATTAGTTAGGATTTTATTTTGAAATAGAGTAAGTTGAGATTGTGATTTTGAAAATAGGATGTACATTTGGTTAAGTTAGAATTAGATATGATTTTGTTAGGATTTGAATTTGAGATAAAAATTAGATATTGGGTAATTGGTTTTAGTTTGGGTTTTGACTCAAATAAAAGAAAAATAAAAGGAATGGAAATGAGCTCATGACATGGGTCAAGAAAAAATAAAAGTAAAATAGGAAATAAATATGAGTTAATGGGTAAAGATAAAGCATATGAAAATGAATACTTGCATTTGGATTGGGCTTAGGATAAAAAATAAGAAAATGAAAGAAAAAGGAAGAGAAAAATGGAGGGCAAGAAGTGAGCTTGTCTAAAAATAATACACAAAATAAATAGCAATAATATTAATAATAAGAATAATAAAAATAAAATACAAAGTTATTTAACATTAGCAATAATAATAATTATCAATAGTAATAAGCATAATAATAATACATAACAACAATAATAATTAACACAAAATACATGCAATAAAAAAACTATTATTCATTATTAAATCTTGTATTTTAAAAATAGAGGTATTACCCTAAAAAAAGAACCAACAAACCAAAAAATCCTCTATCTGTTTCTTTTTTTTCTCTCTTTCTTTTTCGCTAATAAATGCCCAAAGGCTGCATCAGCCTCTTCAAAACAAAAATCTTTGTTATCTGCGTCAACTAACAATGATCATTGAGGAGGAAAACATGCCTCCAATAAAAATTTGCCCTACTTCTCTCGGTCATTCCCTTTAAACCTAACACGGATAGAGTTGAAACCCTTAATGCATCCCATCAAGTTGCAAAAATTAAGTTACAACGATATTTATAAAAGAAACTATGGTAAAATTTTAATCCTTGTTTAATCCTGCCCGGCTAAAACCTGAGTTAGATTTGAGTAAAAACCGCCAATATAATTTTTAGTCAAATTTAACAGATTTTCTAATGGAGAGAACTTTAGATAATGATGAAGCTGATGATATTAATGGCTCTTGTTAATGTTGATGTATGCCAACTATGACATATCTCAACAAACCTCCAAACTCTACCCCCATCCAATCTCATTGAATCTCACCTACTACACTCTCACTGAAAGGCATTCTTCATGTATGGATACAAAGATTAAATTAGCCTCAAATACAGCTGTATGCTTGGTTTAAAAAAAATGAAGTGAGGAACCACAAAAATTAAGTGAGAGAACGTAAATGACAAAGAAAATCAATAGAGAAGGTTCCATCAATCATTTTATTTTGTAGGTTTATGGAAGCACGTGGAGTAGGTGTTAATTTAGAGATGCATTGCTACAGGCCACGACAATTTTTTTCCCCTTATTTTCTCTCAATTTCTGATCTTGAACACGAAGGAACATGTCCTACCTCTTGAGTTTTTTTCTTTTCTTTAAGGGCATGTTTGGTAAACGAAAGTGAAGAAAGAAAACCGAAAGGTGTCAGTTTTCTCAAGCTTTCCCAATAAAAACTTGGTGATGGGCCTGTAATGTCAGTTTTTCAGCCTATTTTATCTTCATTTTGTAGTGAAAGTGAAGTGAGAAAAATAATGATAATGTCAGTGCAAATTTTCTCCACTTTTGATTCTCTCAAACAAAAAGTCAAGAGAGAAGAAGGCTGAAAACTGACATATAGACCTGCAAAAACACAATTTTTTACTATTTTTCTTAGAAACAAACAACCCCTAATTAACAAATTGGTGAGGCTGCATTAAGAAGTACTACTTTTATGCCGGTTGTCATTTTCGGATTCAAAACAAGAACAAGTATAATGTATAAAGATTATAATATTAGCTACATTCAAATTAAATCGCAATTCATCGAGTCTTGACTATAATCTTATTTAATCATATATCTAATCACCTTCGTATTTGACATAAGATTAGTCTCGCATCTTTTTTTCTTTTAAAAAAAAAACTACTAAACTAGCCGGTATGCTTGAACTATAAGGCGCATATTCAAGAAACTCCATACGCCAACTTCATCCTAGTTGAGTAGTCAAACACTATTCTTTATATTTTAGCAAGCAGATCCTGAGCTTCCAAGTTTCTTTGACTTTCTTCATGGAAAAATGAGACTTGGACTTTCCCTGATGATAAAATACTTTTCTTATATACAAAAGTCATAGTGGGAAATATAAATGAACTTGAGACTCTTTTGAAGTTCACTCGCACCTTCTCTTATCAGTGTAACACCTTCAGGAATGTGCACATTTAATATAATCACCAGAAGTTGTATTCTTTTTTTTTTTGGGGTCTAGAAATTAGGGTTTGCTGCGATCACAAGGAAAAGGAAGTGGAGGCTGAACACCACACAAATACAAGATAGATAATCCACAGTCACAGATTCGATGTCTCTCTGTCTCTCTCAATATCATCCACCCACTCACTTCTCTTTGTGTTGGGTACTTCTTGTCTTGACTCGTACCTAACATTAACAACAAAGACTCTTCTCTTTTTGTTGGTTACTTGTTATCTTGACTCGTACCTAACAGTAACAACAAAGCTCTTATCTTTTTCGGGTTGAGATCAATGGAATTTTTGATAATGAAGCTCTCTTTGTGGCGAAAATCCATAGGAAGTCGGTCATTTGAAACATGTTCATCATCTGATAGGTAAGTTTTAAAGCAAAAGGTGATGTTGCAATTTTGTGGAGAAATCATTTAAAAAGTTTCATGTGAAACTGATTAAATCTGGAGCAGGTAGAGAAAGCTTAGCATATAGTAACATAGGAGAGTGTATCTTATGTGCTGCGTGGCATTGACATCCAGTTAATAGTTTCATGGGATCCCTAGTTTCATTGTTTATTTGGGTGAAAAAGAAACGTGATTCAGATGCATCTTATGGCATGGTTAACAACTAATCTCCCTGAAATTTTATTTCAATTCTCCTCAAATCAAAATGAAAATGACGGGTTTTATTTGTTTATATTGGATATCTTTTTGGTTTTGTGCATTGAATCTGGGTTACTATTGTACTATTATTAAGTTCCTGTGATCACAATACTAGAACTCAGTTTTGATCAGAATTAAGGATAATTATATTTTATTTTAACAATATTCAGGATCAGTGAACATACAAATAAAAGAGCCAACAGTTCTCATCATTGTGTGACAGAAACACATGAAGCAAAATTATTGTCATACATGAAAAATACATTGGAGAGGTTTAAATATTGTTGGGTTCTGCTTAACAGGAATCAATCTGACAACTATTCAAGATCACTGAAATATCAACAATCTAATTGGCCAGGTCGGCAAATATCAGGTGGGAGGTTTTCCGTTCAATAGAACGTTCCTTAATTTAAGAACCACCTTTCAATTTCCTTCTTGGTTAAACACCAATTAGACTGAATCTAAATCAGTCTCGATATACTGTAAAGTATATCCCATGTATAAAGAACTTAATTCACTTATACAGTATTTAGAGTGAGGTACGCTTAGAGCGAATCTCCTTTAGACAATTACGTCCCCCACACCGGTGCTAACGGGATAATGGACGCTGGTCTCCCAAGATACAACACTCCTTCACGGTATTTGGATAGCACTACCAAATCATCGTACGGTCGAACCGTAGTCAACCAGTACCTTCACAGGATCGTTGAAGCAGCGGGACAAGGACAAATTCGAATGAATATTTGCCTTTACTTTGGAGTAGCACCTACTGTTGAGGACGAAGGAAGGTTGAAGAATATTCTTCTTCAGAAGTCTCAGATTCAGACAACAATTCTATAAAAGAATCTGTTGAATTTCTGAGCCCTCTTTTAGAACGAATTTTGCAGAATCTTCTTTGGAAGTCGCTTCGGAAACCGAATCTCCCACTTCTCGTTAGAAGTTACTTCAGAACTTCACTTCCAGTTCTGAACGAAAAACTTCACTTCCAGTTCTGGACGAAGAACTTCACTTCCAGTTCTGGACGAAGAACTTCACTTCCAGTTCTGAACGAAGAAGAACTTCACTTCCAGTACTGAATGAAGAACTTCAGTTCCAGTTCTGAACGAAAAAGAACTTCACTTCCAATACTGAATGAAGAACTTCAGTTCCAGTTCTGAACGAAGAAGAAAGAGGGAGAGAGATTTCGTTTGGTGTTGGTGTGTATTTCAATTGAGAATTTGGAGTGCTATATATAGCGCTCCAGGAGGGGCCAACGGGTCCGAACCCAACGAAAGGTTGCAACCTTTCGACCCAACAGTCACGACTGTTGGCTGCCCAACTGACGCACCCAACAGTCGCAACTGTTGGCATTCCAACAGTCGCAACTGTTGGCATTCCAACAGTCTTGGAGCGGGTCCGTTGGCGGGTCAGTTTGGATCCGGATAGCGGAGCGGGTCCGGTTCGGGTAGCGGAGCGGTATGCTCGCAACCCATACCCGCAGACCCGATTCAAAACCCATACCCGCAGACCCGATTCAAAACCCATACCCGCAGACCCGATTCAAAAAGAACCAGGCCGGGTAGGGAACCCGAACCCGAACCCAGACCCGGTCCCGGTCCCGAACCCGAGCCCGAGCCCGCCCCGGCGCCGGCCGGCCGCCACCGCCGCCACCAGCGGCGCGCGCGCATGCACAGGCATAGATCCCTCCCAATCGCGCACGAAAACTCCAAGTACCAAAGGGCACGCCCTTTGTTCTCAATTTTCTTTATTTATACACCACAAACTTCCATCCCATGGCCAATGTGGGACTAAATGCTTTTAGCTACCTTTAGTCCCATTTTTGGCTTTGAATTAGGCAATCTTTAGACTTGAATATCTCATTCATTCGAAGTCGGAATTGAACATGTGAATATACCACGTTCATCCCCAATGGAAGGAGAACACACTCCAACCATCATCCAATTGATTCGATCAACGGATCTCGCCATAATTCAACTCAAAGATTCGCATTTATATTCTTCAATTCCAACAATCCCCCACAATGAATGGAGATTCAAGGAAATGACACACAAAGAGACTATGACTCTATTGTGAAAGGTACTTTAGAAAAGAAACTGCATCAGGATAGGTGAACTAGGTCTTGAACCTTCCATAGCGAAAGATTTATCGGACTTACTGGCTAATCAGTGAACTAGGTCTTGAACTGTTAGCCGTTAGTGTAAGCCAAGTCAACAAGCTTCACACAGTGACTTTCCAAATCAACTTGGTTCTCGGTTGTGTCCGTTTTGGCCCTGGACATTCTTGGTTTCAGAGAGTATCTTTAGGGAATAACAGCCTCTATAGAAATTCCCAAAGAGCCGACCCAACTCTATACTCACATAGGTGATCGTCCTATTAAGAGTAGTCTACTCTACTCCACTTGTTTAGTAACAAGATATAGGCATCATTAAAAGCGTTAAGCTTATCCTTAATCCACTTGTAGAAAAGCACTTATTGTAAGTTCACCTAGAGGGGGGGTGAATAGGTGATGGCTAACCTAATGGTCACTTAATGCCAAATAATGCGGAAGCTAAAAACAATTATGACCAAATAAAACTTTTACACTAAACACCACGTATAACACAAGAGTGTTGCCGAATTCCCCGTGAAGGGCTCTGGACAAACTCCTCTAGATTCCCCTAGATAAGGGTTGAGGGTGCCGCGTTGGCTCTCTTGGTTAAATACAAGTGTTAGCAAAACAACCCAAGCAAGTATAACAATTTAAGCACACAAGTATATCAAGCATATAAATATAAACACTATAATTGAATGCAAGATATAAACAAGGAGATAGAGAGAGAGAGAGAGACTGAGCAATCGCAAACACAAGGGATTTGTTTCGAGGTTCGAGCACACTTGCTCTACATCCCCGCCTTCGACACACGAAGGATTTCCACTAAGCACGATCCCAATGGATCTCTCCTTGGTGCCGCAACACCTACAATCCCTCGGACTCCCTAGTCCCGTACACACGCAAGCCCCACAAGCTGCCGAGGCCGCACCTCAAACCAAGAGTTCACAACCGAACTCTAAACCACCACGAGCACACTTGCCGTTTCCTCAAAGTCCAAGAATGAAATCTCTTGGTGATCTAAACACTTTGATCACCAATAAAAGCTCTCAACTACAACACTCCTACAGAATGAATAATCATGGATGCTCAAGTGTAGTGTGAGAAAAGCTAGGATGAGAAAGGTGGAGGAAAAACTCAAGAAATTCACTTTAACACTCTTGATAATATCTTCCCTTTTGATTGAAAGTATTAGCTCTCAATTTTGTGGAGAAAAACTTCTGAAAAGAGTAGGAAAACTGGCTCTAAAAGTCTCCAAAAATCTTGTTACAAAAACAATGACCAAACCCCTAAATTTATAGGCTGTCAAAAACTAGCCGTTGGGGTCTGTCAGGCCTGCCGGTCGACCCGCTGGTCGACCGCCAACGGTCAAAAATCCGACCGTTGGAGCCTCCGGTCGACCGCCCGGTCAAACCAAAAGAACAGAGAGCACTGCTCTCAGTTCCGGTCGACTCGGTCGGTCGACCGGCCATCTGCCAGGTCAAGGCGTGCACGTCGTGCACGTCGGTCGACCGGTCCGGTCGACCGACTTCAGATATAGTCGACTGTATAGTCGACTTGCTGAAGCCTGAAATAGAAAACTAGGATTTAAAACTTGGTCTTTTTGATTGAAATAAAATCCCATAAATGCTTAGAAAATCTACAAAAATAGTTTACCAATATACTTTGATATACAAACATGCTTGCACAAAATCAAGGCATGTTATAAAAGATTTGGACTATTTTTGTAATATGAAAATATTGGCTCAATTGAAAACTTGTATTTTTCTAAAACTTGTTTTCCAAACTTCTTCATGATACAAAACAAGATATTTTGAATTCATTAAAGCATAGTGTGTATGGATATGATCCACTACACAATTAAGATGAAATATCTATGTTTTTGACATTAAGCTCTAAATATGGTTTTGGATAAAAGATATGCATATAAGAATTCCAAAAAGTATTTTTCCAAAATGAAAGTCTTTTCTAAATCTGAAAATTCTTTTATGAAAAGACAATTAAATCAAGAGTGTATGTGTGTGTGATATGTTTTTGAGTAATCCACCAACTATTCTATCCTTTACATTTTATCTAAAAACAAAAATCTTATACCTAGACACAAGTCTTGATCTTGAAGTCTTCCCTCGAAGTCTTCTCATCTTCTTGACTTGGTCCAAACACGATCCAACGAGCTCAACATTTGATGTGGTCTTGATGCATAGGCTCGTGAATCAACGGTGCTAGCTCTAAAACTTGACTTTAAATCCTTTGTTGAAGCTCCACCCTACTAAGATCTTGATAACAAATCTGTCACTAATTAAATACAAGATCATTAGTACTATAACTACATGAGTTGATCATCATCAAAACTAGAGTGATGGGCCTTTGGGCCAACAATCTCCCCTTTTTTGATGATGACAAAACTCATGAAGTTATATATGCATGATTAAGTAAAGCTTCAAAGAAGCTCCCCTTAACTCATGCATAACACAAAAGAATAAATATATGCAATAGAGCTCATAAACATGTATGCAAATGTATAGAGATAAAACAAATCAAATCTTTTTCTCCTATTTGCAAAACAAAATATATATGCATAAAACATAAATCCTACTAACATGCATATAAATCTCAAATTCTTCTCCCCCTTTTTGTCAATCATCACAAAGGGGTAAAAACACAATCGACAAATTTTTCTCTCCCTTTTTTTGTCATAAACAAAGAAACCAATAAAGGGGTCAAATCAAACATATCAATAAAAGGTTATATGCGATATACATTCATGAAGAGGAAGACGCTAAGTTAGCTTCCCTACACATATGCATTACATGAAGAAGGGATGATAAGCCCCAATTCACATAACACATATTATGTAATGCATAAGAGGAGATGTGAAGCTCCCCCTACACACGTGTACCACATAAAGAAGAGTTGTCAAGCTCCTCAATATACAATACACTCAACATGAATCTATATGTAGAAGAGATGTTAAGCTCTCCTTGCATATAGGCAATACAAATCAAAAATTTTGAATTTTTCTTATAAAACAAATCTTGAGATATCAAATAAACATGATAATTTTTTTATTTTTTATTTTTTTTTATACCAATTTTAAAACATAATGCATAAGCTTAAAAAGTTTGAAGTAAGCTTAGCATAAACAAAGTTTGTGCTTTTAAACATGTAAATCAATTTTAACTCAAGCACAAATACAAAACATATATATGTATGAAAAATGAGTACAATTGAAATTGATACATACATATATAAGAGAACAAAATATGAGTATATACAAAAATAGAGTCAAATTGATACCAACTGAAAATATACAATGATACCAATTGAAAATTAAGCTTAAGTGTATACATCATATAATCTACCACATGAAGAACTCGAACTAGTTAAATGAAAATGTTTGAAAACTAGTACGGAATCCTTCAATCAAGGAATAAAATAAAAATGGCAATAAAGCTTAATATTCCTTTAAATGAGACAATATGAAAATCATCATAAATTTTGAAAACGTAAAAATCACAACAAAAAAAATTTATTTATTAAAAAAATTATATTCCAAGGTATATGTATGTTTTGACAACACAAGAAGTATACATACATATTCCTAAATACAATTGAGTCCATATATATAGATTTGCATGAAAGGCAAATGACTCAAGAGGTATGCATGTATATCTTAAAGTTTGGCAAAATAAACATATACATGAAATGAAAGCACATGATCATAACACAAATCTAAAAAGGAATACAAGTTTAAAAGTATGGATCATCAAAACTAGGCTATACTAGCATACCTAATGGGCACAAATAAGCAATCAAACCCAACCATATATAGATTTATTTGTGGCCCACAATGTGTACAAGTATAAATCCTAGTGTTGACAAAAATTAACATTTAAACTAATATTCAAATTATGAAGCATCAAATATTGAGAACACAAAAGAATTTGTCCATAAGATTAAAAAATAGGATCATGTGTAAATTTTATAAACTAATTGAAGAATAGATAACTAGTATAAATTGATTTTGAAAAACTAGTTAAAGATCCTTCAAATACATCAAAGCATATGTTTTTCATGAAACATAACTAGATACACAAAGTTGACACTCAAAATTTATAAAGCTCATAAATGTGTACATGAAACATAGTCATGACTATCATACCAAAAAAATGTGAGTGTACAAGCATCATGTAATTAGTAATTTCATGAAAATAACCAATGAAGCTCACATCAAACATGAATAACATTTTATCAAAAACAAATCTTGAAAATACAATTTTTCATTTAACAATAAACTTCTAGCATATGTATGATTCATCTAATCTTAACAATACATATACATATCCAAAAATAAAAGAGTCAATTAATGATATTTGCATGAAGGCAAGAGACTCACGGGTATACATGTATATTATTAGATTTGAATTAAAAATACATATACATGAAGTAAAATCATAAAATTGGCAACACATGTATAAATGAAAGAATCATCAAAACTAGTTCATACATATGCATATAGTGGGTACAATGAGCATGAAGTGCAATCATATATAAAACAAATGTAGCTCACTATTTGTACATGTATAATACAAGTTTTGTATAAACTACATCTAAGCATGTTTTTACCACATGAAGCACATTAAATCATAAAACATGAACATGCTATGAATATTATGAATGAGCAAGCATGAACATAAATGAAATAGGAGTTTAGAGATTGTTACCAACTCCAAAGCTCCAAGCATGGTGGTCATCCCACCAAAACTCCTTGATAGCGGTGCATCAAATGTATGTCCTTATAGTCCATGCAACCACCACCAAGGCACCAAATCTCTCACGTCTTGTGAGAGCCCTCACCTACATCAAATATAAATGGTGGGGACTTTGGTACCCATTTTCTTTTGGGTCCTTAGGGGTTAGCTTTGTAAGAAACCCAAACACTTTTCTTAGCAAAATTTAAAACATTTATCTTATCTTAACAAAATTTTGCTAGATGGCCTTTGCGGCCACAATGTGTATACTTGTACACCTTAGGATGCATATGATTGTGTGTGTGGTCATGGCGTGCAAAGTGTGCATATGCATGATGTAAGATCCCTAGCTAGTAATACAGTATTTTCATTTTTCTAAAAGTATTTATTTTGAATTACTGATTATTTTTATTTCATCAACTTGATTTATTATTTTCTTCCTTGTGATATTTCTATTATTAAATATGGGAATTTATTTTTAAGATAGTAAATGGTAATTTGGTATTATGTTTACCGTTATTTATCATTGACATTTCTTTTGCTAAATTATTATTATTATTTCATTTCCATTAGTTGTTAATATTATAATAGTTATTTCTATTATCAATATTTTATTATGATTATTTGTTGCTATTACGAATATTGATTGATATTATTGGTAGTGGATATTCTATTATCATTTCGTTGTTAATTATTATTATTATTATTATTAGTGCTACCATTATTTTATTTATTTTAATATTAGTATTATTAGTGGTGAATATTATTATTGTTGTTGTTATTAGTGTTAATTATTTAATATTATTATTTGTTCTTTAATTAGTAGTAGCATTATTCCTTCCCTTGTATTCTTGTTCCTACCCATCTAGACCCACTACCCAAACCCATTCCTAATCTTACCCATTACTCTATTTGGATCTAACCCATAACCCATAACCATAACCCGATACCCTTATATATAATCCTAATTCTAAACCCTAATCTAATCTCTCCCTCAATACTGCCGCACATCCCAGATCTGAGCTCACCTCTCTCCTCGGTGAGATCCCCTTCACCCGCACCCCATCCCTGGCCGGCCTCCTCCCTGCACGACAGCAGCCCGGCGCGACAGCACCCCAGATCCGGCGTCTCCTCCCCTGGCCGGACCACCCTCCGGCGCTCCTCTCCTCAGCGCCTGTAGCCCAGCCGCCCCGATCTCCTCACCAGAGCAGCCGCACCAGCAGGCGCACCCCCGAAGCCCGTGCTCCTCCTCTTCGTGAGATCTCCGGTTCCTCCACATGGCCGGATCTCCTCCGCGGTAACAGCCCACAACAACAGGCCACGCCCCTTGACTTCCATGGATCGCTCGTCTCTTACTTGTTTGATGATTTCGATCAGATTTCTAGTGAAATCGAAGGAATTTCTAGTGCTTCTTGTTGTTGATTTGATATAGGGAATAGGCTGGAGCATGGAAGTGTGATTTCAGTTTACAGCATTAAGGAGACCAACATTACAGAGTCTAAAGCTTCTACCTCCTCTGTTTCCTTGTATAGTACTGCTGGTTCCGAGCCAAGGTGAACGTGTGCAGGCCGCGCGTCACTCCAAGCACCACCTCCGGCGAACTCCGCGAGGCTCCGCGGCAACTCGATCCACCTCCACGGACTACCGAAGTCCCGCGTGCACGAGCCATGGCCGTGACCATGCTCCCTGCGTGAGCCCCTCCCCTCTCTTCATATAATTTTTATACATGATGTTCTCATTTTGTATGTCCTACTAGCATGCCTATGTGGGTGAGTAATTTTCATGTGTGGGTAATTTTGATTGGTTGGTATAAAAGCATGTAGGCATGTGCTATAATTTAATTAATTGGCTATGTATATATATATGTAAAGTGCATTCATTCTTGTGTGTGTGTGCTGTGCTTAGTGCATGAGCAAGTGCATGCAACTATAGAGAAATGTAAATATATATGTATATATGTATTGTGTTAATGTGTGAGTATTTACATGTATGTATGTACGTGTACGCGTATATGTTCGTATGTACGTGTGGGTGTTTAGCGTGTATTTATAATTATTTGTATGTATTGGTTGCGTGTTACAGCATTTTGGATTTGTTTGGTGAGATCCGGACCAGCAGCCCAGGAAGGAGAGCGGCAGCACGGCAATCCAGAACCAGCGCACATGATGGGCGAGTAGGCCTTTCTCCTGATCCACGCCAAGCCGTCGTCGAGACCAGCACGGTGGCCTTCCCCAGTACCCTGACTACCCTCCTATGCAGTCCGATAGCGAGGAACGACACCACAGCGACCGTAACGGCGACTCGCCCGACAACGACCAGATTCCCCAATGTGAGTGTCTCTTCCTCCTTCTCTCTTTTATTAAGTGATCGCAGCTATTATTTTATATATGATGTAATTGTTGAGTAGAATACTTAGATTACATGTTTATGTGTGGAGATCGCCGAGCATGAAGGTGGACGGTCATCTCCCGTTATTTTACATGTTGGATGTATAGGAATATAATATGCATGATTCTTGATACATGTTAGAATCCCCATGTTTATCCTATGTATATCTAGAGTATTGTTGTAGACATAGCAGGATGTAGCATGAGGGTAATTGAGATGGATATTGGTGGTAATGACTTGATCTAATAGAACTTAGATGCATGTATATGTTGTGATACCGAGTATTGGGATATCATGTTTAATCTTAATAAAAGTGTGAACACTTGAGGATTTGGGAATCAGATTAAATTGTTAGAGTGAGAGAGCTGAGCTTGATTATGGATATATGTTGGAATAACAATTATTATATCAGATTCATTGATGTATGTTGATACTTAACGATCATGTAACTGTTGGGAATGTGAGTTGGATATGATGACTTTGGATTGATCTGGGACTTATGCTATTTACATTGAATGATAATCAGTAGTTAGACATGACATTATTAGTTGAGTATTTGAGGATAATATCAGATATGACTGAATTAATTGAGTTGTGACTTAAATTGACCTTGAGTTAGAGGTTATTCAGGATCTACATTCCTTTTTATTGGAGCATGTCTTGTATTGTGGGAGATTGACGTTGTAGGCATTTGGGATCTGCTAGATGATATGTTGTTGATGTTGATTACCAAGAGTAGATATTCCAGATTACATATGGAGGATGTTGACTGTTTAGATATAATTCAATATGTATTGACTTGTTGATCTCGAGGACATACCATATACTTCATGATTGGTTATTGATTATTTCAGTTAACAGAGATGACTTATTATGATGGTGATCTACATTTGGAGTTTGATAATAGTTATTATCTGATCTCAGTTATTGAAGATAATAGGATTAGAACATATTGGCGTTGAGGAGAGGATTAATTACAGATTCATTGATATGGTAGTTTACCGTTCGGCTTACACTGATACGCACTGATACTTAACGATTTGCAAGGATAGTATTGGGAATATAGTTGATGGAATAATTAATGATATCTCTTTACTGTGGATGGGTGAGATTATGATCAGCTTTAGTTAAGACTGATTATTGAGCAGTAGCTAGACTGTTACTGTTATTTTATCCATGTTATTGAAGTTACTGGGAAATGATTGTTTGACCGTAACCACGGTACAGTCCTATTGTTCATCGTATACACGGTTACTGTTACTGTTCACTGTTACTGATATTGTTTACCGTGTATACAATTACTGATTGACTGTTACTGTACTGTATTGTTACTGTCACTGTATCGTCCCAGTGTTCTAGATAATATGGACATTGACTGGTTTAACTGAATTGAATGAATAATAATGTAAATGGACAACTTACACTGGGATTGGGGAAATTGATGGAGGAGACAGCGTCTGTATTTTGGGTGGACCTAGGATACAGGTTGCGCAGCCGAGATACGGTTCCACTGCAGGGTTCCGGGGGATGACTGACATCCCATCTGTTACTGTTCCATAGTGTTACTGTGAGTTTACTGTTCCACAGTGATACTGTAAGTACTGTTACTGTTACTGACTACCTGGCGGTAGGGCCTGGTTCAGCGCCAGGCATCTGGGCCGTGGTCCCGGGTATGTACGGGACCGACCTAAAGCATGGACAAAGTCTCTTCCACTAATTTCAATAACTTAGGACTCTGATTGACACATGTAGTAGGCGTAGTATGGGATGCGCCTATTACAGGTGGCAATTGGTGTTCGCTGACATAATAATAATAAACTGTTATTGAATTGTGACTGACCACAATCATCTAACTGTATATTTATATCACTGTGATAGACATATCACTATAACCATGACTGGATTGTATGCCAACCTAGTGACATGTGATAGATTACATGCCTTGACATTGATTGCATATTTACAGTTGTGCCATTTGCCTGCTACCTGTATTCATGTTTTTATCATATGTGTTACTGTTCAGTTATTTATTGTGTTATTTAGTTTTTCTATCTGCAGTTGTTCTTACTATTATATATGCACATGGTTCCTTCTGCACGAGCTGTTTCCCCTTTACACACACACTCATTATGGTCGCGTTCTGACGACCCTGGATTTGTACGTCCAGATATTGGACGATTGTTTCTAATGTGCAGGTGTTCGAGGAGTTGGTACACATTGCGAGGAGTTGGACATAGTCTCCCTCTCTTCATTCTGGTACCCTCATTCCTCCTTTGTTCCTGTTACTTCATGACTATCTGTATTACATTCAGCTGCTATTTTCTTCCTGTCATTCTTTTGCTATCATGTGTAGCTTTTATATGTCATATTGCAGTGATTTTCTTGGTTCAGATTATAGCTTGTTCAGGTTACAATTTAGGCTTAGCGTGTATACGTGGGGTATTTCCCTTGCGTATATGCGTCGCCATAACGTCTCCGTATCTTTAGGATCGGGGCGTTACACATGATGATGATGTGCATGAATGTGTGGAGTTTGTTTCTTTGAAAACATAGACTCCAACCTAGAATGATTAAATGCACACGAGCTCAAGGTTGAGCTCAAACTATCAATTTTATTTTTCAAAAATTCAATCTCACTATCATCAATGGTGGCATGAAGAGAAAGGTGAGATATAGAGTCATTTTTCTTTTTCTTTTGAAAAACATTTTCCTTTTCTTTTTCAACAAATTTTCCTTTTAAAGAGTTATTTTCTTGCAAAATAATTTCCTTTTGTTTTTCCACCACAACAATTTTATTTTTCAAAAACATATTTCCTTCACATAAATCATTCAATTTAGACAACAAGGAAATATTTTCTTCTTTCAAATCATCATTCTCTTTTTCTAAACATGCAATTTTAGTTTTAAAAGAATCATTCTCTTTATGCATGCAATCAATATTCTTTTTCAAATTTTTATTATCTTTCTTAAGCATGTCATATTTTTCAAGCAATTGTTGACAAAAAGATGCAAGTTCATTATATGACATGTCTACACCCTCATCTACCTCGGATTCGGTAGTTACCTCAAGGGGGTTATCCCCTTGGACCATATAGCACACATTGGAGGTGTCGCTTTCAACGTCCGAATCGCTCCTGGCATAATATAGATCCTTTTCGCCAAGGGAGGTGATGATGTTCCATGCTACAAAAGCCGAATCAATATTAGAAACCCTAGATAAATAATCATTATTTAGGGTTGATTTAATAGCATGAAGGGCTTTTGCATTAGCCTCAAAATTTTTGCCATTTAAACAATAATCATTTTTAGTGATGGCAAGATAAACATGAATGCCTAGGGCTTTGAGGTACCAAGACATCTTAACCTTCCAAATTTGGATGTTAAGAATGTCAAAGGTGGGTGGTGACATGAAGTCCATGGTGTGTGTACAAAATATGTGATTAGCCTAAAATGAGGATCTTTAACTCTAGGTTGTAAGACCCAAATCAGAGTACCAAGCTCTGATACCAATTGTAAGTTCACCTAGAGGGGGGTGAATAGGTGATGGCTAACCTAATGGTCACTTAATGCCAAATAATGCGGAAGCTAAAAACAATTATGACCAAATAAAACTTTTACACTAAACACCACGTATAACACAAGAGTGTTGCCGAATTCCCCGTGAAGGGCTCTGGACAAACTCCTCTAGATTCCCCTAGATAAGGGTTGAGGTGCCACGTTGGCTCTCTTGGTTAAATACAAGTGTTAGCAAACAACCCAAGCAAGTATAACAATTTAAGCACACAAGTATATCAAGCATATAAATATAAACACTATAATTGAATGCAAGATATAGACAAGGAGATAGAGAGAGATAGAGAGTGAGCAATCGCAAACACAAGGGATTTGTTTCGAGGTTCGAGCACACTGCTCTACATCCCCGCCTTCGACACACGAAGGATTTCCACTAAGCACGATCCCAATGGATCTCTCCTTGGTGCCGCAACACCTACAATCCCTCGGACTCCCTAGTCCCGTACACACGCAAGCCCCACAAGCTTGCCGAGGCCGCACCTCAAACCAAGAGTTCACAACCGAACTCTAAACCACCACGAGCACACTTGCCCGTTTCCTCAAAGTACAAGAATGAAATTTATTGGTGATCTAAACACTTTGATCACCAATAAAAGCTCTCACTACAACACTCCTACAGAATGAATAATCAATGAATGCTCAAGTGTAGTGTGAGAAAAGCTAGGATGAGAAAGGTGGAGGAAAACTCAAAAAATTCACTTTAACACTCTGATAATATCTTCCCTTTTGATTGGAAGTATTAGCTCTCAATTTTGTGGAGAAAAACTTCTGAAAAGAGTAGGAAAAACTGGCTCTAAAAGTCTCCAAAAATCTTGTTACAAAACAATGACCAAACCCCAAATTTATAGGCTGTCAAAAACTAGCCGTTGGGGTCTGTCAGGCCTGCCGGTCGACCCGCCGGTCGACCGCCAACGGTCAAAAATCCGACTGTTGGAGCCTCCGGTCGACCGCCCGGTCGACCCAAAAGAACAGAGAGCACTGCTCTCAGTTCCGGTCGACTCGGTCGGTCGACCGGCCATCTGTCAGGTCAAGGCGTGCACGTCGTGCACGTCGGTCGACCGACTTCAGATATAGTCGACTGTATAGTCGACTTGCTGAAGCCTGAAACAGAAAACTGGATTTAAAACTTGGTCTTTTTGATTGAAATAAAATCCCATAAATGCTTAGAAAATCTACAAAAATAGTTTTACCAATATACTTTGATATACAAACATGCTTGTACAAAATCAAGGCATGTTATAAAAGATTTGGACTATTTTTGTAATATGAAAATATTGGCTCAATTGAAAACTTGTATTTTTCTAAAACTTGTTTTCCAAACTTCTTCATGATACAAAAACAAGATATTTTGAATTCATTAAAGCATAGTGTGTATGGATATGATCCACTACACAATTAAGATGAAATATCTATGTTTTTGGCATTAAGCTCTAAATATGGTTTTGGATAAAAGATATGCATATAAGAAATTCCAAAAAGTATTTTTCCAAAATGAAAGTCTTTTCTAAATCTGAAAATTCTTTTATGAAAAGACAACTAAATCAAGAGTGTGTGTGTGATATGTTTTTGAGCAATCCACCAACTATTCTATCCTTTACATTTTATCTAAAAACAAAAATCTTATACCTAGACACAAGTCTTGATCTTGAAGTCTTCCCTCGAAGTCTTCTCATCTTCTTGACTTGGTCCAAACACGATCAACGAGCTCAACATTTGATGTGGTCTTGATGCATAGGCTCGTGAATCAACCGGTGCTAGCTCCAAAACTTGACTTTAAATCCTTTGTTGAAGCTCCACACCTACTAAGATCTTGATAACAAATCTGTCACTAATTAAACACAAGATCATTAGTACTATAACTACATAAGTTGATCATCATCAAAACTAGAGTGATGGGCCTTTGGGCCAACACTTATGTGCACCTTAGGAATGGATTGGAATCAAGCTCCCAAGTGCTTACTTGCTGAGTCAATCATAACTAATTTTTTCTCTTAAACTTAGTTCGTGGGATCTCCAGTCGCTAAGTGAGGTTTCCATTAAGCTGACTCGGTAAGGTTAGGCTTTTAGACCCATTCCCCTCGATGCACAGTTTATACGCTCTCCACTTAAACCTTAAGTAAGCGGATCCGCTAAATTATCCTTTGACGATACAAAGTCAATAGAGATAATTTCATTTGAGAGCAACTGCTTCACGGTATTATGTCTACGACGAATATGTCTAGACTTACCGTTGTACATAACATTTTGTGCTTCTAGGGTTTGACATAGCCTCTTTAAATGTTTGAGGCTCGCTTTCAATAGCTTATGCTATGAAATCTGGACCAAAAGATTTTGAGATTCTAGATCTCTGACTTCTTCTTGGTTCAATTTCCGCATTAACAATCGGTTCCTCGGGGCTTTCGTCCTGAACGTCATCTCATGTGTTCTTTTCCCAGAAGTCTTATCTGCTTCCCGTTTGTATGGAAAGATGTCTTCAAAGAACACATCATCTCTAGATTCGATAATCATGTTTACATGAATATCTGGTATTTCTGATTTATGAACCAGAAATCTGTAGGCACTACTATTCAAGGCATAGCCTGTGAATATGCAGTCCATAGTTTTTGCTCCCAACTTAGTCTTTTTAGGTAATGGTGCCAGCACCTTTGCAAGGCACCCCCACATTTTGAGATAATGGTAGGAAGGTGTCCTTCCATGTCATAACTCGAATGGTATAAGACTAAGTTTCTTGTGGGGTACTCTATTTAGAATATAATTTGCAGTTAATAGAGCTTCCCCCACAAGTTCTGCGGAGCTCCAGAACTTACGAGCATGGAATTAACCATCTCCTTCAAAGTTCTGTTCTTCCGTTCAACAATTCCATTTTGCTGAGGAGTATATGGTGCTGTAGTTTGATGGATTATACCAAAATTAGCACATAACTCACTAAAATCATTTGATTCATATTCTCCGCCTCTATCGGATTTTAGAATCTTGATTTTCTTGTTGAGTTGATTCTCAACTTCGGCTTTATATGTTATAAACATATTTATTGCCTCATCCTTACTGTTTAAAAGATACACATAACAGTATCTTGTACAGTCATCAATAAAAGTAATAAAATACTTTTACCGCCTCTAGTTGGCATAAACTTCAAGTCACACAGATCGCTATGAATTAACCCTAAAGGTTCTGTATTTCGATCTATTGAGTGAAATGAATTTTTCGCCAACTTGGCCTCAACACAAATCTCACACTTGTGAATTTCTTCCAAGTTGAGTTTAGGAATATATCCCAGATTAGACAAGTTCTTTAATGACTTGTAATTTACATGCCCTAATCTAGCATGGCACAAAATAGGAGACTCAAGCAAATAAACAGAAGATTTTTCTTTATTTATAAGCTTCGGGTACAAATACACAGACTTTTTATCTACCACTGCAACATTGGCTTTAAAAAGTCCATCAACAAGATAACCCTTTCCCACATACATCCCTCCCTTAGTAAGTACAAATTTATCGGATTCAAATACCATTCTAAATCCTTTCTTACTAAGTATTGATCCGGAGATCAAATTCTTGCGGATGTCTGGAACATGAAGCACATCGTTAAGAGTAAGCTCTTTCCCGATGTCCACTTCAGGATGACCTTGCCCTTTCCTTCAACCTTTGAGACGGCTGAGTTTCCCATGAATAGTTGCTCATCTTGCTCTAGTATTTGATATTCAGAGAATAATAATTTCTCAGAGCAGATGTGCCGAGTAGCCCCAGTGTCTACCCACCAATCCTTATTTTTGGTTGTCAGATTCACTTCTGACACCACAGCTGAAAGGTTTGGCGACTCATGGTCGGTCAAGTTTGCCTGTGGATGGCTCTTCTTGTTCTTTTTGAGGCGGCTGCGACATTCATTCGCCTTATGCCCCTCTTTGTTGCAGATGTTGCAAGTTCCTTTGAAGCGCATGTTCTTGCCTTCTTGGACCTTGCCTTTGTACCCCTGGGAAGTCTTCTTCCGCTTTAAGCCTTTGAAAGTAGACGCTTTCCCCTTTGAGTCTTCGATCACATTGGCTTTTGCTTCGTAGGAGTTCTTGCTGCTCCTTTTCTCAGACTTGCGGTTGTCCTCCTCGATACGAAGCCTCACAATGAGATCTTCCAACTTTAGCTCCTTTCGCTTATGCTTCAGGTAGTTCTTGAAATCTCTCCACGCAGGTGGGAGTTTTCTCCACGATAGTTGCAACCTGAAAAGTTTCAGGAAGAATCATACCTTCGGCTTCTATCTCGTGCAAGATAAGTTGAAACTCTTGCACCTGACTGATTACAGTCTTGCTATCCACCATTTTGTACTCCAGAAATCGTCCTACGACGAACTTCTTGGTACCAGCATCCTCAGTCTTGTACTTCTTGTCAAGACTGGCCCATAACTTCTTTGCCGTTGTGATAGGACTGTAGACATTGTAAAGAGAGTCATCCAGTCCATTTAAATATAATTTCGGCAAAGGAAGTCACATTGAGTCCATGCATCAGTTGCAGGCTCTGGTGGATCTTCTTGCAGGAATCTGGCCAGATGAAGAGTGGTCAAGTAGAAGAGCATCTTCTGTTGCCACCTCTTGAATTCTGTGCCATCAAATTTTCCTGGCTTCTCTGGCTTCGGGTTAGGAAGTGGAGTAGGCATCAAAGCTTGTAGCTGCATGTTGGTGCCTTACTAGTACTATCTTGATTAGTCTCAGACATTTTCTGCAAGTTCAAGCAGAACAGAAGTAAGAAACTTTAATAGTAATAATTGTCTTAAGATTGTTGGGTTCTACTTAACAGGAATCAATCTGACAACTATTCAAGATCACTGAAATATCAACAATCTAATTGGCCAGGTCGGCAAATATCAGGTGGGAGGTTTCCGTTCAATAGAACGTTCCTTAATTTAAGAACCACCTTTCAATTTCCTTCCTTGGTTAAACACCAATTAGACTGAATCTAAATCAGTCTCGATATACTGTAAAGTATATCCCCTGTATAAAGAACTTAATTCACTTATACAGTATTTGGAGTGAGGTACGCTTAGAGCGAATCTCCTTAAGACAATTACGTCCCCCGCACCGGTGCTAACGGGATAATGGACGCTGGTCTCCCAAGATACAACACTCCTTCACGGTATTTGGATAGCACTACCAAATCACCGTATGGTCGAATCGTAGTCAACCAGTACCTTCACAGGATCGTTGAAGCAGCGGGACAAGGACAAATTTCGAATGAATATTTGCCTTTACTTTGGAGTAGCACCCACTGTTGAGGACGAAGGAAGGTTGAAGAATATTCTTCTTCAGAAGTCCCAGATTCAGACAACAATTCTATAAAATAATCTGTTGAATTTTCTGAGCCCTCTTTCAGAACGAATTTTGCAGAATCTTCTTTGGAAGTCGCTTCGGAAACCGAATCTCCCACTTCTCGTTAGAAGTTACTTCAGAACTTCACTTCCAGTTCTGGACGAAGAACTTCACTTCCAGTTTTGAACGAAGAACTTCAGTTCCAGTTCTGAACGAAAAAGAACTTCACTTCCAATACTGAATGAAGAACTTCAGTTCCAGTTCTGAACGAAGAAGAAAGAGGGAGAGAGATTTCGTTTGGTGTTGGTGTGTATTTCAATTGAGAAGGGTCCGGTTCGGTTAGCGGAGTGGTATGCTCGCAACTCATACCCGCAGACCCGATTCAAAAAGAATCAGACCGGGTAGGGAACCCGAGCCCGCCCCGCCCCGGCGCCGGCCGCCGCCAGCGGCGGCGCGCGCGCATGCACGGGCATAGATCCCTCCCAATCGCGCGCGAAAACTCCAAGTACCCAAAGGCACGCCCTTTGTTCTCAATTTTCTTTATTTATACACCACAAACTTCCATCCCATGGCCAATGTGGGACAAAATGCTTTTAGCTACCTTTAGTCCCATTTTTGGGTTTGAATTAGGCAATCTTTAGACTTGAATATCTCATTCATTCGAAGTCGGAATTGAACATGTGAATATACCACGTTCATCCCTAATGGAAGGAGAACACACTCCAACCATCATCCAATTGATTCGATCAACGGATCTCGCCATAATTCAACTCAAAGATTCGCATTTATATTCTTCAATTCAACAAATATAAACTGTAAAGAGAACTCTTCTCAAGGAATTGAGTGCGAACTGTGAAAATAACATGTTGTAGAATATAATGAAAATAAAATATAAAATATAAAATATATTGGATGTGTAACCACTGAAGATATTCAGATAAATTGACATAATTAACGGTTAAATATGAAAATATGCTCTCCAATTATCGGATTTAAGATGATATTCATTGAGGAATCTAATTTGAGGTTATAATGAGAATAACACATCAACAACTTAAAACAAGTATTAAGATTTGGGCAAGATTACTTGCGTGTTTTGTTTCGTTAATTCACATTAATGAAACATCGTGGGTGAATTCCCACTGTTTTATTCTTTAAAAAAAATGATGTGGGGCTTATTTCAGGAAAAATTCAAGACTTATTTGTGATTAGTAAACGGGAACATAAGGGCAATTTGGCATGAGGAGAATGGTGTGAGCATATTCTATTTTTGGTCAGATCTTGGATTCTTTTGTTTGGCCATTCTTTTTCCCACTAATCATCCATCATGATTCTATGAATCTTGGATGATTATTCCTTTATAAAGGTTGGTCAATGTGTTAAATTTCTATTTAAATTAGGCTACATGAACGAGAAATTAACTTTGTTGGTATTAGAATTCTGATTGATGGCTATATAAATTAAAACTTTATGCTTCATAACCTGAAACTTTATATGTGAATAGCCTAAGCACTAAGCGGACATTAATTAAAAAAACATTAGGAAGTTTGGTGCTAAATGGAGTTCAGGATGTCTTGAATTTGGTGTATATAGACATTTGTGGTCCATTCCCTACAGCTTCTTGGAATGGTCACGAATATTTCATCACTTTTACATATAATTACTCTCATTATGGGTACCTATGCTTGTTACATGAGAAATCTCAATCATTAGACATATTTAAAATCTATAAAACTATAGTTGAAAATCAACTGAATAGAAAGATTAACACTATTAGATCTGATCGTGGTGGTGAGTACTATGGCAGACACGACGGATCAGATAGATGTCCAAGACTATTTGCCAATTTTAGAAGAGTATGGTATTATCGCTTAGTATACTATGCCAAAGACACCTCGTTAGAATGGTGTTGCAGAGAGACGAAATCACACACTAAAGGATATGGTTAGGAGTATGATAACTCACACTACTCTACCAGAGTCATTATGAAGTGAAGCATTAAAGATGGTTGTCTATCTCCTTAATAGAGTACCTAACAAAACAGTAACTAAAATTCTATATAAGTTATTGACTAGGAAATTTTCCAGTATTAGACATCTACATATTTGGGGTTATCCAGTGGAAGTTCGACCATATATACCATATGAGAAGAAGCTGGACTCAAGAACAGTTAGCTGTTGATTCGTAGGGTATTCTGAGAGATATAAAGGCTTTAGATATTACTATCCCTTCACTAAGAACATAATAGAGACGGATAATACTATATTTATCGAGGATATTCAAAACAGCGAGAGTCAACTACATAAGAATTTCACATTTGAAGAAGAACAAATTATTATACTCATGACAGTTGTTTCAAATAATTAAGTAGTTATTCGAGTTTAGCATGAAAATACAGTTGTACCCTTACAAGGTATATATACAGTTCATCCTGAAGTAGATCTGTTGATGACGTAGAACCTGAAAATTCTCCACCACAAGTGCTTAGGAGATCAATTAGGCAGAGGAGATCAGCCATTGAAAATGACTATATAATTTATCTCCAAGAGTATGAGTTTGGGCTAGAGTATGATCACAAATCCTTGAATGAGGTCAAACTCAGCATTCACTCCACTATGTGGTCAAATGCCATAAAAGATGAGTTAAAATCTATGAAGGACAAGGATGTTTGGGATTTAGTAGAGTTTCCTAAATGAAAGACACCTATTGGTTATAAATGGGTGTTCAAAACCAAGCGAGATTCAAAAGGCAATGTCGAAAGGTATAAGACACGTCTTGTCGCAAAGGGATTCAGTCAAACAGAGGGCATTAACTATAAAGAGACTTTCTTCTCATTTTTTCATAAAGGATTCTTTTAAAATTATCATGTCACTAGTGGCCTACTTCGGCCCGAAGTTACACCAAATAGATATTAAGACTGTCTTTCTTAATGGTGACATTGAGAAAGAAATCTATATAGTGCAACCAGACAATTTTGAAACCAAAAGTTCGTAATATTTAGTTTGCAAATTAAAGAAATCTATTTATGATCTAAAGCAAGCATCCCATCAATATTTGAAATTTGATCAAGTAATATCCAAATTTGATTTTAAGGAGTATGTAGATGATCAACACATTTACCATAAATTTAAAGAGAGTAGACTTATATTTCTTGTGTTATATATGGATGACATTCTACTAGCAAGTAACGATATAGATTTTCTACTTGAGACCAAGAGTTTTCTCTTAAAGAATTTTGAGATAAAAGATCTTGGAAACACTTCTTTTGTGATAGGCATTCAGATTCAACGTGACAGGACACTTGAAATATTAGGTTTATCATAAAAAGGCCTATATCTATAAAGGGCTAGATAGATGTGGCATGAAGAATTGCTCCAGGGGAGATAAGTTGAGTCTACTCCAATGTCCCAAAAATGACCTACAGAATGAGCAAATAAAAGATATTTCATATGCATCGGCGGTTGAAACTCTGATGTAAGCTCAAGTTTATACCTGTCCAGACATAGCATATGCCGTTGAGAAACTTGTAGATACTTAATCAATCCTGAGATTGATCACTGGAAGACTGCCAAGAAGGTAATGTGATATCTACAGATGACTATTTGAAATCTGATCAGTTGTAGCTGATTAGATACACAGATTCTGATTATGCTAGATGTATCGACAATAGGAAGTCCACTCCATGTTACATTTTTCTGATTGCAAGAAGATGGTGGATTTAGTCGACAGGCCATTACAGCTACACTGTGAGATAATAAGAGTTATAGAGCTCTACTGCAATAATGACAAGAGTTCAGCAAAGTTGAAGCATATCTACATAAAGTTTCTTGTCATCAAGGATAAAGTTCAGAATCACATTGTGTCTGTTGATAGTGTTCATACTATTCTTAATATTACAGATTAACTCACTAAAGGACTTCCATCTAAAGTCTTCTTAGAGCATATTGCTCATATCAGGATGGTTAGTCACAATGATATCCTGATTTAGTGGAAGTGGATAGTTTTATGTATCAGACATTATTCTAAGTGCACTTTATGTAAATTGTTGATTTTGATAACAAAGCATAACTGCTTTCTTTAAATTCCTTTTGATTTAATTTGTGCATTTGAGTTTGTTAGCAGTTAGACTCGTTGGAGTCATAAAGTTAGACTCGTTAGAGTCATAAAGTGAAAACCAGTTGGAATTTTACCTTATTTGATTAAGGGACATTCCCATACCACATGTCCCCATTTGATCTATGTCGTTAAGGGTTCTAAAACTTGTGATACGGAAGGTCCTATCTCGATTATACAGAAGGTAACGACCGCCATTTTCAGTAGCTGGACACTTAATAGACCAGATTATTTTGAAACATAGTTTATTAACGGTTAAAGTTTTGGTACCATAAAGTTATGTATAATATCCTTCCAGTATGACTTATTTGGCGCAAGTGGGAGATTGTTAGACTTATTTGGATTAGAGTATAAATTAATTTGGCCTACACAAGTCTAATTAGATTTATGCACCCGTCTCTATAAGCTTATGTTGTTGGACCCTATAGAGAATTGATCAAGCCTAATGGTTTGAGTTTAGACACGTTTCAATTACACCTAGCCATAAGTGTATTTAAATTAAGATGTGAGACTCATCTACACATGTGGAACTCGTGTTATCAATTAAGGTTCTAAATCTATGATAAGGTGAATTAGGATTATTTGATGTTATATATATCATAGATAGGATTCCCTTTCCGTCACTATCTATCATGATCTAATCTCTCTCTTGGATGCCTCTCATCTCCTTTAAGGATCAAGAAGAAAACTTGGTGGCTGGAGAGAAGAATTCCCTCCCTCAACTCCGACGTCCTCGAGATCGTGCAACCTTTGACATCTCTTTTATGATGAAATCAGGTATGCCTAAACTCTCATTCCCTTTAATCTTGATAAAGAAATTATTGTATGTATGGGATCTTATTTGAAATAATTATTAGATCTAACACTATTTACTAGGTATATGTCTTCTTCAAATCTGAGCCACATAGCTCCTGAAAAACCATAGGATCCAACACAAGGGGGCTACAATGGAACCCTAGCGAGCAGGACAGAAGCCAACACAACACACTAGCTTTACAGTGAGGGAGAAGAGATAACTTTTCCTTTGTCAACCTTTGCCAGAAAAAAGATGAATAAAAGGGAGAAGAAAAAGAGAAGAAAAATGAGAATGGCCTTTAAGCCTCAAGTTTCTTCAAGGAAACCTCCTTCATAAAATCAAAAACTTTTTCCATGTTGCAATCTGCAGTGGTGCCACAGTGCACTCTGTCTCCTCCCTTGGGACCATTGCAGCTTGCGTCCAGTGGTCCTGCTCCACCAGCTCACCTTCCTTCTTTATTTTTTGATTTTTTGTATCCTCTCTTACTTTGCTTTGCTTTCATGTGTTTGGAAGCAGCAAGATGCAAATTCAAATTTGGTGACATCCTGCAGAAATTGAAAGAAATAGACAACAACAAGGTTTGATTTATTGGGGAGGTGGCGGGGTTATGTATTAAAGGTGGCTCAAGAAAAATTATAAAATTACATTAAAAGATTGTAAAAGGAATTTTAGTACCTCATCTATTGCGTCAACTCGAGAGCTACTTAGATTATATAATTCTTAAAAGAGCGAATTATTTGCCTTAAATTGGTCCCTTCTGTTACAAATTGCACTTCTAATTTAATACTATTGCGCGTGACGCGCCCGCTTTTTTTTGACATTATAGTTACATGAATTACATGATAAGAAAATCACCACCCCTAATATAGTTAATATTATATAATCCTAATTCTAATATTAACCTTAACATGCCCTCGCAAACTCATGATGAAGAAAATATGTGAGTTTATATACAAAAATAAAATAAAAATATGAAAAGAATCTGTTGAAAATTCTGAAACTGATATCGATCGCGTATTACACTTCCCAAAACGATGAATAGAAAAGTTATATTCTTGAACACCCTCTCGCAAACTCATGATAGATAAAACATCAAGAGTTTGTTTTAGTGTCGACGACGTGAAGAAGACGTTGATTGATAAAGAGTATCTTCTAAAAGAGGAGAGATGGATCAACGACGGAGCACTTTCTGAAACTTGAACCGAAGTCTCTTTCGCATGGCAAGGCCCACGTGAGCATATCATAAGTCTCTTTAGAATAGTTAAGGTAGACTTCAAAAAACCCATAGTATCTCTTTCGCTTGAAAAATTATTAAAACAATAAGTCTCTTTATAATCGTAAGGGTAGACTCCAAAAGAAAAAAAAACCCATGGTGTCTCTTTCGCTTACGCGAAGCGAACATTGACATAATATGTGAAAACCATCGATGAAAAAGAATACCAGTTAGGGAGAAGAGATAGACGGGCTTTGTACCTAAACTCAGTAGAATAGGTTTTATGGATCCTTAAACTCAGTAAGAAACCGGTCGAACGAAAGAAGACGATCCCTAAATCAGGAATATTGGTGATCATGATGTTGGCCCAAAGGCACATCACTTTAATTTTTATGATGATTAACTCATATAATTATAGTACTAATGATCTTGTGTTATATAAATTTCAGATATTCAATCAAAATCTTAGTTGGTGTTTAGTTTCAATAAAAAATTCAAAATCAAGTTTAAAGATAGCACATGTTGATTCAAGAGCTCAAACTTAAAGATCGCATCAAATACTTAAGGAGGACTCTAACTCGATGGAATCAAGTTTGGATCAAGTCAACATTAGGAAGAAGATTTATTTAAGAAGAAGACTCGAGTTAAGAGTTTGTAAGTTTAGAATTTATGTAAAGAATAAATTAGTTTTGATTGCTCAAGCGTACACACACACACACACACACACAAAAGTATTAGCTTTCGGATTAACTCATTTTTAGTTTTATGAATAAATTTCATGAAAAACAAGTCTATATCTTTTATATGTTGATCGAATTCTGTTCATACACATTGTACTTCAAATGAGTTTAACAAACTTGTTTTTGTATTTATACTAGTTTTGAAAAAACTAGATTTCTATTTCAAAGTTTAGTTTTTAGAAATATGGTTTCTTTTCAAGATTAAATTTCTATATCTCAAAAACAAGTTCACTTGTTTATAATATGTGTTGATTTTTTATGACACATATTTCTGCTATATTTTATTTACATGAACTTATTTTTGTAGAATTTATTAAGATTTATTGGTATTTAAATTGAATTTAAAAAGATTTTTAAAATATTCTGAAATATTATTTTGGCCAAGTGTCGGTCGACCGCACGGTCGACTGATTAGTCATCAATTTTCCATTTTAATATCGCATTTTCTGCCCGATTTATGAATAAAACACTGCTATTAACCCATTTTCGCTCTCTTATATGCAAATTGCAAAGGATAAGGGTAAAGTTGGAATAAGAGCCTAATTAAACTCATTTTTGGGTAATTAGTCCATATTTCTTGGAGGCCAAGCCAAAGAGATTCTAAAAGATACATTGGATCCCGAATTGAAGACTGTATTTGTAAAATATACGGATCCAAATACAAAGAATCAGATATATACATAAGCTTCTCGCACCTAGGGTCCGAGGTAGAGTCAGGGACAATGGCCCTGATTCTTGATGTGTGGCATCGTCCTGTAGAGCCCTAACCTCCTGTGTCTATAAATACCGCATTTAAGAGGCAGAATTCAATAGAGGAGAGCAGAATTAGGGTTTCTTTAATGTAGATTAAGATTTTTCTCTTTTCTTTTCTTGTATTCTCTTTCTCTTTTTAGATCTAGTATTAGGGTAGAATTAGATTCAGGATAGAAAGAGAGAGTTATTGTAATAGATAGGTGACAAATCTATGAAAGTTTCATCTTTTCTTCAATTGTTTCTTCTCTAACTTCTTACTAGATGCTTAGTTAGTTTTCTCTCATAGTGATCTAACTACTAACTACTAATCATGTAACTCTTGATTGATAATTCACATGAATCTAATAGTCTCTACAAGGTCTTGCTCTTGCAAGAGCCATTGATAGCTCATGATGATGAGTTCTAACACCAAACTTGTTAACAATCTAACTTGCAATGATTACTTTACTTCATGCTTGCACACTTATAATTTTGATGGATTAATTGTAATTTGCATCTTGTTAACCAAGTATTGAGGTGAGGAATAATCTTATGGACCATGCTTTGAAAAGCTCATCAAGTCAAGTCTAGTGATTGCCAGGATCCATGTGAGGCAATTATCACTCTAAGAGGTTAGCATAGTTTGTGGAGCAATTTGTAGTTAGTAGCCATGAGTTTTCTTTCCTTTTTACTTTGTTTTAAAGACTATGTTCAAGCCACTTTATCATGTTTTTATCTTGGTTTTCATCTCCTCTCTCTTCTACTTCTTTTTTCTTTTCTTTTTCTTTTAATTCTTTAAAATCTAGAAAAAGTCGTTAACATAATCGTGACATGACTGGTAAATCTTCTATCACCTCCCGTCCTTGTGGATTGGACCCGTATATCCTCTATGCTATCATGGAGTATCGAGAAAGCCAATGCACACACTTAAACTCAGAATTTCTAAACACACATTTTCGAGCGCGATTCCCTTCCGATCAAAATTTTGGCATCCGTAGAGCAAATTTACTCTGTCGGTCGGCTGTACTGTCGGCCAACGTGCACAAGCCCATATGAGCTATAGCTCGGTCGACCAACCGGTCAACCGCAGTAGAGATCGTCGACCGTCCGATCAACCGATAGACCAAGTATATCTACAGAGCTCTCAGGTTTTCTCGATCGACCGCTCGGTCGACCTCCAGAAAGCTGTGCTCCCTAAAGTTGGGCTCGATTGACCACTCGGTTGACCATTCCATTGAGTCTGCTCGATACCCTTTCAGTTTTTTTGTCATATCTTTTTATTCTAATATTCGATCAATGTGATTTAAATTGCATTACAAAGAAAAGTTCAAGAAATATATTTCTTATTCAATAATCTTTCTCTGATTTAAATGTTAAAGATATAAAATATTAGTTTGAAGTCAGTTCATGTTCTAAAAATACTTTACAGTTTTCTGGTTTAACACTTTTTAGTATTTTGATCTTAGCTTCTTACTCGATATCTATCGATTTGATTCTTCATTAGAAAGAAACATGAATGGCTACAAATTCTTCCTATATATGTATTTCCAATTCGAACATTTTAGGCCGCAAACAGGAGCTCCAAGTTGACACATTATGCAATTGGCTCTCTGGACGGTCGACCGCCCGGTTGACCACAAGGCTCCAACGGCTAGAATTCTAGCCTTTGGACGATCGACTGGGTGGTCAATTGACAGGCCATTTCTGGCTTTGTTTGAGCCAACGGCTAGTTTTTCTTGGCGCTATATATATATGAGGGTTTTAGGATAGTTTTTGACAAGATTTTTAGAGCCTATTTTTTCATCTTCAACAGAGTTTCTCAACAAGTTTTAGAACTTCATTTCTATATCAAAAGAAAGCTTTCAAGAGTGCTTCTCTTGAATTTTTCAAAAGATTTCCTCTCTCAAATCTATCTAGTTTTCTCACATAAGCTTAAGCCTTTCATTGCTAAATCTATCATATAGGATCCTTATTTGTGAGAGCATTTTTTCTGATCAAGAGTGTTTGATCACCAGGTTTCTTTTCTTGTACTTGTGGAGTTAGAGGTTGTGGCCTCGGCGAGCTTGCAAGTTTGTGTGTATTGTTGTTCTTGCGAGAACAAGTGAGGGACTGTGGGTCCAAGAGAGTTCTTAAGGGAACTTGTAGTGATCTTGCGGGATCAATTCTAGTGAAAATCTTTCATTGCGGTGAAGGCGGGGACCTAGAGCAAATGGCTTGAACCTCAAAATAATTCTTCCGTGTTTGCAATTGCATCTCTCTCTCTCTTTACTCACTTGTGTTTATATTTCTTGCATACTTGTATTGTTCATATCTGATATGCTTGATATTAATTGTACTTAATTGATACATACTTGACAGATTTTATTGTGCTTACACTTGTTCGAACCAAGAGAGCTATTGAAGCACCTCAACTCTTAATTAAGAGGAACCTTGAGGAGCGATAATTTGACTTCACTCTTTGGCTATCTATTGTGTGTTAATTTTAGTTAGTATAAAATTTTTAATTTCACCTTTAATTAGCACATCACATATTCACCACCCCTCTAGGTGATTACGCATGAGTAGCCCATGAAGCTAAACTCGTTGAAGTTGAAGTTGAAGATATTGCTATGGTGACAAGCACGTAGAGAAACTTCGACGAGAAAGAAGATTTTGATAAAACGCAAAGCGAAAAAGTGGCCTTGCGCTAGGCATGCACTACATGAGCGTTGTCCAGCATAAGCTCGAGAACAACGTACAAACGATATTCAGTGGAGAATTTTTTAGAAGCTCTGATACTTGAAAAAGAAATTGAATTGTGTATATATTATTTATGAGTGCAATACTCTGAAAAAACAATGTGGCAACCCTGGGGGTGAATAGGGTTTGCAATCAATTTAAAACAATTTATACCTAACTTTGAGTGAACTATTTTCTTTTTCTAGCTTCTCAAGAACACTCTTATGAGAGTCAAGTTTAATAATGTACTCATCTTTGAGTTTGAGCAACTCATCAATTTTAGATTACAACATGCATGCTCTTTCTTGGTACTAAAATATCTCTTGCTCAATTTCTTGAAGTCTTTCCAATACAATATAAGCATCTTCAAGTTCATCTAAAATAAAATCATCGCAATTGAAATTTACCTCATCTTCATGAGCCATGAAACATATCTTGTTGTTGTTCAACATTACGAGATTGGATATTTCGCTTTGCTCTTGATCGGAGTCGCTTGGTTTGGATTTCTCCCAACTAACATATAGAGCCTTCTTTTTTTCATCTTCTTAAATTATGTTTGAGAAAGGGCCAATCCTTATTTTTTGATTTAAGTTGTCTTTTTACAACAAGACTGATATCCTCATTATCATCGACTTGAGATTCACTTTCTTCTGATGATAAGGAATCAACACGAGTGTCTTTAAGTGCTACTCTCTTTCTTCTTGCATTTGAGGTTCAACTTCCTTACATTGTCGCTGAGCCTTCAACTTAATTTCGGCATTCTTCAAAATCTCATGAACTCTTAGAATTTTTAGAGTATTGATATCATGCATCATCCCAAGAGATTGGATAATAGTATTCTCATTTATTTGGGCGTGACCTCAAGATCTTGTTGTGCATCTTGGCATCTGTGGCGTCCTTTCCAAGTACTTGGAGCTCATTTGTTATTCGCTTGAGCCTATTAAAGGATTCATCAATTATCCAATCGACAACAAGTCGAATGAAATCATTAATTATAGGTCAATACGTAAGACAAAGGTTACTGCGAAAAGACGGTAAGGGATCTAATCGAATAAAGAAGGCATAGTCTCATTAGATTTATAGAAAATGTTTCAAAATCTTTAACAAGTATACTAAATTTTACTTTTCTTCACTTGACTTATACCAATAGGTAACTTCATGAAAGTCCCACAAATTTTTAGCACAAATTATGTTCATAACCTTGTAAATTTTGGTTTGGGTCAAACCATTTATTATAGTGTCAAGAGCTCTGAAATTTAAATTGGCAAGCTCTAATTCTCTATCATTCCATTTGAAAATTAGTTTGGTTTTCTTCAAACTGTCGAGCTCTTTGGTTGGAGCCCTATACCCTTCTTCAATCATACCTCATATTCTCCAATCTATGGATTGAATATGGATTCTCATACAAACATTCCAATAAGTATAATTTGTTCCATTTAATAAGGATGGCCTATTATTTGAGTATCCCTCTGATAGATCATCACTCTTACAGGTTGTCATGTATAACTCTAGGATGTTAGTCCTATAAATTGGGTAACCATTGCTCTGATACCAATTGAAAAATAATGTGGCAACCCTATAGGGCGTGAATAGAGTTAGCAATCAATTTAAAATAATTTATATTCAATTTCAATTTGATGAAACAATATGACTATAATAACAAGTAAAGCAAAACAATGCAATAGCCATAATGAAGAAAAATAGAGAGAGGGAGAGAAAGAGAGATAGAGCAATGGAGAGTCGACATGCGATGTATAGTAGTTCGACCACTAAGTGGCCTATTCCACTATCTAGAGGTCTCTTCTATAGGATTTCAAACCAATTTTTTATTGGTTGCTTCCTTTCTGGGTAGAAAAATAGACCTTTACAACCGATTTCATTTTCGGATAGAAGCCTCGACTTTTACACTTACTTCCTTTACGGATAGAAACATAAACCTTACCTACTTTCTTTACGGATAAAAACTTAGACCTTCCCGACTTTCTTTACCGTAGAAGCCTAGACCTTTTTGGCTTTCTTTATAGGTAGAAGCCTAGACCTTGCACCAACCCACTTCCCAAGTAGTTGGATTGCCTCACAACAAGTTTTCACAAATTGAGTTTGTTTTCACAAATTGCACTCTTGAGACATTTAAACATCTAACGAGGCTCGGATTGCACGTGGATATTCCCAGAGGCACCAGGTCCGGTAGGAGGGATACCTACACCGCCCAGCTTGAACAGCAGGTTCAGACTATGAGACAGGAGTCGGAGGTACTAAGGCAGCAGTGGGAGGCCGATCAACGGAGGATCGCCAGTTTGAAGGTTGCTCAAAGAGAGATGCAGCAATTCATGTCTCGATTTATGACAAGTCAACAAAGCGCCGGGCAATCTAGCTGTGGAGGCGACGATGGTGCTGGCGGGGATGATGACGAGGCTTAGGAGAGATTGGGTGACATTTTTATGGTTGAGAGTACTTGTATTTACTTGGATATCCACTTTTGCTTGTTATTCTGATACATATTGATATATTGATATGTATGCTATTGACATTGTTGAGATTGGTGAGATTGGTGATATATGAATGCATGTTGTTGAGATTGTCGATAAATGTATGTATGCTGTTGAGATTACTAAGATATGTTGATAAATGCATGAAATGTATATTTGTTGAGATATGTTGATGAATGCATGTATGTATGTATGTATGTCTGCATGTTAGTGAGCTGCAGTTTTGAAAAAAAATGTCAGAAAATTGCATCAAAAATAATTTTCGACGTAAGTTGGTCCTATAATTGCGTCGAAAATAACATATTCAATGCAAAAATTCCCAATATTTGCGTCTAAGCTAAATTTTTGACGTAATTATTGGATATTCATTATTTTTTTAGAACAAAAAAATTTTAAATTCTACATAATTCTGGAATCAAACCATAAATTGTATCGAAACTATAATTTTTCGATGCAATTACAGGACATTCCGTGTATTTTTAACAAAAAATTTTCAAAATTCGCTTATTTACGGAAGAGGGCAATTGTGTCGAATTTTAATTTTGATGCAAATTGTAATTTTAAAAATTATTTTTTTGGACCAATTTGCGTTGAATTTTCGACGCAGTTTGTAAATATGGCGATGAATTTTTGACCCGATATTTAAATTTCACAGAAATTACATAATTCGACGCAAACATTGAGTCGAGGGTTATTACATCGACACTTTTCGACGCAATTTGATCAAATTTGACGCACATTTTTGACGCAATTTGGCAGACATTCTAGTAATGTCTAATATTTTCTCTTTTATTTCTTATCAGAATCTTCGAGAAAGTACTGTGACCATGGGGAACTTCACTATTGCACAAGTGCTTTGACAAGGAAAAGATGATTTGTGTTTTACTTCGGGGAACGTGCCTACTCTCAATGATGTACAACATGTTCCAGAAGTTAGGAAAAATCTTGTTAGTGGAGTGCCTTTAAAGAAGGATTTAAAATGATTTTTGGATGTAATAAAGTTGTAATAACTAAACACAATATGTTTGCTGGAATTGGATATGTATATGATGGTTTGTTTAAACTAAGCACTATTTCTAATTTCAATAATATTTTCTCTGTGATTATGAATATTGAGTCTCAAAATGTTTGGCATGCTAGACTTAATCATGTAAGTACTCATATTATTAAGAAAATGATGCATTTAGATCTTATTCTAAAGCCCAGTATAGATCTAAGTAATAAATGTGACATATGTGTTCGATCAAAAAAATTTAGAAAAATTTTTAATTCTATTCTCATAACTCTATCTTGTTAGAAATTATATACAGTGACTATATGAATTAAATGAAGTTCTAATTAGAGGAGGGAAAAAATATTTTATTACTTTTATAGATGATTTTTCTACATTCTACCAGATTTATTTACTTAAATCTAAAGATGAAGCCTTTAGTAAATTTTGTCTTTTCAAATTAAAAGTTGAAAACTAAACTAAAAAGAAAATTAAAGGCTGAGATCTCATAGAGGAGGAGCATATTATTCTTCTAAATTTACAAGGTTTTATAAAAATAATGACATTATTCCTGAGACCACAGCCCCTTACTCACCTTAGTATAATGGTGTGGCAAAAGAAAAAATAGAAATTTTACTGATATGATAAACTCTATACTGGACTTCCTAAAAAATTATGGAGAGAAGCCTTATTTTCTGGTTGTAAAATTTTGAATATGATTCCATATAAGAAATTTGATAAAACCTTTTTTGAGCTTTGACATAGGAGAAAATCTAGTTTCAAATTTCTGAAAGTGTGGGGATGTCTTGCAAATGTTAAGATCCCTAATGCGAAAATAAATAAACTATGCCCTAAGACTTTTGATTATTGGTTATGCGCATCATAGCCATGCTTATAGGTTTCTTATTTGGAAATCCGAATTTTTCTGATATAGTTGTTAATATCAATAAAGAATCTAATGATGCTACATTTTTTGAAGATATTTTTCTAGTAAAAATATTATTGTACCATTAGATGCTCCTTCTATATCTTCACAGGATATTGAAAGAGAATGAAAAGAACATATCATAGAAATACATAGGTCTATAAGATAAAGGACTGAAAAGAACTTTAGTGATGATTTTGTTACTTACAATATCGAGGAAAATCTATTAACGTTTGTTGCTACAATGACAAGCAGTGATGCTCTGTTTTGAAAAGAAGCTGTAAAAGGTAAAATGGACTTTATTATGGCTCATCTAGCGGATTTACCTATTAGTATTAAACCAATTGGGTGTAAATGGATCTTTAAAGGAAATTAAATCCTGATGGATCCATAGATAAATATAAAGTTAGACTCGTGGCTAAGGGTTTCAAATAAAAGGAAGGTTTGAATTACTTTGACGCATACTCTCCTCTGCCTAGAATGAGTACTATTCGTATACTCATTGCGTTGGATGTTTTCTATAATCTTGAGATCCATCAAATGGATGTTAAAATTACATTTCTTAATGGAGACTTAGAAGAGAAAATTTATATGGATCAACTTGATGGATTTGTAATTTCTAGACATGAAAATAAAGTATGTAAGAATCCTTGTATAGATTAAAACAAGTTCCTAAGCAATAGCATGAAAATTTGATAGCATCATTCTTTTAAATGATTTTAATATTTGTGATTCTGAAAAATATGTTTATTGGAAATTTTTTAATAATTCATTTATTATTATGTGTCTATATGTGGATGATACTCTCATTTTTTTTAAAACAACATAGATAGAATAAATTAAACAAAAGATATTCTAAAAAATAACTTTGATATGAAAGATATAGGGATAGCAAATGTGATTTTAGGAGTTAAACTTAACAAAACTAATGAGGACATAAAGATAACCCAATCTAATTACATTAAAATAATATTACAGAGATTTGGTTATTTGAAATGTAAACATGTAAGTACTCCTTATGACCTCAATATCAAATTGAAGAAAAATTGTGGAGAAAGTGTATATCAACTAAGATATTCACAAATCAGAAGAAGTTTAATATATCTAGCCAATTGCAGTAGGCCAGATATTTCCAATGTCGTGGGAAGACTAATCAGATACACTAGTAATCCTGATTATTCTCATTGGAATGCAATCAATAGATTACTGAGATATCTTAAAGGATCCATGCATTATAATATACTATATATTGAATATCCAACTGTACTTGAAGGGCACAGTGATGCAAACTAGATCTTGAATTCAGAAGATGCAAAAGCCACAAGTGTCTATACGTTCACACTTGGTGGTGCAGTAGTTTCATGGAGGTCTCAAAGCAGACCTTAATCACTAGGTCTATGATGGAGGCTGAACTTATTGCTCTAGAGTTAATTGGGAGTGAAGCAGAATGGCTTATGGGATTTTTATTCGAGCTACCTATTGTAAATAAGTCAATACTTAATATTGTGATAATTAAGCAACTCTAGCAAAAGTGAAAAGTAAGAACCATAATTCAAAGTCATCATGTCATATTGAATTGAGATGTAAGATTCTTAGAAAGCTAAATATGCCTGTTATAATAACTTTAAGTTATGTTAGTGCAGAAGAAAATTTAGGTCATCATCTTACAAAAAGATTATCAAGAAGACAAGTCCTTAAATCCTCGATTAGGATGGAACTAAAGCCTATATCATAAATCATCATTAGCAGCAACTTAACCTTATTGAATAGAGATTCAGGATTAAAGTTCAATGGGTAAAGCAAGCTAAGTGGGTGATTAAGCTGAGCACTTAAATAAATTTAGTAGTCCTTTCTTAAAATTAGTGCTAGCCTGCTAATATTAGGGAAGACATTGAATGAGATGAAGGTCGTATAAGACAGGTATAGCAGGATACCCTTTGAGATCATCACCCACATGATTGTGATTGTGAGGTCGCAATCTATGAGAATTGGAAGGGCTTGTTCTCTAGATCACTCATGAAAACAAGATATTCTCGTATGGCCGTAAAGCGAAACCCCGATAGAACTCAATAGAGATTTATAATTTGTTGTTAGACATGATAAAAATAGTGTACAAGGATCCAAGTTCAAAGTTTCGTCTACTTAAGACTTGCATGATTGGAATCATGTCAACTACGTATTCAAGTTCTAAAGAGACCTATCATCGAAAGCATAGTATGTTGTGTTGGCCCAAAGGTCCATCACTCTAGTTTTGATGATGATTAACTCTTATAGTTATAGTACTAATGATCTTCTGGTATTTAAGTTATAAGTTTAATCAAGATCATGCTTACTCAAAGTCAACTTTTGAAGCTAATAAGTGTTGATTCAAGAGCTCAAGTTTAAAGATCGCATCAAGTACTCAAATAGGAGTCTAACTCTACGTGGATCAAGTTTGGATCAAGTCAAGATGGAAAAGTAGATTTATTCAAGAAGAAAACTTGAGTGATGAGTTTGTAAGTTTAGGATTTATGTAAAGAATACATTAGGTTTTGATTACTCGAGCTTATACACACACAATAAAAGTTTTTTCTTTGGTTTTCAGTTTAACCCGTTTTTGATTTTATGACTCATGAAAACAAGTTTATATGTTTTATATGTGTATTGAATTTATCCATACACATTGTGCTTCAAATATTTGTAAGAGTTCTAGAAAAACTTGATTTTCTATTTACAAGTTTAGTTTTAGAAAGGACAATTTTTTTTTTAAGATCGTGTTTCATTTCTCAAAAACAAGTTCACATGTTTATAATGTGTGGATTTTTTATCACACATATTTGTACTTCAAAGTATTTACATGAACTTATTTTTGTAGAATTTATAGAAATTTATTATGATTTTTTCAAAATATTTTTATACTGATGTTAAGGTGTGCATAGGGCTGAGAGAGTCTCAGCTGTCGACAGCCCTTTACAGAGAGCTCAATTGTCGACAACTGGCTATTTTGCACTGCCATATGTCTAGTATTTTGGACATAACTTTTTATATCATATTTTCACATTTAATTTAATAAAACTCTGCTATTTAATCCTTTCATTGTCTAACGATGTGCATATCTTTTACTAATGAAAAAGAAGAAGCGCCCAAAAGCCCAAATAAATTTTGATTATAAAAAGAATTATTACAAGAAATTTGGTCATTAGTGGCGATTTTATTCGTAGTATAATAGTCAAAAAGTGGTCGTTAATTGTTTTTTTACGACGAAAAAAATGTCGTTGACTGGTGGTCGTAGAAGGACCGTCATAAATAGTCTTAGGACGAAAATGTTATTTGATCGTTGATAAAATCATTATTAATGACGATTATTTTTGTCGTAGATAGGAAATAAATCCGTCATTAATAACTAAAATATGCGACCAAATTAGTCATCAAAATATTTATCATTGACTAAATTTTTTTCATCGTTAGTAGAATAAATTTTGTCATAAATTCTGAAAATTAATATTTGAAACTTTTCTTACGCCGACTAATTTATTTGTCGTCAATACTTTCATTTTGTCACTATCTCTATATAAAATTTTTTTAAAATAATATTTTTTTTAAAAATTGTAATCGTAATTTCATGTCAATTAAAAAAATAATTTGATATACACAAAATTCCATTAAACGAAGATAATAAACTTGTCATGCATCCACGGTATTATAAACATATGATTGTGACCTTAAATAAAATAACTTCTCATATGTAATAAATTCATATGTCTACTTTGATAGCATAAAAGATAATTAAGTAGATAACAAAGTTGATTGTCATGGGAGGTCACAAAATAAAGATAACTAAACAAAAAACATAACTTGATCATAAACTCATATGTCTGCGCTAGACTTGTGCGGAACTAGGAGCCTGATCGTCATTAAGCTCACTTGGTGGAAAGTCCGAAAAAATTGCCCATGATGAAATTTGTGAGCATGCTGACCTTACTTTTCAAATGTTCAACCTCCTCCTTCAACTAAAATTGATTCTCTAAATTAACTGAAGAACTGTTGCCAGATGATCTCTACTTCTTGTATTGTCCTCGAGATAGCCGACCTACACCCTTGATATATCCAGATTGTGTACCAAGCACATGTCCGACAATATGGTCCTCAGTCAATGAAACTAATGCATCTTCATGCTCAGTGGAATCTAGAGGAAGTTAGGAGTTACGCATCTTCACCATATCATTCTAAAAAATAAAAAACTTAATTAAGTTAGTTAATTTGATATGTTCTTATTGAAAGACATCATAACACATAATTGTATAAGATAACTTACATAATATTTTTCAACCTCCTTATTAGTCCAACCTTGATCTTTTTCTGATATCCAATGCATGTTACGGAAATGCTCAATTGGACCAGGCAACGGCATAGTGACTGGATTTCTCAATAAAAGAAAAACATAGTAGTTAAGAAAATGGGAACACAACTGGTACAAATCGTAAGTGCACAAAATATCTAAGCAGTAAGTGGACAACCTTCAATGTCATTGAAAATAAATCCATGATAGCAAAGTACAGAGTCAGAAGACACAATATACAAGCAACCTGTGACAGCGATGATAGTAACAATCCACCTATACACTGGGACCAGATGAAAGCAACAAGAAAGATATCTGAGGCAAGAAATGAATTCAATTTCCAGAAAAACAATGGGTCATTGTTTTTGCAAGTGTGTGTTTCTTTTATTGTGAATGGATATGAAAGTTGAGAGGAGAGTCAACGTTTTAAAGAGAACTCTTTCTGAGGCAATGACAACAAATGTAACAAAGCATTATCAAGAATGCAACTCAATCCTTCCAATAAAGCAAACCACTATCACTACAGAAAAATATCAATATACATTTCCGGTTCACTAAATTCATAAAATTAGGAATGATAAAATATTATGCGCGCTCAGTTTCTTCATGCAAATCAAAGTGTGGTCAAACGGTTTCATCCCCTTCACTTTTTTTTTTAGTTTGAAGAAAATACTAGTAATATAATTCTCTCTAATATGTGGAGAAAGTAATAGTAAATAATGATATGATATAACATGTAATATAAGGGGTGTTTATTCTTCAAAAACCAACATGCTACAAAAGGAACGAAGGAAAGCAAATTGGGAGAGCCAAATACCAAAAAACCAAACCATACAACAATTCTTTCTTTTTTTGCTGTATTTTCCATTTCATTAGGTGTGATCTGAAATCGATATTGTGCGAGTTCTTTAAGGTGGGGCAGCTCGCCAAGGGTTTCAAGTGCAAGTTCTGGCATAATTTGAATGTGCAAAGGAAAGGAGAAAAGATTGATCTTTATAGTGTCAGGCACGATCAAGGTAGAAGAAGTAGTTATTTATGTATTGATGATGAGAAGTAGTTATTTACTTGTCTAGCTACTTTAGTGATATTTGAAGTTTGAGAGTAGCTTGCGGAATATTCAGCAAGAAGCTGATAATTCTTCCTAGAGTAGTATAACTTGGATAATTTGCTACTTGGGAGAAACACAACAGCATTTTGATATCTGTGGTTGTATAAATATGTCTGTGATTATGTCAATGTCATCAAAAACACACTATGAGCGTAGAAACTAAGCATCAGTTTCCTTTTGACTTTGGAACAAGTATCATTAAGCCTGGAATATAATGTCAAACTATAGACTTACTGATCCTATTATCCATGAGATACCATAAAGACAATTTTTGTTCCAACAAAGATGAGAAAATGCTCATATCATAGTGTATATATGCCAAAGAATCCCTCACCACAGAGCTCAACACACAAAGTGGTCAACATAGATTCAACAGTCCTAAAAATTCTTAATAATGTTACTTATTAATTATAAATAGTTGGTTACCTTTGCATAAGGGTGAGCAGCCATCGACCTCGACCCTTGACGACTCTCAAATGATTTTCTAGCACAGTTATCCTTATTTATCCTACTCTTTTCTTGCAACCAAAAGAAATTATAGAAGAAAAGTGATTTTTTATAAAAATGAAAGTGAAGCAAAAATATATTAATTTTTATACCTTGTACTCCTCAGTACTCTAGTAATCACAAAGCCACTCCCATACATTTTTATCTTCAATGCCACTATGCCTTTGAGCCTTCAAAGTAGTTGGATTTTCTTCCCCACCATTCTTGACAAAATATCAATGAAGTCTACAATGAAAATCCTTCCACAGATTATTGACCATCTGATCAATTGTGTCCACAATCTCTGGATTCTTGACCTCATCAAAAATAAATTTTTGCTAAAATGAAGATTAAAAGTATTAGAAGTATGGGGGGGGGGGGGGGGGGGGGGGGGGGGGGGGGGGGGAGGAATATCCATGTAAGGATAAAAAAAATGATATTTTAGAAATTCACCTTCATCTTCATGACCTTTTTTTCTTGCTGTCTTCAATCTCCTTCCACTTCTTCATTTTCATAGTTGCAATCTTACGAACAATTTGCCCAATCTCGGTGGTCCAAGGCCCTGTACTGTCCCCACTAGCTTCCAGTGACTTTATCAAACTCAATGTATACTTTTCTCCCGTCGCGGCAATTCTTCTCTACTTTTTCCCATTCGATGGGCCCCGACCACGTTTCTGTTGGGATTTGGGTCAAAGATATAGTCCCACATCGGCTAAACATAGAGATGGTCTTGGATTTATAAGGATTTAGACTACTCTCTACCTGACAGACTAGTCTTTTGAGATAGTGTCATGAGTCCTACAATTGTATCAGAGCGACGTCTAGAAAGACGATCACGGCAATCAAGTTCGAGGTGGAGAAATTTGACAGAAAGTCCAACTTTCTCTTGTGAAAGATGTGAGTAACATCATTACTCGTGAAGGTGGGCACACACAAGACCCGCTTGGTATTGAGAAGAAGCCATCGAATTGCGACAATCATATGTTGCCTATCAGACAAAGTCCTCTACAATGTGGCCTTCGGATGAAGGAAAGTACGCTAATTCTGCAATATCTAAATGCTTTAATAGAATTTTAAACGACTTGTTGGCTCTACAGATTAAGTTAGAAGAAAAGACAACTCTTCTGTTACTCTCTCTCTTCCATCAAGTTATGACCACTTGGTGACCCCCATCATGTATGGTAAGGAGATATTAGAGTTAGAAGATGTCAGGCAGATGCTCTAGAATAATAAGCTGATGATAAAAAACAGATTCTACGGAGTTGGCCTCAAGATTGGTTGTCAAGAGAGCCAGAGAGGAATATCAAAGAGTAGGGCACCCAAAAGGGATCCAGAGGCTATGCAGTTATATATATCTTATAACTCACGTCACCATATCCTGGTTTCATGTAAGCCGAGTTATCTCCTAAACTAAGAAAATTACATAAAACGATAAAATTGATAATACCGAATATAACAAAACCAATTGTACAACCTCAGTTTATAGCTTCATGAGACAAGTACGTCGAAAAAAATAATTAACAAAGAAACACTCATCTATATATATCTTATGCCTCACTTCACCGTAATCTGAGTGTATACAACCTAAATTGCAAAACAGCATGGTGAGTTATTGATTAACACTTTATTATTTTTAATCATCTGACACATATCTAAGTATATGTACAGGCATACGTTCCATCTCACATACATCCATATATGAGTAAGTTGAGGTCGTTATTAGAAACTGATGATGAGACCAATGGGTTGTGTTACAATGAGTGTCGTACATACCTAAGACCACGGCTCAGGATGTTTCGGTGCTGACCCAGAACTACCGCTAGGCAAACAGGAGGTGGGTCTTATTATATGCACATTCAGGAATGTAACTGAAGGTAGGGAGCCAGCGCTCCCTTAGGACACCTGGAGGCCCTCATGTAGATCCGGAAGTTTTAATTGCATAACATAATTAATACTATTGTAAACATATTTTCCACTTGAAGTCCATCAGTTTCCCCATTACCTGATGTAGGTTGGCCTTTTTATAGTTTATTATTATGTAATTATCATATTACGAGAATAGCAAGAGCAGGACAGGTTCAGGAGTTACAGGAGTAACAAGAGTACATAAGTACTAGAGATATAGGTCACTGTATATAATACGGGATAACAGGACAGGATTCTTGAAATATGATAATCACAAGTCAAGTAGTATTATATCTGGTGGCAGGTGAAAAGTGTTATCAAACATATTTCAAGTGATAACAAGTAGGAGTCAGGTGTCAAGTAATAGCATGTCTAGCAATAAGCATAGTAGATATCACTATACAGGAAAAACAGTATCAAAACAGGAGATCGATACGAATACAAAAAAATGGTACTGATACAGGAGATCAATATGATACAGAAAAATGTTACTGATAAAGAGGATCGGTAACAAATACAGAAAAATAGTACTGATATAGGGGATCGGTATGAATACAGAAAAATAATACAGTTTTAAAAATATTTCAAGTACAGGTTCAAACTCTTCACAACTATCAAGGAACGGATAATAGTTAGATTATCAAGTAGGCAAGCGGGCAAACACGTCAGCGATCACCAAGCGAAGCTAAACAAGCTTTAGCGAAACTAACGTACAATACTAAAAGTCATCATGTTCGGGCGTGGTTATCGCTCGCAGCATAGCTAAATGCATGCAACGGAGCGAGCGTATGAACGCTATACTACTGCGCGTGGCGAAGCTTGCACTCACGGTGTAACTAGCTTGAACAGAATTAGCGAAAAGCATTGAGCGCTAGATCCGCCTATCGGGCATAGCTAAAAAGACCTGAAGGTCTGAACGCACTCCTCTTTCGAGGAAGCGGGTGAAAGCCTGGAAGCGCTGAAGGGTTGGAAGGCCAAGTAAGTACTGCAGAGGTGTTAGTACCAAAACACACATATAAATACAGTAACATGTAATAATTGAGCTATCAGCGGAGTAGTAAAACCTGGAGGCTGAGCAAAATAGGAATAAAGTCAGGGAGCAGACAAGCGTACATCCAAGCGAAGCTAAGCAAGTTGTAGCAAGATCAACAAGCAGTGTTTTAGCTAAAGCGCACGGTGAACTTATACATGTGGACGAGGAGAGTGTCTAACCACTATATCTGGCATGTATGGCATAACTCTCGCTCGAGCGAATCTAACGATAAAGCGCTGAGTGCTAAACTAAACTATCAGGCGTGACAAAAAGACCTGATAGTCTGAAGACACTCCCTCTTTTGAGGGACGTGGGCGAGAGCCCGAAGGGTTGAAGGGTCATAAGACCGAGTAGGTACTTGTAGGAATGTTAGTACCAATCACACATATAAACATGGTACAAAATGTAGCGGACAGCAATGGGCTAAGCGATCAATCAAGCAAAGTTATAAAGGCTGGAGCAAAGATGCTATCACGTTCGGCGCAGTTATCGCTCGCAGTGAAGCCACGATAATGTACAGCTATCGCTCATAACGTAACACTCGGACGGAGTTAACGATAAGATTGATCGCGAGGCTTGCCTACCAGGCGAAGCTGAATGACCTGATAGTCTAAACGCACTCCCTCTTTCGAGGAAGTGGGCGAGAGCCCGAAGGGGCTAATAGGCCCGAAGGCAGAATAGCACACGAGCAAATATATAAATGTGATAATAAGTAGAGTACCGTGGAGTGGTAAAGCCCGAAGGCTAAAAGGCCTGGAGGCCGAGTAGAGAGCCCAGAGGATAAACAAACCATGAAGGGTCAGCTACGCATGATATAAAGTAATAATAAAACACATCATAGGTAGTGTATATATACAAGAAGTAAATTACACTAATACAAATATTCATCACAGATAATACATGTAGTCCTAGGTACTTGGCCACATACATATACAAGTATACAATGA
>JAVJIF010007670.1:0-215385 GCA_038442645.1 Agave tequilana
AAAAAACTAGACCATAAGGAAAGTTTGAAAAGAAAAAAAGGAGGAGATGGGTCCTTACTTACACTGCATGAAAATGGGACACTCATAGCAGATTGCCCCTCACTCTAAGTGACCATATCAAAGAAGTTACATAAGAAGAAGAAAACAATGGTGGCGACATGAGATGACTTCGAGGCAGAGTCCAAAGAAGAAGTGATTGATACCGCTAACGTTTGCTTCATGCAAACGGAGAGGAATCTACGAAGGTAACTTTTAAACCCTCTCTTAATAATGATAAATTCAAATGGATGAGTTAACTCATTTTCTGAAGAACTACAAAATCGATATGAGCTATCTAATTTTAAATAAAAAAATTGAGAAAAGAAAATAAACTTTTGAAAAATAAACTTGAAGTTGTTTTGAAAGATAAAGAAGAACTTTCTGTGTTTTTCAAAGGAATAAAGATGATTTTGATAATCACAACCGTATGTGTAAGGGAAAAGCCCTAAAATGAGTTTTGATGAACATAAGTTTGAATTTTTAAAAAATAAATTGAATGATTTAGATTCTAAGTTAAAGATTTGTGCTTTCAATACGAAAAAGTTAGATTTCTTATTCTCAAAGAAAAAAATTCAAGGGAAATAAACTTCACATGCACACACCAAGCATGCCCACAGTGTACATCATAATTATTCATATATTTATGGCAAGGTATACACATTTACACATTATGGCCGCAAAGGTCAATTAGCCAAATTTTGTTATACTAAATTAAATTGAAAATTAAGAATGTTTGGATTTGTGAGAATACTAACACTATACGACCCAAAAGGATTTGGATACCAAAAAACACACTAAATTTAATTAATGTAGGTCTGTCCTCCTCCAAGACGTAGGAGAAAACAGTGCCTTAGTGGTGGATGCATTGGAGCTTTATGGACCAACGAATTTAATGCATCGCTATCAAGGGAGCTAGGTGGAGAATACCACTTTTTGGGAGATTGCTTGCATATATGGTATCACTTTATTTTAGATTACTTTGATTACATGTTCATGTAAAATAGTCTAGAACTCAATACATGATTATTTTGCCTAATATTGATGAGTTGGATGACTTATAACTATCTAAAATAATTTGTATGATTTTTCATGAATTTGCTTGCTTCAATTACTACTGGTAGAATGTTCAATTTCTTTTAATATGTAGTCATGATTGTTTATAGACAATACATAAATGCTGATAGTATAGACTCTACTTGTGTTTAGCATGCTAAATATTTATGAGTGTACTTGCTATCACAGATGCTTGAATGTTGATGTAATCAAATATACATATTTTTGAAAACATTTAAAATATAATTTATTTCATAAAATAAGCATAAAATCAAGAAAGCAATTTCGTGCCTCAACTCTTAGTCTGGAGAGATGATGAGGAGAAGTTCAGAGTCTGTCAAGAAAATTTGGCCTCATTCCTATTTAAATTTGCTTAAATATGATTTAAATGATTTACGTAAATTTTTCTATGATTTTTTATACAAATATATATATATATATATATATATATATATAATATATATATATATGTATGTATGTATGTATGTATGTATGTATGTATGTGTGTGTAGTGTGTGCGCGCGCAAAATGTTGTATGATTTTTTTTAACCAAAACAAATTTATCTACTTGATATATTTTACTTATGTATTTAAAAATTCTTGTTTAAACATTGTTCCTTCTAAAATTTTCAAAATCTTTGATTTTGGGAAATCACGGTCGTTCGTGCGGTCGACCGTATGGTCGACCAAGTAAGTCTGAAAGACATTGTTTTATTGGTAGACTAACCGGTCAATCGATCTTGGTTAATTTTTGTTTGATAGTGGTTTCAGATTTTTCTAGTCGATCGACTTGTCGACTGAACCTCAGTAGCTGTCATTAATTATTGTTTTAAAATCCTAGTTTTTCATCCCTCTTCTCATTCTTTCCTTCTCTGTCGTCTTCCCCTCTTCTAACTCACTCCCCTCTTCTATCAAAATTCTTCCTATTCTCTTAATTTTATCTCAAAAGTTTTTAGAGATCCTCTGTTCACAACATCTACCCTTGTTTGGTGAAGAAATTTCTGAAGATAAACTCTTCTTAATTCCTCATAGTTTATTTTCAGCAATTTCTTGTTATAATACCAGCATATCTTCTTTATCTTTCTAGTCATTATCTACCCATTTGTGAATATATCTGCCAAACGTCCAAGGACTGGAAGTCTTATAAATCCAAACAACCTGAATCATCTTCTAGACCTAAGAATGTCTTTGTTTCAGACAATGCCTTGTTCAAACACTCTATGAGCTATGACAAATATGTTCTATCGGGTTATTCTATTATACTAGCTAATTTTGAACACCTAAATCTTTCTCTTAGTTTGAGAACTAGTTCTTTAAAGTGTTTTGTTACTATTAAAGAACAAGTCTATCTAATCCAATATTTTTATTCCAGTCTTACTTTTTATAATAATCGAATACAATCTTGTGTGAAGGATGTAGACATCAACATCACTCTTGAATGATTCGCTCGAATTTTTCAATTGTTATTTGAGAGTGTAGACATTTTCATTCTTATCTTCATGATTTTGAGTACCATGACGGTGAGACTGCTTTCACCACTTCTCATCTCTTGCACGATAATGAGAACCCCGCTCTTGTAAGGATGAGGAGGTGATCAAGTACTACAAACTTCCCGCCCAAGTCCTTCCCAAGATTGTTTTCAATGATTTTCTCCTAAAATCAGGAGAGTATAATCGTGCTCAAAGTGTGCTCTACTCTTAATCTATTGCCTTCTGAAAGGTCTTAAAGTCAATATACCTAAACTCAACATCGATTTTATGCTTTCCGAACACTTCTTAATTTTGAGTAGAAATCTCCCTTACGGGATGATCCTCACTCGATTGTTTAAGCATCTCAAGATTGATCTTTCTAGCGAGAAAGCCATTGCTCCCTCTGTGGATCGCACATTTCTTAAGAGGATACAAGCAGGAACTCGTGCTCATGCTCCGCCCCCTCCAGTCCAGCCTCAAGCATCAATTGTATCTTGCTCCTCCTTTTCTTCAGTAAATCTGTATGCTTCTCTTATGACCCAGATTGGTGATCTACCTCTGAAATTCACTTCTGCCACTTAGAAGATGTTGAAAAATTAGAATGAACTTCAACAAGAATATCAGAATGATATGTTTTATGTCTACTCATCCATTTGTTATCTCTAGAAACGCAGTGATGTTGGCTTCTCCAGGAATGATTGGCCTATTCCTATTCCTAATGGATACTCTCAGCCTCTTCCTGTTATGGGTCCTCCTTTTGATCCAAGAGTTGCTCTGCCTGATGCGTCTGAGGTATATCATCTGGTGGATGATCCTTCTTTAGACCCTCACTTTCAGGCAGACTTGAGCTTTATCGACGATGAAGACACTTGAGCTCTCTACCTTTATGATGTTGACAAAAAGGGGGAGATCTTAAGAAGAAGAGGATGGATGGATGCTTAGGTTATTTTAAATGTTTATGTGCTTTGTTTTTTAGTTTTCATGTATTTTGAGACTCTCTATGAATATCATAATATTTCAGCACAATATGGATTTGGTGGATTGTAGTATGACTTTGATATGTATGGTTTGTGATATTAGCTCTTCATCTTTGTAATGATATTTCTTGTGTCTAGTTTAGATGGTGATATGCTTTTTCTTACATGATTTCTTCTAAACCATTCATCGACCTTTTATTTTGGAGGATGGTGGTATTGGATGGATGGAGGAAAATATTTAAGCATATTTTTTTCTCTATATCCTATTATACATGAATATATTGCATAGAATTTATATCTTGACTATCTTATTCCTATGCTTTAAAATGATGCCTTGAGCTTAAATATCATATATTTCCTATATGCATGTGTTTAGAGGGAGTTTCATTTGAAGTTTTCTTCCAAGTTTATTTAAATAACTCCTTGTGTTTTGTCAACATCAAAAAGAGAGAGATTGTTGGCCCAAAAATCATTTACCTTTGTTTGATGATGATAATCCCATATGGTTATTTATACCAATAATTTCATCTATATATGTTTTAGGTTAATAAAAGAAGCTTTTCAACCATATGTTTCAGTTTCTCCTAAAGACTCACAAGTTTGAAGCTTTTCATTTAGTGATCCAAGAATCCAAGCATACAGTTCAATCACGACACTCATGATAGGAGTCAAGCTCAAGGAATCCAAGTTGCAAGATGAAGCAATTCAAAAAAGTAGTTTTCTTATTTGTTGTATAAGAATTAGTTTTGTCAAAGCCAAGATAAGTGATTTTGATAGCTCATGAGTCACACACACACAAAATATTTTATGAATTTTTTTTCTAAATTTTTGAAAAATTTTCAATAAGTTTAGATTGGTTTTCAAAATAGTTTTTAAAAAATATTTGTTATTCAAAAAGAAAATTCATTTTTACAAAATATTAGTTCTACATTGAATTTTTGTGATGATATATGATCACACACATGTGGACTTCATATATTCCCATGAACAATGTTTAGTATCCATGTATTCAAACATTTCAATGAAAAATCAAATAGAATTTCAAAATATTTTCATACTTCAGTTTTACCTTGCTCAGTCGATGGGGTTGTCGACCGGGTTGTCGACCGACATGCACACTTGTGTACCTGTTCACTTCGGTCGATCACTGCTTTTGCCGACTCTCAAACATCATATTTTTGTTATGATCGTCGACCGGGTAACCGACCGATATTGCCCAACGGTCAAAAATACCATTGGCGGGGTCGATCAGCCAATCAACGTAGAGCCATTTCTAGCAGTATTTGACCCCAGCGGTTATATTATTAACTTTTGGATTAGCTGTTAATTACCAACGACTATATTGATTTTCTCTTGTATATTTTGACCCTATATATATAAATACTATAGAAAATTATAGAGAATCGATTACAAAGATTTGTATTCATTTACTCTCATGTTTTTGAGAGAAAAACGTCTTCAAAAGAAATTTTTTTTAGAGCTAAATTCAATACAAGTTTTCTCAAATTTTGTTTCTTCACTTGACTCATTTCAGAGCATTTCTCACCACAATATCAGAGCTTCTAGTCCTTCCTTTGGTTATAGAATTGTGTTGGGATCCCATTTTGATGATCTAGGAGAGATCATTTCATTTCTTGTATTGTGAAGAGTTGTAAAGGTTGCGGTCTCAAACGAGCTTGCGGTTCGTTGATTGTAAGGTGTTGAGGCACCGAGTGAGAGGGCTTGCGGGTCCAGTTCGTTCTTGTGGGAACGTGTAGAGTGGTGATCTCACGGGATCAAGCATCGTAGAAACCCTTCATTGCGATGAAGATGGAGACGCAGAGCATGTGGCTTGAATCTTAAAACATATCTCCGTGTTTACGATTGCCTTTTCTCTCTTTCTCTTTACTTTAATCACTCTTTACTTTTTGCATGCTCTAGAATTGCTCTATCTTTTATTGCAATATATACTCTTATGATACATTGCTTTGTTTTGAGATTCTCTACTTTATTTATTTTCTTGTCTAGTAATTTTTCTTCCGCATTATTTGCTATAGTTCTATAGTCATCACTTATTCACCCTTCTCTAGGTGATTTCAATAATGAATTCCATTACATTGCTATGTTTATAATTTTAAAAAAGAAATACAACAAATCCAGGTGCAGACGCTCCAGTTCTGCCACCATTAACAAGCCCCCGGTGCTGAAGCAACAAAGACTTCCTTATCGGAGAATACCTCCCAGAAGCAGTCATCCATCTTCATCTATGCCATGGCTCATGAACAGGCAATCCAATGCCCCTGCCTCTGAGTCTCTCCAAGGCAGCCATACTGATGACACAATCCCCCTCGCGTTGAGAGAAGGACGAGGACTCTCAAGAAGCCCTCTGGGAGGGCAGCGGTGGTGTCTGACGAGATGGGCTCTGGCAAGACATGCAAGATAATGATGAAATCACGTCTACAAATGAGTATCGCCTAGGAGAAATATCATTATCAAACGGAGAGACTTCAGATCACCAGTAGAGAGACTCCAGCCCACTAAGGAGAAAAGCCAGTATCACCCGGTTTGGATTAACTGAAGCCCCATCCTTCCTTCCTGCGCGTCCTCTCTGATGGCGGCCCCCTGTCACGGTGACTAATGCATCATAACAGCTCCTTAACGTGGACTAACACGATGCACCTTCCAGATTCCCTAGAAAAGAGAGCTCGATCACCATTTTCTCATCTTTCCCCCTCTCCTTCTTCTTCCTCCATTTGATAAAAAGAAGAGAAGACACGCGACGCAGTAAAGAAAGAAGAATTTAGGGTTCGAAGCATTTTTTTTAAGAAGACAAACAAGATGACTTCTTCCCACAAATCTTTTGTAACGGTCTCAGATTTAACTACACAAATCTTTCAATAATCCTTAAGTAAAATCTTTTCTTTCTTCGCAATAAAAGACGTCATGATGTAAAACAAAATTTTGACATCCTTTGAAATTTGTGACTTACCTAAACACAATATGCTAAAACAACAGCCTACAAGGCTTTCTCTTAATTTCAACAACATGTACTCGATACATAAAAACCACATAGCACCCATACAATTATAAGAATGAAAAATTCCACCAACATGAGGTAAAGATTTGATTTCCAATTGTATCAACCTCAAAATAATATGTCCAACAAAATGTATATCAACTTTAAAAGATAGTACCTAAAGTCATCCATTCAGCTTACATAATGCTTTCTTACACCAACAAGAGGCATAACACATAGCTTGAGTTTTTACTGCTTAGCTTTATACCTACACAAAAAGATCATAAAGATATACACATGATTTCTTTCAACTTATATACATGGAAGCTCCAAAATGAAAGAGGGAACTAAAAGAAAAGACATGGCAATTAAGTTAGACAAGGTTATGGTGCCATCACACAAAACCCCTCCCTTAAAACTCCACCTCTTCCTGCGCCGGTCCTTTACCTTTGTCATAACCTGAAACAATATTGTCAAGAAATGGGGTGAGCTTGACGGCTCCGTGAGTAAACCAAGTTATAGATTGATATTCTAGTTAATATTAACTCTTGAAAATTCATGTATATGTGTTGTAGAAATTCAATAGATTAATTTGAGAGGAAAGCTTTACACTTATATGGTTACAAGCATTGTGGTAATAGTTATATGATAGTTTGCCACATTGAAAAGCTTGATATTCTTACACTTTATTCACCTTGATTATGCCCCTTTCTATATTAGTTATAAACATATCACACTTTATATTTATACATACACATAGCTTATGCATCACTTATTAATATCGAACAACATAAGTCTTATAATCATAACTCTAAATTAATGCATCAATATGAAACTCCGCCTTCTCCTTTACCGACCCCCGCCGGCCCATTCCTTCAATATATAGCATAAAGTATTTTTACACCATCTTTCCCCTCCAACTGGCTCCCGTCGGCCCCTTCCTTTGATATATAACATAAAGTATTTTCACGCCGTCTTTCTCCCTCCTACCGGCTCTCGCCGGCCTCTTCCTTTAATGCAAGTATGAACATTTATATAACATCAAAATAAATATGGACAAGTCATTCAAATCACTAGAAATACATCAATGAAGACAATTTCGCCTCCCAAAATTTCTAACATTCTATAGGAGTAATAAAGAGTAATAATATAAACATGTCCCCTAATGTGCATACATACAATTCATGCATCATTATGTATATATACATAATCCTCTACAACACTATGTGGTGTACACAAATACACCATATGTATCATCACACTCTTCCTATCCATAATAGGTTTATAGTTTCAACTTTTACTCAACTTAATCCACTCTCCAAAAAAATTAGAAATAAATACTATAGGATTTACTTAGGACTTCCTCTTAATTAGGCTCTTAGAAGTAACACATACTAGGTACTTACATCTTAGTATTGCGACAACCGTAATATACAAAACCATACACCAATATAAGTATTTACTATAGATTGCACACTAAAAAATTTTCTTTGTAATAATTCATGTAAAAATAGTGAATAAATTTTCATAATTTATTTCATATCATCTACTAAAATGGTTATGAATTTTTCTTAACTTACTCATCTCTACCCCCAAAAGTTTCTAGTTTTCTTTCCTTCTTGAAGATTTCACAATGACTAGATCTTACTCCTATTGAGTCCAAAAATCACCCTATACAAGGAAATATATGAGTTAATTTCTAATATCAACATCACTAAGAATATGGGAGCAATACAATAATTAAATAGGTTTATTCTTCATTAAAATTTCAGTAAGAAACTTAGCTTCTCTAAGGATGAATCTGAGCTCTAAAAGTTCATATTTTTGGTTGAAATCACCATCCAAAACTTAGATCTAGCATTTGTGGACTACCCCTCTCCTCCTCCTACGATCACCTCCTCGGAACTGGGCGCGGCCGGCCCCCCTCCTGGTGGCGCGCCGCTAGGCTTGGCGTGGCTGGCCTAGGTCGGCTGTGCCTAGGTCGACCGACCAAGAAACCCCCCTTCCTGTTTGTAAAGAAGAGAAGGAAGAAGAAAGGAGAGGGGAGAGAGAAGGAGAGAAAATCTTTAGGGTTTAGATTTCTATTGAGGAGATGAGAGGTGGCTCTTAGGTTTTGGCCATGGTGTTCTCTTTGGGGAAGAAGAGAAGATCGAGAAATTTCTTTTGCTCGCTTTGGTAATCTCAATCCAGGCTAAATTATAATTTTACCATGGCTCCAGATTTCCCAGGTGTCCTACATTCTTATCAAAAGCTTCATGGCTATCAAAAGAATCATGGCCCTTGATCTCCCTCCCATGCATATCTATCCCCTCCACTAACGATGAAAATTAAAGATGAATACAGTGTATTCTCTTGGCTTTTACAAAAAAAAAACCTACAATTATTATACCACTATATACTCTAGTATTAGTCGTGTACCCATTCATATACACATAAATCATGTTACATGTGTCTATATACATAACTCTAGAGAAAATCTTACTTATTAATTTCTTTAAGGAAGGTGAATGAGTAATTAATATGCAAGGCTTACTAGTTAATTATTATGAGTGTTAAATTGAGATACTTGGTGCCGGGTGTTACAGTCTACCCCCTTAAAGAAAGTTTCGTCCTCGAAACTTAGCGTAGTTCAAACAAGTGTGGATAAATTTTTGCATCTCTTCTTCGGGTTCCCATGTCGCCTCTTCAAATTTTTGATTCCACAATACCTTCACCAACGGGATTGTTTTGTTCCTTAGTTGCTTCATCTTGTGATCAAGGATTTGCACTGGTTCTTCCATATAAGACAAGTCTTCTTGAATTTGCAATGGTGGATAACTAAGGATATGGCTAGGGTTCGGTATATACTTCCTAAGCTGGGATACGTAAAACACATCGTGAATCTTTTCAATCCTAGGGGCAATGTCAGTCGGAAAACCAGTGGACGATCCTCTCAGTATTTCAAAGGGCCCTACATATCGAGGATCCAGTTTGCTTCTTCTATTTGTTCGCATTACCCCTTTCATTGGAGACACTTTCAGAAATACCTTGTCTCCTGTAAAGAATTTCAAGGTGTAGACTGTTTAAAAATTACTGAAGACTAACTTTCATACTCAGGCTTATGCCAAACGCGGGGGTCACATCCTTTGTCAAACGCGGACCTCGTGTCCTTTGTCAAACGCGGAGGTCACGTTCCCAAAACTCAGACGCGGACCTTGCAAAAGCGGAGATCGTGTTCCAACCTCAAATGCGGACATTATACTTCATCAACAACATGACGCGAGGATCACGTTCTGTACCAAATGCAATAATCATGCTGCTCTTTAAAACGTGGACCTCAGGGTCGCGTTTTAACATCAAAATGCAACCCTGTGTAGCTTCACATTTCAACTTCAACACAAGCTTATGAGCTCCATGTTCCAACACAGAGCAAGCCTGTAAGCTCCGCATCTCAATATCAGAGCGAGATTCGGGCCTAGCGTAGACCTGCATTTCTGTTGTAACTGATAACCATGAACTTGGTCAGTTACACCCATTTTCTCTTCACATAATGGGGAATAACTTCCTACGATGGAGAGATTTAAGGGGTTGATTACACTCCTCTCATTATGGAGAGATTTAAGGGGTTGGTTACACTCCTTAATGGGGAATAAGTTCCCATTATGGAGCAATTTAAGTGATTAATAACACCCCAGAATTCTCTATAAATAGCCATGAATAGCTAGGGAAAACGGGAGAGAGTTCTGGGGGGTGGAACTAAGAAGCCAAAGGCTAGAGGAGGAGAATCCCTAAAAGGCACACTTGAGATTTGAAGCTGGATAATCATAGAAATTTGAAGGCTAAGCACAGGACTGTTGAACACACATTGTGTTACGCCCCGCTTCCCAAAAAAACGCTGGAGCGGAGACGCGACACGAGTCGGCGACGCATATACGCAAGGAAAATCCCTCACGTATACGCGCTAAGCCTTAAGTAACCCGAAACAAGCTATAATAAATCCAACTGTAATGAATACTGAATACTGCAATACCACATATGAGCAACCACGCATGATATCATATGAATCAAGACTGGAATAACAACTGAACTGATATAACAAGAACAGGAAATGATACGAAGGATAGAAAGATAAAAGTACCAGAATAGAATAGGGAGAAGCTCCAGCTATTCGCAAAGAGCACAGTCCCAACGTACACCTGCACAAAGGAAACCAATCGTCCAATATCTGGACGTGCAAATCCAGGGTCGTCAGAACGCGACCATGGTGAGTGTGTGTAAAGGGGAAATAGCTCGTGCATAAGAACATGTGCATAAATAACAATAAGAGCAACTGCAAAATATAACAAACTGAATAAGAGATAAACAGTTGCAGATATAAGATAATTAAATATCATGACATGATAAACATCTAAACTGAAGCATATCTGATATCAATATCAACAAAGATATAAGACAACTATCACAACTGTAAACTAACAACTGATATCTAAATGTGTGACCTAGCATATGTCACTAGTCTGGTTGGTTATTATTAAGCTAACTAATGTAGTACTTAGCTGTGTCCCATACCACAGCCGTTTTTCTCACATATCAAACAATGTTATCGTTGTTGTAACTGCCTGTCAATGTAGTGCATGTGTTTTGGAAGAGTACCGTGCATGCCCGGTACCACGGTCTATCACCCCTGGCACTGAACCAGGACAAGCCGCTAGGCTCTGACAACTGAAGACCACAGCCCCACACGAAAAGACAACTAGTGTGGCGCCGTAATCTGGGCATAGCCCTGACAATTGACAACTGAATGGGTAGCCAGTACTACCTTGGTTCCCCATGGTTGGAACCAACAACTCGGTACCATAAGAATCCTTCCAAAATACACGACATGCATCATCAGGTAATTACCCCTGTTCCCCGGGTTATGGTGTCTTTTATTAATAAGCAATCAATGTGACTTAATATGTAATAGTAACCAATATCTCCAATGACTGCTGATGTCAACACTAGCTGATAATCTGACAACTGGTAACTGATAACTGATTAGCTGACAACTAATATCTGACATCTGAAATAGAATAATGGAGATATGCCACTAACACAATAGTGCCACTAACACAAAAGTGTTATATACAACTGATCTCACTGACATCTCATATAAACTCTGAACATGAACATCTTATAATCACCAACAAGTATCTCACCAATAAGTAGTAAACTGATAATTAGTATCTGGTGACTCTGAAGTACAAGATCATTAATATCAACTTGGTCACTAACACATTAGCTCAACCTCTACTAACTGAAGTAATCCAGTCTCTAACATCTTAATGAGTCCACATCAATACTCAAATGAATCATAAGGTATATCTTCGAGAACAATATGTCAACACACACCACAATCATATCTATATAGGGAACATCCTCTAAGAACATCGTAACAAGTCAACAACAATATCTGAATGAATCATCACCAATAAAAGGATATCAAGTCAACACATACTGAATCATATTTAATTAGTCAACATCCTCAACAACATGTAATCTAGAATATCTACGTCTTGGTACCCATCATTAACAACATGTCATCTAACAGATCCAAATGCCAACAACGTCAATCTCATCTCAAAGCAAGTCAAGCTCCAATAAACGGAATATATATTCTGGAATTCTAACTCATCATCAATCTCTAGCACAACTTAACTAATAAAGTCATATTCAGTAACTGGTCATCATCCAATGTAAATATCATAAGTCCCAGATCAATCCAAAGTCATTACAACCAATTCATATCCCAATAGTTCTACAATCATCTTGTTCCAATACACATCGAGTAATCAGATGCAATAGTTGTTGTTCTAACATATGTCCATAATCAGTACTAGTCTACTCGCTCTGACAAACTATATCTGATTCATAAGGCTACACAATACCTTCTTCTATTAAGATCAATTATGATATCCCAACACTCGACAATATATCATGTACATGCATCTAAGATCTATCATGATCAAATCATTATCACCAATATCTATCTCTTGAAATCATGTATATCCATCTACAACCATTACATAATCCATGGGTGAAGTCCACAACCCATAAGGAAGCTAAACACAGCAGTCAGCCTAGGGTTAGTCGACTAATAAATAGGATAAGTCGACTAACATATATAATGACCAGCAAACAGAGTACACAACTTCCAGAACAGACTACTAGTCGACTAAGAGGACATGACAAGTCGACTAGTAGGGGTACTAGTCGACTAACAGGAAAAACCAAGTCGACTAATCTGGCTTACAGTCAACAAACAGAGAGTCACAACTTTCTGGGAGGGGCCTAGTCGACTACAGGTCTATAGTTAGTCGACTAATAAGGTATTAGTCGACTAACTCCATGGGCAAGCTGACTAACAGGGCTATTAATCGACTATAAAAGGGGCAATTCGACTAATCTATCCTGCAACCTGATACTGAAATACGCTATCACACGTTCCCAATCTATCAAATGCACTCGCTGTTTCTCTCATGCACACTTCACCCAAACATATAGGTTCTACATTACTCTATACACACATAGAATTACAACTCAATCAAATACACATAAAATGAGAGGAATAGAAAGAAGGAGAGTACACTCACATCATGGGGCTGCCGTGCTGGCCTCGTCGTGGAAGAGATCCGGTGATGGCCGTGGACTGCGCTGGTGCTATCGAGGGGAGATCGCGGGCTGTCCTCGCTGCCGCGGCTGCTGCTGTTGGCTGGGCGCGCCACCAGAGGCCGAGGAGGGCTGCTGGTGATGGGGACGGCCTGCTGGAATTGGCCTGCTGGGCTGTGCACGGCCTGGGCTGCCGTTGCGCTGCCATGGTTGCTGCTGTGCGGCAGGGAGCAGCGGCCAAGGAGGGGGCGCTGGACGCACGGATCTGTAGAGGAGGGGCCTGCGGCTGTGGTGTGTTGATCGGAGATCGTCGGTGATCGCCGGAGAGAGGGCGGAGGGTGTGGTGTTGCCGAGCATGGGTTGCACAGGGAAGGAGACACGCGCACGTCTATGAGAGGATGCCGTGACTCACCGGAGATGGGGTTCTTGGCTGGATGTAGGTGACGGCAGTGAGTTGGAGATGGAGGACATTAGGTTAAGAATAGGATTTAGGTTAAGGATTTAGGATTATATAGAATGGGTTATTGGGTTAGATCCAAATGGGTATGGATAGAATTAGCTAATGGGTTTGGGTTGATGGATAACGGGTAAATGAGTATTGGGTCTAATTGAGTATTGGGTTGGAGACAAAGAGGATAATGGGTATGGATCAAGGAATAAGTGTAAAGGTATAAAAGGCTAATCAAAGAAAACACAACATGAATGAACAATATTAATATTAATGCTGATATCAAATAAATAAGTAATACTAACACAAATAATAATTGACAAACAACAATCATACTAAAAGAACAATAATAATAATGGGGATAATTACTAATAGTATCAACAACTAATAAAAATATTTTAATAATTACAATAGGCTAAAGAAATGATAATGATAAATAATGGTAACCATAAAATCCAAATTACCATTTACTGTCTCAAAATAATTTCCATATTCAACAATAATAACACAGGAAAAATTAAATTAACTTGATTAAATAAAATGATCAGTAAATTAAAATAAATATTTAGAAAAATTGAAAATACTGTATTACTAACTAGGGATCTTACACTCTACCCACCTTATAAAAATTTCGTCCCCGAAATTCAAATAGGGCAGGGATGGTAAAAGAGTCCCAAGAAATCAAGAAGACAAACAAACACCACGTCGCTTCTCGGTACATCATAAATCCACCATGCTTCCGCTGCGCACTCTGATACACGCCACCGGCTTCAGCAAGGAGTAACCAATCCCAAGAGGCAAAGTCAAGGAATAGAATCGAGAAGGAGGGAGGGAAGCAAGATGAAAATCCGGATCACTCTAAAAGAAGAGGAGAAATCAAGGATATCAAAAATCAAAGATGAGGATTTTCAAAGGAAGGACGGTCAATTCCAAATGGACTGAATATCATAATGGATAGTATATGTATATTGCAGTATAACAATAGCTTATTTTCAAGTTACCGGTAAGAGCTAGGTCTCTCTTGCGAAACAAAAGTCAAAATTTCACATCACAAGTCGAAAACCTTGGCTCTGATACCAAGAAAACCCTGTCACGCCCCGCTTCCCAAAAAAAACGCTGGAGCGGAGACGCGACACGTGGGCGACGCATATACGCAAGGAAAATCCCTCACGTATACGCGCTAAGCCTTAAGTAACCCGAAACAAGCTATAATAAATCCCAACTGTAATGAATACTGAATACTGCAATACCACATATGAGCAACCACGCATGATATCATATGAATCAAGACTGGAATAACAACTGAACTGATATAACAAGAACAGGAAATGATACGAAGGATAGAAAGATAAAAGTACCAGAATAGAATAGGGAGAAGCTCCAGCTATTCGCAAAGAGCACAGTCCCAACGTACACCTGCACAAAGGAAACCAATCGTCCAATATCTGGACGTGCAAATTCAGGGTCGTCAGAACGCGACCATGGTGAGTGTGTGTGTAAAGGGGAAATAGCTCGTGCATAAGAACATGTGCATAAATAACAATAAGAGCAACTGCAAATATAACACAACTGAATAACAGATAAACAGTTGCAGATATAAGATAATTAAATATCATGACATGATAAACATCTGAACTGAAGCATATCTGATATCAATATCAACAAAGATATAAGACAACTATCACAACTGTAAACTAACAACTGATATCTAAATGTGTGAGCTAGCATATGTCACTAGTTTGGTTGGTTATTATTAAGCTAACTAATGTAGTACTTAGCTGTGTCCCATACCACAGCCGTTTTCCCACATATCAAACAATGTTATCGTTGTTGTAACTGCCTGTCAATGTAGTGCATGTGTTTTGAAAGAGTACCGTGCATGCCCGGTACCACGGTCTATCACCCCTGGCACTGAACCAGGACAAGCCGCTAGGCTCTGACAACTGAAGACCACAGCCCCACACGAAAAGACAACTAGTGTGGCGTCGTAATCCGGGCATAGCCCTGACAACTGAATGGGTAGCCAGTACTACCTTGGTTCCCCATGGTTGGAACCCACAACTCGGTACCATAAGAATCCTTCCAAAATACACGACATGCATCATCAGGCAATTACCCCTGTTCCCGGGTTATGGTGTCTTTTATTAATAAGCAATCAATGTGACTTAATATGTAATAGTAACAATATCTCCAATGACTGTTGATGTCAACACTAGCTGATAATCTGACAACTGGTAACTGATAACTGATTAGCTGACAACTAATATCTGACATCTGAAATAGAATAATGGAGATATGCCACTAACACAATAGTGCCACTAACACAAAAGTGTTATATACAACTGATCTCACTGACATCTCATATAAACTCTGAACATGAACATCTTATAATCACCAACAAGTATCTCACCAATAAGTAGTAAACTGATAATTAGTATCGGGTGACTCTGAAGTACAAGATCATTAATATCAACTTGGTCACTAACACATTAGCTCAGCCTCTACTAACTGAAGTAATCCAGTCTCTAACATCTTAATGAGTTCACATCAATACTCAAATGAATCATAAGGTATATCTTCGAGAATAATATGTCAACACACACCACAATCATATCTATATAGGGAACATCCTCTAAGAACATCGTAACAAGTCAACAACAATATCTGAATGAATCATCACCAATAAAAGGATATCAAGTCAACACATACTGAATCATATTTAATTAGTCAACATCCTCAACAACATGTAATCTAAAATATCTACGTCTTGGTACCCATCATTAACAACATGTCATCTAACAGATCCCAAATGCCAACAACGTCAATCTCATCTCAAAGCAAGTCAAGCTCCAATAAACGGAATATATATTCTGGATAATTCTAACTCATCATCAATCTCTAGCACAACTTAACTAATAAAGTCATATTCAGTAACTGGTCATCATCCAATGTAAATATCATAAGTCCCAGATCAATCCAAAGTCATTACAACCAATTCATATCCCAATAGTTCTACAATCATCTTGTTCCAATACACATCGAGTAATCAGATGCAATAGTTGTTGTTCTAACATATGTCCATAATCAGTACTAGTCTACTCACTCTGACAAACTATATCTGATTCATAAGGCTACACAATACCTTCTTCTATTAAGATCAATTATGATATCCCAACACTCGACAATATATCATGTACATGCATCTAAGATCTATCATGATCAAATCATTATCACCAATATCTATCTCTTGAAATCATGTACATCCATCTACAACCATTACATAATCCATGGGTGAAGTCCACAACCCATAAGGAAGCTAAACACAGCAGTCAGCCTAGGGTTAGTCGACTAATAAATAGGATAAGTCGACTAACATATATAATGACCAGCAACAGAGTACACAACTTCCAGAACAGACTACTAGTCGACTAAGAGGACATGACAAGTCGACTAGTAGGGGTACTAGTCGACTAACAGGAAAAACCAAGTCGACTAATCTGGCTTACAGTCAACAAACAGAGAGTCACAACTTTCTGGGAGGGGGCCTAGTCGACTACAGGTCTATAGTTAGTCGACTAATAAGGGTATTAGTCGACTAACTCCATGGGCAAGTCGACTAACAGGGCTATTAATCGACTATAAAAGGGGGCAAGTCGACTAATCTATCCTGCAACCTGATACTGAAATACGCTATCATACGTTCCCAATCTATCAAATGCACTCGCTGTTTCTCTCATGCACACTTCACCCAAACATATAGGTTCTACATTACTCTATACACACATAGAATTACAACTCAATCAAATACACATAAAATGAGAGGAATAGAAAGAAGGAGAGTACACTCACATCATGGTGCTGCCGTGCTGGCCTCGTCGTGGAAGAGATCCGGTGATGGCCGTGGACTGCGCTGGTGCTATCGAGGGGAGATCGCGGGCTGTCCTCGCTACCGCGGCTGCTGCTGTTGGCTGGGCGCGCCACCAGAGGCCGAGGAGGGCTGCTGGTGATGGGGGCGGCCTGCTGGAATTGGCCTGCTGGGCTGTGCACGGCCTGGGCTGCCGTTGCGCTGCCATGGTTGCTGCTGTGCGGCAGGGAGCAGCGGCCAAGGAGGGGGCGCTGGACGCACGGATCTGTAGAGGAGGGGCCTGCGGCTGTGGTGTGTTGATCGGAGATCGTCGGTGATCGCCGGAGAGAGGGCGGAGGGAGGGTGTGGTGTTGCCGAGCATGGGTTGCACAGGGAAGGAGACACGCGCACGTCTATGAGAGGATGCCGTGACTCACCGGAGATGGGGTTCTTGGCTGGATGTAGGTGACGGCAGTGAGTTGGAGATGGAGGAGATTAGGTTAAGAATAGGATTTAGGTTAAGGATTTAGGATTATATAGAATGGGTTATTGGGTTAGATCCAAATGGGTATGGGTAGAATTAGCTAATGGGTTTGGTTGATGGATAACGGGTAAATGAGTATTGGGTCTAATTGAGTATTGGGTTGGAGACAAAAGAGGATAATGGGTATGGATCAAGGAATAAGTGTAAAGGTATAAAAGGCTAATCAAAGAAAACACAACATGAATGAACAATATTAATATTAATGCTGATATCAAAATAAATAAGTAATACTAACACAAATAATAATTGACAAACAACAATCATACTAAAAGAACAATAATAATAATGGGGATAATTACTAATAGTATCAACAACTAATAAAAATATTTTAATAATTACAATAGGCTAAAGAAATGATAATGATAAATAATGGTAACCATAAAATCCAAATTACCATTTACTGTCTCAAAATAATTTCCATATTCAACAATAATAATCACAGGAAAAATTAAATTAACTTGATTAAATAAAATGATCAGTAAATTAAAATAAATATTTAGAAAAATTGAAAATACTGTATTACTAACTAGGGATCTTACACTCTACCCACCTTATAAAAATTTCGTCCCCGAAATTCAAATAGGGCAGGGATGGTAAAAGAGTCCCAAGAAATCAAGAAGACAAACAAACACCACGTCGCTTTTCGGTACATCATAAATCCACCATGCTTCCGCTGCGCACTCTGATACACGCCACCGGCTTCAGCAAGGAGTAACCAATCCCAAGAGGCAAAGTCAAGGAATAGAATCGAGAAGGAGGGAGGGAAGCAAGATGAAAATCCGGACCACTCTAAAAGAAGAGGAGAAATCAAGGATATCAAAAATCAAAGATGAGGATTTTCAAAGGAAGGACGGTCAATTCCAAATGGACTGAATATCATAATGGATAGTATATGTATATTGCAGTATAACAATAGCTTATTTTCAAGTTACCGGTAAGAGCTAGGTCTCTCTTGCGAAACAAAAGTCAAAATTTCACATCACAAGTCGAAAACCTTGGCTCTGATACCAAGAAAACCCTGTCACGCCCCGCTTCCCAAAAAAAACGCTGGAGCGGAGACGCGACACGAGTCGGCGACGCATATACGCAAGGAAAATCCCTCACGTATACGCGCTAAGCCTTAAGTAACCCGAAACAAGCTATAATAAATCCCAACTGTAATGAATACTGAATACTGCAATACCACATATGAGCAACCACGCATGATATCATATGAATCAAGACTGGAATAACAACTGAACTGATATAACAAGAACAGGAAATGATACGAAGGATAGAAAGATAAAAGTACCAGAATAGAATATGGAGAAGCTCCAGCTATTCGCAAAGAGCACAGTCCCAACGTACACCTGCACAAAGGAAACCAATCGTCCAATATCTGGACGTGCAAATCCAGGGTCGTCAGAACGCGACCATGGTGAGTGTGTGTGTAAAGGGGAAATAGCTCGTGCATAAGAACATGTGCATAAATAACAATAAGAGCAACTGCAAATATAACACAACTGAATAACAGATAAACAGTTGCAGATATAAGATAATTAAATATCATGACATGATAAACATCTGAACTGAAGCATATCTGATATCAATATCAACAAAGATATAAGACAACTATCACAACTGTAAACTAACAACTGATATCTAAATGTGTGACCTAGCATATGTCACTAGTCTGGTTGGTTATTATTAAGCTAACTAATGTAGTACTTAGCTGTGTCCCATACCACAGCCGTTTTCCCACATATCAAACAATGTTATCGTTGTTGTAACTGCCTGTCAATGTAGTGCATGTGTTTTGAAAGAGTACCGTGCATGCCCGGTACCACGGTCTATCACCCCTGGCACTGAACCAGGACAAGCCGCTAGGCTCTGACAACTGAAGACCACAGCCCCACACGAAAAGACAACTAGTGTGGCGCCGTAATCCGGGCATAGCCCTGACAACTGAATGGGTAGCCAGTACTACCTTGGTTCCCCATGGTTGGAACCCACAACTCGGTACCATAAGAATCCTTCCAAAATACACGACATGCATCATCAGGCAATTACCCCTGTTCCCCGGGTTATGGTGTCTTTTATTAATAAGCAATCAATGTGACTTAATATGTAATAGTAACCAATATCTCCAATGACTGTTGATGTCAACACTAGCTGATAATCTGACAACTGGTAACTGATAACTGATTAGCTGACAACTAATATCTGACATCTGAAATAGAATAATGGAGATATGCCACTAACACAAAAGTGTTATATACAACTGATCTCACTGACATCTCATATAAACTCTGAACATGAACATCTTATAATCACCAACAAGTATCTCACCAATAAGTAGTAAACTGATAATTAGTATCTGGTGACTCTGAAGTACAAGATCATTAAAATCAACTTGGTCACTAACACATTAGCTCAGCCTCTACTAACTGAAGTAATCCAGTCTCTAACATCTTAATGAGTTCACATCAATACTCAAATGAATCATAAGGTATATCTTCGAGAATAATATGTCAACACACACCACAATCATATCTATATAGGGAACATCCTCTAAGAACATCGTAACAAGTCAACAACAATATCTGAATGAATCATCACCAATAAAAGGATATCAAGTCAACACATACTGAATCATATTTAATTAGTCAACATCCTCAACAACATGTAATCTAGAATATCTACGTCTTGGTACCCATCATTAACAACATGTCATCTAACAGATCCCAAATGCCAACAACGTCAATCTCATCTCAAAGCAAGTCAAGCTCCAATAAACGGAATATATATTCTGGATAATTCTAACTCATCATCAATCTCTAGCACAACTTAACTAATAAAGTCATATTCAGTAACTGGTCATCATCCAATGTAAATATCATAAGTCCCAGATCAATCCAAAGTCATTACAACCAATTCATATCCCAATAGTTCTACAATCATCTTGTTCCAATACACATCGAGTAATCAGATGCAATAGTTGTTGTTCTAACATATGTCCATAATCAGTACTAGTCTACTCACTCTGACAAACTATATCTGATTCATAAGGCTACACAATACCTTCTTCTATTAAGATCAATTATGATATCCCAACACTCGACAATATATCATGTACATGCATCTAAGATCTATCATGATCAAATCATTATCACCAATATCTATCTCTTGAAATCATGTACATCCATCTACAACCATTACATAATCCATGGGTGAAGTCCACAACCATAAGGAAGCTAAACACAGCAGTCAGCCTAGGGTTAGTCGACTAATAAATAGGATAAGTCGACTAACATATATAATGACCAGCAACAGAGTACATAACTTCCAGAACAGACTACTAGTCGACTAAGAGGACATGACAAGTCGACTAGTAGGGGTACTAGTCGACTAATAGGAAAAACCAAGTCGACTAATCTGGCTTACAGTCAACAAACAGAGAGTCACAACTTTCTGGGAGGGGGCCTAGTCGACTACAGGTCTATAGTTAGTCGACTAATAAGGGTATTAGTCGACTAACTCCATGGGCAAGTCGACTAACAGGGCTATTAGTCAACTATAAAAGGGGGTAAGTCGACTAATCTATCCTGCAACCTGATACTGAAATACGCTATCACACGTTCCCAATCTATCAAATGCACTCGCTGTTTCTCTCATGCACACTTCACCCAAACATATAGGTTCTACATTACTCTATACACACATAGAATTACAACTCAATCAAATACACATAAAATGAGAGGAATAGAAAGAAGGAGAGTACACTCACATCATGGGGCTGCCGTGCTGGCCTCGTCGTGGAAGAGATCCGGTGATGGCCGTGGACTGCGCTGGTGCTATCGAGGGGAGATCGCGGGCTGTCCTCGCTGCCGCGGCTGCTGCTGCTGGCTGGGCGAGCCACCAGAGGCCGAGGAGGGCTGCTGGTGATGGGGGCGGCCTGCTGGAATTGGCCTGCTGGGCTGTGCACGGCCTGGGCTGCCGTTGCGCTGCCGTGGTTGCTGCTGTGCGGCAGGGAGCAGCGGCCAAGGAGGGGGCGCTGGATGCACGGATCTGTAGAGGAGGGGCCTGCGGCTGTGGTGTGTTGATCGGAGATCGTCGGTGATCGCCGGAGAGAGGGCGGAGGGTGTGGTGTTGCCGAGCATGGGTTGCACAGGGAAGGAGACACGCGCACGTCTATGAGAGGATGCCGTGACTCACCGGAGATGGGGTTCTTGGCTGGATGTAGGTGACGGCAGTGAGTTGGAGATGGAGGAGATTAGGTTAAGAATAGGATTTAGGTTAAGGATTTAGGATTATATAGAATGGGTTATTGGGTTAGATCCAAATGGGTATGGGTAGAATTAGCTAATGGGTTTGGGTTGATGGATAACGGGTAAATGGGTATTGGGTCTAATTGAGTATTGGGTTGGAGACAAAAGAGGATAATGGGTATGGATCAAGGAATAAGTGTAAAGGTATAAGAGGCTAATCAAAGAAAACACAACATGAATGAACAATATTAATATTAATGCTGATATCAAAATAAATAAGTAATACTAACACAAATAATAATTGACAAACAACAATCATACTAAAAGAACAATAATAATAATAATGGGGATAATTACTAATAGTATCAACAACTAATAAAAATATTTTAATAATTACAATAGGCTAAAGAAATGATAATGATAAATAATGGTAACCATAAAATCCAAATTACCATTTACTGTCTCAAAATAATTTCCATATTCAACAATAATAATCACAGGAAAAATTAAATTAACTTGATTAAATAAAATGATCAGTAAATTAAAATAAATATTTAGAAAAATTGAAAATACTGTATTACTAACTAGGGATCTTACATATTGGGTTGGAGGAGAAAACTCTATAAACTTGCTGAGTTCAAATTAAATTTCCAATCTCTTTGAGATTTTAGCCACTGATTAAGGGTTCATACCTGACCAGTGCGTTTTCAACGAGAGCAAGAAGAAGATCAAGAGACAAGCTTCTGGCCGGCTCGTCAACGGAGAACAAAAATCACTCCCCACCACTACACGAAGAACCCAGCCTTAAATAAAGGGGAGATCCAACTATTCTTTCCTCTTTTGTAATCGGATTATTAATCCACTGTAATTTTCTTTACAATCAAATAAAGATTTTACACGCCTTCAATTTTTCTGAGAAACAAAAGATGGTGACTCCGCTAGGGACTATTTTCTCTACTGATGAGAAGGTCATAACACAAGCCAACCTCAAGCTTTTCGGATCAACGATCGAATCACTCGTCGTCGAGTTTGACCAAGAGAAGGTCGAAGAGCTTCTCTCACGGACTCCATTAGCCCCAAAGCCTCAAGAAAGACTCGCTCTCAAGTCTCTTCAGAGACTTCTCATAGAGAAGACCATACACTTTTAACAAAGCAAGTGGCTCAATCTCTCTTGAGGGTCTGACAACCTCCAGTGGAGCCAACATGGCTTGCGATAATGTCTCTCAAGAGACCCACAAAGCCAATAACTTGGCTCATAGCCAACACAGTGGCGAAGGCCAATCTCGCCAAACTTCTCACAAGGCTCTGCCCCAGTTTGTGGGGGGGGGGGTCGCAATAACTCCTGTGAGCCAAACGCATTGTTGATCGTCGACGAAGCCAAATATGCCTGAAAAGAAGAGCAAAGCAAACGTAGCATGCCCAAAAGTGATCAACAAATAGAGGCTGAAGATAGTGATGTTGATACCAAATGCAAAGCTCGCGTTCAGCTCCGAGTTTTGCAATAAAATGTGATGCTCGCGTTCACGAGCTGCGCGTTTCGACGCCAAAATGTGAAGTTTGCATCCAACCTCAAGCTATGCCAAAACACGAGATTTGTGTCTCACTTTAAGAACGCGAGACCCGCATTCAGCCTAAGGCCGTGCCAGAACACGACTTTCGTGTTTTAATACTAAAATACGAGAGTCGCGTTCAGCAGCAGATAGTGTCAAAATGCAACCTATGTCAAAATGCGACCTTTGTGTTTCTTTTCAGAAGCATGAGATCTACGTTCAGCAAGAGGCTGTGCTAGAGTGCGACCTTCGCGTTTCACTTCTGAAACACGAATTCGCGTCCAGCCTGAAATGCCAAGTTCAAATGTGAACTATTAAGTCCTCACCCCCATGGGTTTGAGGCTAGTTCTTCAGATGCCCCTGCAACAGATCTGAGAGACTACTTGAGGAGAAAGAAGAGTGCTCATCAAATCATTCCTCAGTGCCATTGCGAGCAGCTCTTCTTAGATTGTCACTGTAATTTCAGATGACTAAACCGTCAGTTTTTAGCCTATTGTCAAAGGCTTCAAACTCAAACTCCACAAAGAGGCAACAATCTTGCAAAAAGAAGTAGTTCTCTAACGCTGAGTACTCGGAGGTGACTTCCAACATGGTGGGTCCAAACACCGCACCAAGCAAGTTGAAAGGGAAGCAACTTGCTTTTAGTTCTGAGGAGTCGGCTACTGAACATTTCTCAGGTTTAAAAGAATTATTGATCGAGCCTGACGGAATTTACCAACACACTTGGATTCAAACTAGAGCAATTGTCCCTATTGTGACAAAAGTGATATTCTACGTACCAATTGTTATTTGCAGAACTTGACAATATAATCAGTACTTGCAAAAGAAAATTATTGTAAAGTAAACTAGCGATACCTAGACAAAAAGTAAAAAAGAAAGCACATGAGGATTTAACGTGGTTCGGCCTAAACTTGGCCTATGTCCATGGAGAGAGAACTTGAGAGAGCGTTATTAATAATTTGGTCCAAAGAAATCTAACTTCTTCTTGGCGCAACAAGAGTATTTACCTTCCCCGTGAATTTATGTCTTAGATTACAAGAGTATTACCTTATCTCTATGCACTTTCACCTTAATCCTCGCTTTGCTTGGCTTCCTTCAGATCTCCTTGGTCTTTTCCACCTTTTCTCCTTGAAATCAGCTTGGTTGAGGCAATTATAATGCTTGTTACAACTTTTATTTATAGAATTTTATAATACAACTCCTATTTGGATTATGAGATGATCTTGGCCTTTGAATGGTTGAAGAATCTTGATTAATCCTTTAGGAGTTGATCTCCTTGATTTAGAAGGATTCTAGACCTTTTAATCTTTAGAAACAAACCTTTATTGAATAGAAATTTGATCCAATTCGTATCATACTAGAATAAAGAAACTCACAATCACCTGAAAAAGAAACTGCTTCACCTTGATTTGCTTCTTCTACTTTAAGCCATCGTCTTCTCTAACTCAATTAGTTTTTCTTGGATCATCATCTTCTCTTAAAAATAAGACAAAATCTTAACAGTCCCAATTGACTACAGTTAACTGGCTAGAGGGATTGAATAGACAATGAGCACTCTGCCATAATGGGATCCCATTCATCTAACTCTTATAAGGAGACAGAAGCCTTCGCATACATGACTGATATTCCAGAAGAGATAGGAAATTTGAGGAGCAAGCTCGAGCGCAACAGGCGTAGCATGAGATACTTCAAGCCTACAAGAGTCTATCAACGATCTTAAGAAGATGATAACTTTTTTGCTTAAAAAGTCGAAGAAGAAGACGAAAAGTCCAAAGATCAAAGCTTCTTTCCAAAAAGAAGTAAGGGTAAAGAGAAGCCGGATGAAAACTCTACCTCCGAACACTCTGATGGCAATGAGAACAACTTTGGATATGAAAATCCTGAGTCTTCTTCTTCTGAAGAACCAGAAAATTCAGAAGATAATCATGTCAAGAAGATAAACGAGCTTGAGAAACGTCTGGAGGCTATCTCAAATCAAAGTAATCTTCAAAAAGTGAGGGTGGTCTGACCATACCCGATCGAGTAGGATTTAGCTCCTTATCCTCCTGGATTCAAGGCACTGAATTTGCATGCCTTTGATGACAAAGGTTCACCGAACCAACATATATACTACTTCAAATCTCAAAAAGGAAATGTAGTATCAAACGATGCCATCATGGCTTGTTTATTCATTGGCATCCTCAAGGGATTGCCTTTGAATGGTTCATGAAGCTTCCTGCCGGCTCTATCAAGAAATCGTTCGACCTCGAGATGCTCTTCCTAGTGCGATTCTTCGAAGATGACACCGAAGTATCATTGCCAATTATCCTTGCTACAAAGCAAAAGAAATGAGAGTCAATCAAGCGTTTGTGAAGAGATTTTGGAGGATGGCACTCTGATGTCCAAGTGGCATGATACTATCTATACTTGGAGAGACTTACCACCATAGCTTACAAACCACACTCCTAACTCAAATAGAAGTAGCTCAAAGTCGCACCTGAAAGCAACTAGTCTTACAAAGCGAACAAGCAAAAGACATAGTTGCCAGAGTAAATCAGGAAGATTACAAAAGCATGTAGCATTGAATCTACTAGGCAACGAGGTGATTTGACTTCTACGACTATCACGTTCAATAGTTGCCTCTGAACAGACTAAATCATTTCATCAGTATAACGTGAAAGATATCTGTGTTTGTCATCCCCATAGAATTAACAAAAATCCTGAAAGTACACCATGTATTACTCCAAACAAAAAAAAGAGTACTATCCATGATCAAGTTAACATCACACCTCTGATCAGATAAGTACTCACAGGGAACTTCAATTTTTCTATAAATTCCCCATGGAATTTATAGTTCTTAAAATCCCCAGCAAAATTTTAGAAGTTGGCTGTGGAATAACAATCCAACGCCTCTGACGGCTAAAGGATAAAAGAACACATTGTCTTTTAAGTCCAATACAAAATTCTCGATAACTCATCATGCTGAGGGGAATAGCATGGCTAACCCAACTCAAATGGTAGTTGGTAAAAGCATACCAAATTCGGTAATAGCTTATGGTTTGTCAAAAATCTCAAGGGACTTGATCCCACCTTTCTCCACCAAAATCCTCTACCAATTCCTTTCTATGGAATGGTAGATCTACAAAAGTCTGCATTCATTTCTCTAATGTAATGAATTACAGATCGTACCTATTAAGTTAACATCACACCTCTGACAATTCAATTTGCTCAAATCGTAAACCCATCTCATTTATAAGTTAACATTACATTTATGACAGTGGTCTTCTCGATTTTCTCAATGAAAATGAGACTTTCAATGCTAAGTTAATATTACACTTCTAGCACTCATCTCACTGTTAAGTTAACATTACACCTCTAATAGTAATCTCCTCAATTTTCTCAGTGTAAATGAGACCTTTTGGTGCTAAGTTAATCGTTACCTCTAGCACACAACTCTGTCATGTTAACATTATACCTTTGATAGTAAAACTTTAATCTACCCCAGCGGGTATAACTTTCACTCGTCAATTCTCTCTAATAAAATTATGAGTCCATTAAACTTGCTCAAATCATAAGACAAATCTCGGCCAAGTTAATATCACACCTCTGACCAAACTTGCTCAAATCGCAAGATAAATTCTGGTTAAGTTAACACCACTCGTCTGACCTAATATTGCTCAGATCAGAAAACCAAATATTCTGGTTAAGTTAAACCACACCTATGACCTAATATTGCTCAAATCGCAAAACCAATTTCGGTTAAGTTAACACCACACCTATGACCAAATTTTTCTAAGCTGCAAAACACATACCTGCTAATTTAATATCACATCTATGGTAGAATTTTCTTGTTTTTCTCAAAGAAAATGGGTTTTATAGTGCTAAGTTTAATATCACACATCTAGTACTCATCTTACTGTCAAGTTAGCATTATATCTGTGACGGTGAACCTTCCCGATTTTTCAAGCAAAAAACAGGACTATGGTTAATACTACACCTCTTCAATGTTCAGTTAATATTGCACCCTAGCATTCATTTCACTATTAAGTTAAACACTATACCTATGGCGGTGATATTCTCAATTTTCTTAACGAAACTGAGACATTTGTAATGTTAAGTTAATATTACACCTCTAGCACTAGGGGTGCCATCGGATCGGATACGGATCGGATATTACCTCTATCATATCCATATCCGCACCCAACCTTTGGATACGGATACGGATACGGATATTGGCGGATGTGGAAAAATGATATCCGTATCCGTCAAAATCGGATATCAGATATAAATCGGATATTAGCGGATCGGATGCGGATACTAATCGGATATGTTAAAAATGGATATGGTTAAAGATAAATTAAACAGAAATACTTATATTACTTTTTTTCTCATCTACTACAAAATTAAATGTGATACATACTATGATATTATTGTGTACATATCAATATATTCATCGTATTCATTGTCATTTGACTTCTATAACAATAGATTACACGTCCTCCGGTGCTAAATGCTAATTCGGATGACATGATTGATGTCGAAATACTTAAAATATCATGTGGTGCTCTTGCAAGAATCGAATACTTTTCACTATTACTTTTTCACCAACTCAAAATATCAAAATTTAATATCTTATTTCAATGAAGAATAGTCTTCTCCATACCGATATCATTATGAAGCATGTAACATTCGGATATCGGAACAGATATGAATAAGATATTACTTTTACCATATCCGTATCCGCACCTACCTTTCGGATACGGATACGGATATGAATATTGACGGATGTGAAAAAATGATATCCGTATCCGGATTGGAGAAGTATTCGGATGCGGATATCCGCGGATAATCCGTATCCGATGGCACCCCTATCTAGCACACATCCTTGTCGAGTTAACATCACACCTCTGACAATTCAATTTGCTTAAATTGCAAATCTAAGCTCATCAAGTTAACATTACACCTCTGACAGTAAAAATTTTCATATATCTCTAATGAATCCAATCCCACTTATCATTATCCCTAATAAAATGACAGGTTCACTTAAAAGATCGCAAAATCAATCGTTGTTATGTTAACATCACATCTCTAACAGTAAATTTTCTTTCCCTTAATCTCTAGCAGTGTACTAGTCATGTTAACACTAAACCTTTGACGATAGACTCAGACATAATTCCCAGCGAATCAAACTTTACATGTTCTTCTCATCAATAGAATAGTAAGTTCACAAAACTTTTCCAAATCACAAGTCCAAAACCCACTGTCAAGTTAACACTACACCTCTAACAGTAACTTCTCAAATTTCCCCAGTAGAGTTATTATAATTTTCTAAGTTAATATCACACCTCTGAAAATTAAAACTCTTAACTTTATTCAGTCTAGTTTTCTAATGAAAAAGGAAACAAACTGATTCAAAAAGCAAAATGAAGAGACTGTTGAAAGATCCTGGTCTTTTACAGGCCATTCAATGGCCTGGATTTGCGCGTGAATCTCGACTCAGTCTAAGCGGAACATGCGTCCAAACGTGACACTCACGTTTAGTTGACATCCGCATCTATAAGCTTTGAGCACGACCTTCGCGTCTCAAACACAATAGCCAAAGCTGCGTTTCATGAGAGCTGCATCTCAAGACCAGACAAGAGTCACGTCTCAACTTCAAATGAGAGTTGCGTTTTCATTGAGGTCCGCGCCCAAAAGAAGACAAAATGACACTCACATTTTCATTAATGAGAGCCGTATTCTCTCTTACCAACACAGGAGTATATCCCTGTTTTTGTGCATTCAGTTCAACAGTACACTGGCAGAAGAAGTCAACAACTCAACATGTTCAACAGTATACTAACAAGCAAATCAAAGCTCAAAAAAGTATCAGACTGTGCTTCAGATACTTACAATGATCTTCTCTAGAGGCTCAAGCAGTTCAATAGTACACTCACGAAGAACAGAATCCAGACATGATCAAACTCAGGACATTTTGAAAGATTTCCAGTACAGTCACAAAAGCCCAAGGCAACATAAAGTCCAAAGTATTCCGAAAATCGTCCTAGTCAAATGTAGTGTTTTAAAAACTTTAGAGGGGGTCATGTATGCTGTTTAAAAATTACTGAAGACTAAGCCTCAGATTCAGGCCTCATGCCAAACATGAGGATCGAGTTTCAACCTAAATGCGAACCTCGCGTCCTTTGTCAAATGCGGAGGTCGTCTTCCCAAAACTCAGACGCGGACCTTCCAAAAGCAGAGATCGCGTTCCAACATCTAATGCAAATGTCATACTTCATCAACAACACGACACGAGGATCGCGTTTTGTGCCAGACGTGATAGTCGTACTGCTCTTCAATTGCGGACATCAAGGTCGCGTTTTAAAATTAAAACTCAAGTCTGTGTAGCTTCTCATTTTAACTTCAATGTAAGCCTGTGAGCTTCGCGTTTCAACACAGACGCGAGCCTATGAGTTTCGCGTCTCAACTTCAGAGCGAGATTCGGGCCTAGAACGGACCCGCGTTTCTGCTATAACTAATAGCCACAAACTTGGTCAGTTATACCCTATTTTCTTTCCACATAATGGGGAATAACTTCTTACTTTAGAGAAATTTAAGGGGTTGGTTACACCCCTCCTATTATGGAGAGATTTAAGGCGTTGGTTGCACCCTCATAATGAGAAATAACTTCTCATTATAGAGAGATTTTAAGGGGTTGATTACACCCCAGAATTATCTATAAAAAGCTATGAATTTTAGGGGAAAAAAGAGAGTTCTAAGGGGCGGAATCCAAGAAGCCAAAGGTTAGAAGAGGAGAATCCCTAAAAGGCACACTTAAGGCTTGAGGTTAGATAATCATAGAAAGCTGAACTCTAAGTAAAAGGATGCTGAACACACATCAGGTTGGAGGAGAAAACTCTATAAACTTACTGAGTTCAATTTGAGTTTCTAACCTGTTTGAGATTTTAGCCACTGATTAAGATTTTATATCTGACCAGTGCATTTTCAACGAGAGCAAGAATAAAATCCAAAGACAAGCTTCCAGTTCAGCTCGTCAACAGAGAATAAGAATCACTCTCCACTGCTACACGAAGAATCCAGCCTTAAACAAAGGAGAGATCCAACTATTCTTTCCTCTTTTGTAATCAGATTATTGATCCGTTGTTATTTTCTATGTAATCAAATAAAGATTTTACACACCTTCAATTTTTCTGACAAATACAAAGGTTTGCGACGATTGTCTGCATATGCCTTCTGTCTGTTTTGAGCCACTTTTATCCTCTTCTTTATTATCCTGATCTTTTTTGTTGTCTCTTGCACTAGCTCAGGGCCTAATAATCTTTGATCCCCCATTTCTTCCTAGCAAAGGGGGGATCTACACTTCCTTCTATAGAGAGCTTCAAATGGTGGCATTCCTATAGTTGACTGGTAGCTGTTATTATATGTGATTCTACCAATGACACATACTTCTTCAATTACCTCTAAAATCTAATTCACATGCTCTCAATATATCTTCTATATCTTCTAGTATCTGGATAGTCCTTTCTGATTGTCCATCTGTTTGAGGGTGTGTCGTTATAATGGGGTATAATTCTGTTCCCAACCTTTGGATAAGCTTACCCAAAATCTTGATAAAAATTGAGGATCTCTATCCGATACGATTGTTTCTGGCACTCCATATATCCAGAGTATCTCATGAAGGTAAATTTGTGCTAGCTTATCCATCGAGTAGTTCACTCGGATGGGTAGAAAATGTGCAGACTTTATAAGTCGATCTACTACTACCCATAAGGCATCATGATCTTGAGGTGATCGAGGAAGTCCTGTGACAAAATCTATTTTGATATGACTCTACTTCCATTCAGGGATCAGTAAAGGCATCAATAGTCCCATGGGTTTCTTGTGCTCGACCTTAATTTGTTGGCATATTAGGCACTTTGCACAAAGTTGGTTATGTCCTTTTTCATTTCTTCCCACCAAAACTTTGTCCGAAGATCTTGATACATCTTTGTTGCTCCTGAATGATCTGTGTAAAGAGTACAATGGGCTTCCATCATAATCTGCTCTTTAAGCTTTGAATTTTGTGGTACGCACACTTGATACACAAATTTTAACATTTCTTTATCACATGTAAAGTCTTGAATTTTTCCAATTTGAACTTTCTCCAAAATTCTTTTAACTCCATCATCCCCTTGTTGTGATTCTTTGATTTGCTAATACAGGTCATATAGAATTCTAACTTGGTTCAGTTGAATTGATACACTCTCAGATTCTCTCACTCTGACTTCTATTTGCATTTTTTCTAGCTCTTTTAATAACATTGGTTATTGAGTTATCAACACAGCTAGTGACCTCCCTGACTTCTGGCTTAGGCCATCAGCCATAACATTGGCTTTTCCCAGGTGATAATTAATTGTTAAGTTATAATCTTTTATCAATTCCAACCATCTCTTTTGCCGCATGTTCAGCTCCTTTTGGGTGAATATATATTTCAAACTCTTATGGTCCGTATAGACTACACATGATATTCCATACAGGTAATGTCTCCATATCTTCAAGGTAAAAATGACTGCAGCTAATTCTTGATCATGAGTAGGGTAATTCTTCTCATGATTCCTTAGTTGTATGGAGGCATAGGCTATAATCCTTTCGTGCTGCATTAACACACACCCTAACCTTTGCTTGGAGACATCACTATATATGACATATCCCTCAGTCCCCGAAGGCTTAGCTAGGATTGGGGCTGAAGTTAGCCTATTCTTCAATTCTTGAAAGCATTTCTTTTGGCTCTCTCCCCAGTTGAACTTGATACCTTTTCTTGTTAGCATGGTTAGGGGATCCCTATTTTGAAAAACTCTTCTATGAATCTTCAATAGTAACAGGCTAAGACTAAGAAACTTCTAATCTCCTTAACATTGGTAGGTTGGGGCCAATTTTTGATCACTTCGATTTTTGCGGGGTCTATTGACTGAGGAAGCTTGCCTGATCTAACCAGAACTCACACTAATTAAACTTTGCATACAGTTATTTTTCTCTCAGTGTCTGCAACATTATCTTCAAAAGCTCCCCATATTCTTTCTTATTCTTAGAGTAGACTAGTATGCCATTGATGAACACTACTACAAATTGATCAAGATATGGTTGAAATATTCTGTTCATCATATCCATAAATGCTATCGGAGCATTGGTTAGCCCAAATGGCATTATAAGATATTCAAAATGCCCATATATGATTCTAAAAGTAGTCTTAAGTATGTCATCTAATTTAATCTTTAATTGGTGATATCCTAATCTTAGATCAATTAAAAAAATACGCTAGCATCCTAAAGTTGATCAAATAAATCATCAATCCTAGGGAGCGGATATCAGTTCTTGATGGTGACTTTATTCAACTCTCTATAATCAATGCATAATCGCATACTCCTATCCTCTTTTTTACAAACAGCACTGGGGCTCCCCAGGGTGACACACTGGACCGAATGAATCCATTATTCAATAGCTCTTCCAGTTGATCCTTTAATTCTTTCTTTTTTGCTGAAGTCATTCTATAAGGATCTTTAGATATAGGGCCTAATCCTTAGAATAAATCAATAAAGGATTCAATCTCTCTGTCTGGTATAAGCCTAGTAACTCCTCCGGAAACACATCTTGATATTCCTTCACCACTGCTATATTCTCTAATTTTAATTCAGCTTTCTTCATGTCTATTATGGCTGCTAAAAATCCCCGACACACTCATCTCAACAATTTCGTGATTTTAATAGCCGATATGATTTGTATTCTCTTCCCATTCTTTACTCCTTCAAAGGTAAATTCTGAGATTACAATCTACGTGGGCATTGTGAGTTGAGAATCAATTCATTCCTAAAATGGCATCATATTCCATTCTCCTTAGTTTTACTAGGTTGACCCATGATTTTTCTTCTCCTATCATAACTTCACATCCCTTATAGTACATGCTAGCAATTATTTCTGCACCTATAGGGGTTGATATAATTAGTTGAATTCTAAAGGTTCAGGTTTCTTATTTAATTTAGATACAAATGTTGAAAAAATAAAAGAGTCTGTGGCACCGGGATCAAATAATACTCGAGCAGTATGCCCCATTATACTGATAATACCGTCCACCACGGTATTTGATGTTCGACCCTCCTGCTAAGTCAAGGCATTTATCTTTCCCTAAGCTCTAGGTTGTTGCACTGAAGATTAGGTCATTGCCGATCGGGGTGTGTTGAATGGTCGTCTGAAAGTTCTTGATGGTGCCGAAAGTGGGGCAGTGCCCATAGCTCGCCTTTCAGTCCCAAGTTCCATGCTCGGTTATCCATGTAGGTTTGGACACTCCTTTCTCATGTGACATATATTGCCACATATGAAACGTTGCTTGCCCTGAATACAGTTTCCTACATGGTTCCGATTACATCTGAGACATCATGGGTTCCTCGTAAGATTTAGATGAGGAGAGGGTATTGATTGGGGCCCGTGTGAGAATCCTCCTCCATGCCATGTACTATCATGATATCTTGAAGCTGGTACTGCCGAGGATAACCACAATTCTATAAATTTAAAGTTTGATCCTCTAGAGTTATGTGTCTCCTGATATTGGGGGCGCTTAGGTGGAGAAAATTCCTTGTTCGGTACTTCCTGGTCTTTCAATATGTCTCTTTCAACTTTCAGTGCCTTCTCCATGGCTTGAATATAGATTTGGAGTTAAAACGGAAACAGTTTGCTTCTAATCTCAGGCCTAAATCTCCTTACAAATCTTTTTGCTCTGTCTGTTTCTTCACGGACCAGCCTTGCTGCATATCTTGATAGTTGTGTGAATTTGATGTCATACTGGCTCATAGACATTCACCTCTGCTCTAACTTTTGAAACTCCATGGTGAGTTTATCCTTTGCTATCGCTGGTATGTACTTTTCATTGAGCTACTTGGTCAGAAAATTTCAAGAAATCTCTTCCCTCGAAGACTTAGCTCCACCTTTAACCACCTCACACCAACATTCCGCCTCTCCTTAGAACATAAAAATGGTAAAAGATACTCTTTAATTCTCAGTGCATTCCATAACATCAAGTATTTTCTCGATCTGACGGAGCCACTCTTTTGCTTGTATTGGATTGGTTTCTCCTTTAAATGCTGACGGGTGCAACTTCTGAAATTGTTCTAGAGCTCTATGCGGATTGCTCCGTATTGTCAGTTGTACCAACCACTCTGGCATTCTGTCAGGAACCCTCTCGTTTTCATTGAGTTGTTCTACCACGATCTCGTGGTTAATTGGGGGATGGACACTCCTGACCGTACTGTGCGGTGGGGCATTACCTTAAGGATTAGTGTCAGTTGGTCGAAAATTCAAGGTCATCTACCCCTAAAAGAACAACCAATTCTTATTACTAACAATATTCACCATACAAAACATGTTTTATAATAAAACACTACTTTTATTTATAACTTCAAAAGTGTTGCTGCAACAAGATTTTCATTCATATGCATTTATACAAAATATACAAAAATATCCATGATAAAACACATTGTTCACACGTATTTCTTTACGAAACACATGTACCCTCCTACCTAATAAAGCTCTAAAATAAGCGAGCCATGACATTTTTTCCCCAAAATACTATACATCCCATTCTCATTCAAGGATTTACATTAGAACCAGTGGAGCTTCCATCTTTACTGTCATCCTCAGAATCCTTTCCTCATGGGTTTTCTTTCTCAGGATCTTCTTTCGCTGGGTGTTTTTCCTCAGGATTTTCTTCCTCGGGATCCTCCTCCCTTGGATCTTCACTTTCCAGTATAGCATCATCATCATATTTTCAATAATCATGATCATCATATAGCTCCCAGTTTTGGGCCTAGTTAGGGTTCCACCAAATACCTCTAAAGGATATCTTTTCTTGGGGTTCTACCTCATCACTTAGTGCGGCATTAAGACCCTTGGTTATTGGGAGGCCCTAATGACGCTCTCAACATCAACCACCACATCTATGTTCTCTTCTTCCATCACGCTCAACACATCATCATTATCTATAGGATCATGAAAATCATCTCTGGATCAGTCTCATCTGACTTGTAATCCCAGTCTTTAGTATCTGCTTCCCAACTCGAACATCCCAATTATGAACTATCAGATGAAAATCCTGACACCTCAGAGTCCCCCATTTGTAGAAGTAAAGAAGTCTTATCAGGTTCATCTATATACAAAAAAAAAAGAATCTAAAAATAATTAAGTTATTGGAAGTCACCAGATTTACAATTTCATACATTTTCTATCTCTTAGAGTTTACTACATTTAAATATTCTTATGTTCTGAAATAACTCTGACTTGCCTGATATTTTAGTTGCCTTCTCATTTTAGTGTCCCATACTACTGGAGATCCATACAAAGGGCCCGCACCTTTAGCATGATACATCCGATTGGAGTATGCGGGTACTCAAAGACGGTTAAATATCTCGCATTTCAGAGTTAGTCATATTTGTAAGAATCCATTATCCCCGTTAAATACCCATATGATCGTACAACCATACATACAATTTACACACAACTTCACATCGATCTAACTCACTGTACCTATCCAATCTAACCTTACGCCTAAATTTTGACTCTTATACCAACTGTAATTATTTCAGATTTAACTACACGAATCTAAAATCTTTTCTTTCTCTGCAATTAAAAGACGTGATAATGTAAAACAAAATTTTGGTAGCATCTCCTTTGAAACTTGTCACTTATCCAAACAAAATATACTAAAACAACAGCCTACAAGACTTTCTCTTAATTTAATAACATGTACTCGATACATAAAAATCAATAGCACCCACGCAATTATAAGGAAGAAAAATTCCACCAACATAAGGTAAAGATTTGATTCCCAATAGTATCAACCTCAAAATAATATGTCTAACAAAATATATGTCAACTTTAAAGATAGTCCATGAAGTCCATCCATTCAACTTACATAATGCTTTCTTACACCAACAAAAGGCATAGCACATAGCTCGATTTTTCACCTCTTAGCTTTATACTTACACAAAGGATTATGAAGATATACACATGATTTCCTTCAACTTATATACATGAAAGCTCCAAAATAAGAAAGGGAACTAAAAGAAAAAACATGGCAATTCAATCAGACATGGTTTATGGTGCCATCCTACAAAACCCCTCCCTCGAAACTCCACCCAATCCTACGCCGGTCCTTAACCTTTGTCATAACCTGAAATAGTATTGTCAAGAAATGGGGTGAGCTTGACAGCTCAGTGAGTAAACCAAGTTATAACTCGATATTCTAATTAAGTTTATCTCTTGAAGATTCATATATATATATATATATATATATATATATATATATATATATATATATATATATATATATATATATATATATATATATATATGCGTTGTAGAAATTTCAATAGATTAACTTGAGAGGAAAGCTTTACACTTACATATATGGCTATAAGTATTGTGGTAGTAGTTATGTCATGGCTTGCCATATTGAAAAGCTTGGATTTTACACTTTAGTCACCTTGACTATACCCCTTTCTGTATTAGTTATAAATATATCGCACTTTATATTTATACATACACATAGCTCATGCGCCACTTATTAATATCGAACCAACAGAAGTCTAGTCATCATAACTCTAAATGAATGCATCAATATGTAACTCCGCCTTCTCCTCCTACCGGCTCCCGCCGGCCCCCTCCTTCAATATATAGCATAAAGTATTTTCACTCATCTACCAACACCCGTCGGCCCCTTCCTTCGATATATAGTATAAAGTATTTTCATACCGTCTTCCCCCTCCTACCGGTTCCCGCGGCCCCTTCCTTCAATGCAAGTTGTAAGTTCACCTAGAGGGGGGGTGAATAGGTGAAGGCTAATCTAATGGTCACTTAATGCCTAATAATGCGGAAGCTAAAAATAATTATGACCTAATTAAATCTTTTGCACTAAACACCACGTATAACCAAAGAGTGTTGCCGAATTCCCCGTGAAGGGCTCTGGACAAACTCCTCTAGATTCCCCTTGAATGGGTTGAGGTGCCGCGTTGGCTCTCTTGGTTGAATACAAGTGTTAGCAACAATCCCACGCAAGTATATCAATTTAAGCACAATGTATATCAAGTATGTAAAGATTAACACTATAATTGAATGCAAGATATAAAAGAGATAGAGAGAGAGAGAGAGATTGAGCAATCGCAAACACAAGGGTATGTTTCGAGGTTCGAGCATACTTGCTCTACATCCCCGCCTTCGACACACGAAGGATATCCACTATGCAAGATCCCAATGGATCTCTCCTCGGTGCCGCAACACCTACAAGCCCTCAGACTCCCTAGTCCCGTACACACGCAAGCCCCACAAGCTTGCCGAGGCTGCACCTCAAACCAAGAGTTCACAACCGAACTCTAAACCACCGCGAGCACACTTGCCCGCCTCCTCAAAGAACAAGAAAAGATCTCTTGGTGATCTAAACACTTTGATCACCAATAAAAACTCTCACTACAACACTCCTATAAGATGAATAGCAATGGATAGCTCAAGTGTTTGTGTGAGAAAAACTAGGATGAGAATGGTGGAGGAAAACTCAAAGAATCTCTTTTAAACACTCTTGATAAATCTCTCCTTTTGATTGAAAATATTTGCTCTAAATCAAGTGGAGGAAAACCTCTAAATAGTTCAGAAAAAACTGGTGAAAACCCACTTGAAAATCTTAGCTCAAAACAATGACCAAACCCCCAAATATATAGGCCAGAAAAATATAGCCGTTGGGGTCTGTCAGGCCTGACGGTCAACCGCCAACGGTCAGAAATCCGACCGTTGGAGCCACGGTCGACCGCCCGGGTCGACCGAGCCACTGGAGCAGAGAGTCGAACTCTCTGTCGGTCGACCCGTACGGTCGGCCGAAATTTCCAGAGAGCAGAGCTCTCTGGAGCGGTCGACCGGCACGGTCGGCCGTCCTCCAGTGCACAAAGGCGTGCACGTCTGTGCACGTCGGTCGACCGGTCCGGTCGGCCGACTTCAGTATTAGTCGACTATAAAGGTAGTAAGTCGACTTATCCGAAGCCTGAAACAATTTTTCTGGGATTAAAAAGTTTGTCTTTATGGCTCAAATAAAATCCCATAAAATACTTAAAAATCTACAAAAATAGTTTTACCAATATACTTTGATAATCAAACATGCTTGCACAAGATCAAGGCATGTTATAAAGGATTGGACTATTTTTGTAACTTGGAAATATTTGACTCATGATAAAAACTGTTTTTCTAAAACAATATTTTTTCAAAACATGTTTTTCCAAAAACTTGTTTTCTAAACTTTGTTTTTTCCAAACATCTTCAAATACAAAAACAAGATATCATAATTCATTTTAAGGCATAGTGTGTATGGATATGATCCACTACACAATCAAGATGAAATATCTATGTTTTTGATATTAAGCTCTAAACTTGATTTTGGTTAAAAGATAAGTATATGAGAAACACCAAAAACCAAACTTGTATTTTTCCAAAATGAAAAATCTTTTGTAAAAACAAAACTATCAAGAGTGTGTGTGATATATACTTGAGCAATCCACCAACTACTCTATCCTTTACATTTTATCTAAAACAAAAATAAAATCTTATACCTAGACACAAGTCTTCATCTTCTTGAAGTCTTCACTTGAAGGCTTCTCATCTTCTTGACTTGGTCCAAACTTGATCCAAAAGCTCCTTGGATCACACCGTGCTAGCTCCAAATCTTGACACTTTATCCTTTGTTGAGCTATGCACCTACTAAGATCTTGATAATGAATCTGTCACTAATTAAACACAAGATCATTAGTAAACATAACTTCATGAGTTGATCATCATCAAAACTAGGGTGATAGGCCTTTGGGCCAACACAAGTATGAACATTTACATAAAGTAAAAATAAACACGGACAAGTCATTCATGTCACTAGAAATATATCAATGAAGGCAATTTCACCTCTCAAAATTTCTAACATTTTATAGGAGTAATAATACAAGCACGTACCCTAATATGTATGCATACATCCATACATCACTATGTGTGCGTGTGTCTATATATATATATATATATATATATATATATATATATATATATATATATATAATATATATATATATATATATATATATATATATATATATATATATATATATATATATATATATATAATCCTCTACAACACTTTGTAGTGTACACAAATACACGCCATATGTATCATCATACTTTTCCTATTCATAACCGGTTCATAGTTTCAATTTCTACTCAACTTAATCCACTCCTCAGAAAAATTAGAAATAAATACTATTAGGATTTACTTAGGACTTTCTCTTAATTAGGCTCTTAGAAGCAACACGTACTAGGTACTTACATCTTAGTCTTGCGACAACCGTAATATATGAAACCATACACCAATATAAGTATTCACTATAGGCCGCACACTAAAATTTTTCTCTTTATAATAATTCATATAAAAACAGCAAATTAATTTTCATAATTTATTTCATATCACAAACTAAAATGGTTGTGGAATTTTCTTAACTTACTCATCTCTATCCCCAACCGTTTCTAGTCTACTCACCTTCTTTAAGAGTTGACAATGGCTAGATCTCACTCCTCTTGTGTCCAAACAATCACCCTATACAAGAAAATATGTGAGTTAATTTTTAGCGTCAACATCACCAAGAATATGAGAGTAATACGCTAATTAAAAAAGTTTATTCTTCATTAAAATTTTAGTCAGAAACTTACCTTCTCTAATGATGAATCTGAGCCCTAAAAGTTCAGATTTTTGGTTGAAATCACCGCCAAAAACTTGAATCTAGCCATTGTAGACTACCCTTCTCCTCCTCATATTATCTCCTCCTTAGAACTGGACACGGCCCCTCCCCTCCTGGTGGCGCACCGCCGGCCTGGACGCGGCTGGCCTGGGTCGGCTGTGCCTAGGTCAGCCGGCCAAGGAACCCCCCATTTCCTGTTAGTAAAGAAGAGAAGGAAGGAGAAAAGGGGAGGGGGAGGGGGGGAGGGAGGAGAGAGAGAGAGAGAGAGAGAGAGAGAGAGAGAGAGAGAGAGAGAAACTTTAAGGTTTAGGTTTCGACTGAGGAGATGAGTAGTGGCTCTTAAGTTTTGGTCATAGTGTTTTCTCTTTGGGGAAGAAGAGAAGATGAGAAATTTCTTTTGTTCGCTTTGGTAATCTCAATCTAGGCTAAATTACAAGTTGTTCATGGCTCCAAATTTTCTAAGTGTCCTTCACTCTTATCAAAAGCATCATGGCTATTAATCTTCCCCTCCTATGCATACCTAACTCCTCCACTAACTATGAAAATTAAAGAATGAATATAGTGTATTCTCTTTAATTTTACAAAAATACTACAAGTATTATACCATTATATACTTTAGTATTAGTAGTGTACCCATGCTATATACACAAAAATCATGATATATGTGTCTATATACATAACTCTAGGGAAAATCGTACTTATTAATTTCTTTAAGGAAGGTGGATGACTAATTAATATGCAAGCCTTACTAGTTAATTATTATGAGTGTTAAATTGAGATTATTTGGTACCGGGTATTGCATCTTTCCTTATTTATAGATGGATGAGAAGCTCAACCCCTCCAATTCAAATTTTCAATACCTGAAAAGTCAGTACACAATCCCGAGATTTTCTGTCAACAGTAAAGGCAGAAGATCAACCATCGTCATCAAACCATAAAACCGTACAATCCCCATTCTGACGGCGTCAGGATTCGAAGAGATGTAAGGCTCAGCCTTTTTAGAAATTCGACTGCCCGTTGTGACAACTATCAACCAACGGTGCGACCAGCAATTAATTTCAGAAGATGCGCAGTAATCCGAAGAGATTCGTCGCACAAGAATCATGATGAATTTTAAGGCGTTCATAATCCATCCGAGTATCTTTGCTTCCCCGAATCTCTTTCGCAAACTCAAACAAGTGGGAAGTAGGGGGCACATATAATGGTCAAAACTTGACCTCATCAGGATGATAACATGTGTTCAAGCTATCAAGAGCTTCTCCTGAGAAAATCATAACTCTCAGAGTCCAATCCGGAGCATCTGCCACTCCTGGCTATCCCAAAACTCCCCTCCGTCCCGAAGATGTCCTCAGTCCAGAGCTGCCTTCCACCATTCCGAGATCTTTACCATTTTAAGGTCTTCCCCGTCCCAAAGGTCCCAGCTCTGAACATGAAGCTCCAACAAACAGATTGTTTGTGATCTCTGCCGATACTTATGCAATGCCTTCCTCACTCACGTATATAACGTGTAATGCTCCCATCCGTGCAGGCAGTCATGGACAGTGGCAGATTTTTTGGCATGCAATCTTAACTGACCAGAATCAATGATCACATCTGTTACAACAAATTCAGTACGTATAGATTTAGCAGTTATAGCGGCACGTCAATTCCGCCTACACGTCGGCATCTAAGTCAGGTATATATGATCCTTCTTCTCCTAAGAGAAAGGTATCACTTCCCTAATCTCGAAAGCACACACCACACCAATATACCCGCAGTTATCCTCTGCGTAGTCCTTTCATCTACTACACCGGCAGTTACCCTCTGTCAGTCCTTCCTTCCATTTCACATACTGATGCTCACGCCTGAGAGTCTTAACCGGCGCCATACTGGTGCTCCTAACCTGAAAGATATCTTTTTCTATGTGTGCTCAGACAAATACGATCTGGGAGTGCCTCAAATAACTTGTGGTGAGTTCGAGTCATGATAAGTCGATTTTTATCCACCACATTGAGAATATGAGTGCTCAATGTGTTCATGATTGAGAAAATAAGGTTGGAGGTGTAATTACTCTCTTGTACTTCATGGATATAGACATCCCTTCATTACTTTGGGCAAATTATAGTTGCGATTATCGAGCATATGCTCAAATTTGGCCAAATATCCTTGGCTGGATTCACCATCACCTATATAAATCTGAACAAAATGAACCTAAAAAATCCTGCCTTTTTAGATACAAATGTAGAGATTTGATCAGAATTTTAACATTGTTTCGAATTTGACGGAGAGAACGAAGGAGAGGGAGAAAGCGGAGGATAGAGTTGGCCGCCTAACACACACACACACACACACAGAGAGAGAGAGAGAGAGAGGAGTTTTGAAACTTTTTGTCGTTTCAAAACCACAGATCAATCAAAAATATTTTAATAAAGAAATTTAATTGATATCATAGAATATGAATTATCTTGAGAATTTTGCGTTTTTTACTTTTAAAATCCAGACAATTATGACTTGAAACTGTTTTTTTTTTTCCCATAGCTCACTCATACTTTTTTTTTTTTATCGATGAACAAGAGACTAGCTGACAAATTGTTCATTTAATAAGACAAAAATTCAAAGCATGTTATATTAATTCGATACATGTAGGCTAATTAATGTGAGAGGTGGTAGCGTTATTTGGCGGTTGGGATTTGATAGGATTTGGAAGTCTAGAATTTTTAGTGCTAGTTGGCTTATTTCAAAATATTTAGAATTGTTTTTTGAGAGCAAAAAAAAAATTTAGGATTTCACATGTAAAACAGGGAGAGACGGTATTTTCTTTTGACTAAATTGCACTTTAATACCTTAAAGTTTTAAGAGTATTGAACTTAAATAGCTTATTTTTTTTTTTCTACACATAATACCTAATATTTTTTAAGGAAAACTCAATCACACCCTATTAACAATAGAGCTAAAAGACAAGATAACCCACGTTCTTCTGATTCTATTTTTATGATAAACTTTTAGTTCCAAACTCTAATTTTCAAAGAAGCACAACACGTGAAAAGTATGACTAAATTTTCTTCAAGAAAATGTGATGCATGATGATTCCAAAAAGATTATTTTTTATTTATAATTCGAAACAAGCTATTACGATTTTAAATTTGGTCCTAAAATTATTTTCTAAAGTGATTTGGGACGATAATTCTCAAAGAAAATATTATAGAAGAATAAGAATAGCAAAATGTGTTAAGAAGAAGGAAAGAGCTAGAGAAAGACTAGTATTGAGTTAGTAGTTCCTGGATTTGAGAAATGGATAAACAAGTTTAAAGAATAAAGATGAATAAAAGAGTACACTTGTCCAAAAGAATTACATGTTTCTCATATGAGAATAATCCAAAGAATATTATAAAAGTAGGCTAATAGAGTAATAGAGGTATCAAAGTGTTAAGAAATAATACTATAAGATATTTTTGTGCGCTAAAGAAATTAATAATGCATTTAAATGCAATATTTATGAAACTATAGGATACTAAAGTACAATTTAGCCTTTTAAGAAAGACCATGGTTTACTTAACATAAGGAAGATGTTACTAAAACAGAGAGAGGAGAACACAAATTAAAGAAAAACTCTCTTCAATATAAGAATTATAACTTTAAATTTTTAATTGATTTTCTTATTGTGTACATAGTTTTTTTTTTTAAAAAATTATTGTACACCGACTAGCGACCACTGGGAAGCAAATTCATGGACCAGTGACCACTATGACCGAAATTAAATACATTATAAATATGTTTACGATAAAGATCTAACAGGTGACATGTGAGTAAGCGAAACTCTTACGAATTCAAAGCCGATCAGGAGGCCACTTGCGAGGTAAGATGAAGTCTTCACAAGACACGATAATTTTCTTACGTTATGTAAACTAGAATCTCATATTTTTAATGAATTGTTCACCCGCGCTCTCAGGCAATTGAACTTTCATAATCTCTTCGGTATTTTTGTCATAACTCGGAATCATCGAGGCTAACTAAGTCATTCCGCTTTTTCATCCGGTCACCGCTGGTGAATGGCGCGAGGGCATTACGTCCACGCCGCCACGTGCCGGTAGTCAGCTGGCCCACTACCTTTTCAGAAAGTCAGGGCCGTTAGGATGCGGGTCCCACAAACCCGCCTGTTTGACGCACCTGCAATCTGAACCTCAAAACCGGAGTCCATCTCGAAAAAGACCCAAAAACTCCGGCTCTTGGGTACAATTCTGGGTTCACAAACGGTGCGAAAAAAAATTTAAAGAGGGGTGGGCCCCATCCAACCGGCTTTCGCGCTCCCCAATTTCTTTATCCCGTCATTTTCCAACAACTCGCAAGGATACACTGCTCTGTTGCGGATAATGGAGCAGTTTGTCTCACTCTCTCCCGCTCTTTTTCTATGAGTTGACTTCAAGGTAGAAACTTCGATGATAAGTCAGTCCTGATGCCAACACTCTGGTTTGATTCATACAGAGGCCTACTGCTACAAGGAGAGGAACATTCTCAACCTTAGCTCCCTTTATTTCACTTTGGGGGGAAAGAGTGAGCCAAGCCTTGACCTCAACACAAAACAAAAGTGAATTTGGTTTTTCATATTTTTGATGTGGGTGTGACGTGCATCCAATGCCAATGGAAAATAGTTCGAGAAGTTATGTGGTATAATAAACAAGAGTCCAGGCACCACTTTTGTTTAAGGCGCAGTTCATCTTTTGGCTTGAATCAGAGCCTTGGTCTAGTTTCTGCGATGAGACTAGAGTCCTCGGTTTAGGTTTTGTTAATAGATAGGCAGGGAGGAGGTTTGGGCCCAATTGAGGGTACATTTTGCAATGGGCCAACTGATGGGGGCGGGCTGCGTTATGTTGAATAAGATGGGTTAGATGGATCTGGTTCCACAGAGGTATGACAACAAATGAAGCCGTCAAGGGTAGAAGGGGAACTCGAGGACGGCCTTGGTTTGCAAGGCCTTTTCGGGGTGAGGACCTACAACAGATTGGGGTTATGAATGCCAGCCTGTAAGGATAAATGGCCTCGTAGCAGTGGAGCGGAGTTTGATCAGGGAGATGAACCCCAAACAAAATGGGCTTTGCTAGATTAAATCCCGAATTTCACATTAGATAATCTAATTTCCTCAATTGGTCTCTCTTTGTGTAATACAGAGGAAGGACGGGATCGTATGATCAGTCTAATATGTACAAGAGCGTCAGATAGAGCGGACACTCTCTCTATAAACCAAAAAGTTAATCAAATCAGGCAGTTTCAAGAGGGAAGGTTTAGAAGCAAAGGACATCTCAGGCAGTGCTACGTGGACTGGGATGGGTTATGAGAGACTCCTACACCGAGAATTCGTTGGGAAGTTGGTAATATTAGATTGGGAGTTCTTTTCCGGAATGAGGAACGAGATGCGAGTGGGTGGGTATGTGGAGTTTTTCTAAGTTTTGTGTTTTTCGAACCTAATTGGGTTGTATATAGATGTAATTTACGGTGGGAGCTTGTGAGATCATGCCGCCTGTAGGTACACTGGTGTCTAGTTTCCTTTTGGTGCCTAATTAGGAACAATATGATGTTCAGTGGAGGAGGCTATGTTGCATGCGGTGTAATTCATTATTTTTTCTTTAATTAAACGAGGTAGACTTCTCACCTTTAACTCAAACAAAAAGTACTTGAATATTTGCATATGTTAAAGCCTTAGAAAACCCCTAATTTTTTGGCCAAAGCTGACAAAATGGGCTTGGGTTATTAGGCGCCTCGCCAATTTCATTGTTAGCCCAAGGACCCTTGCAGGTAGGGGTGCGAAATGGACTGGGTTTGGCCCGGCCCGGTCCCGGCGGGTCAAGGACTGGGACGGGCCAAGCCCGAACCCACCAAGCAAATAATGGGTGGCCCGGCCTGGTCCCCCTTTGGGGGACTCGGGCACAACCCGCTGACTCACCCAGGCCGAGTCGAGCCTGTAAGGAGAGAGGAGATAGAGGAGATGGAAGAAGGTAGCACAGAGATCGGAATACAAAGGAGCAAGATGACGCATTAGAACAGGCCAGGTTAGCTCCCGGTGAACCGCACGGTCGACCGATGGAGAAGGCTGGTCGACCGCCTGGTCGACCGGTGTACACGATGTGCACAGGGTTAGCCCGGTGGACCACCCGATCGACCGTGGCATGGAACGGTCGACCGCCCGATCGACCGACTAAAAGCAGGCTGTTCTCGATTTGGGTCCGGTCGACCGCACGGTCGACCGTGGACATGGGTCGGTCGACCTATCGGTCGACCGACAGACGTGTTTTGGCTTTCCTTTTGGGATTCGGATTCCTTTTCTGTTTGGGATCGAATCCAGCTTGGGTTTCTTAAAACCCAGGGACCCTGTGGTAATAAGGGCTAGAGCCCTCATGTATTATATCCCTAAAAGTTCCCTCAAGTATCCCTCTGTATTAGTTTGTATTGATTGTTGATCAATAAAATCTCTCTCTCCCTTCCCCCAGGACGTAGGCACGTTGCCGAACCTTGTTAAATACTGTGTTGATTACTTTTCTCTATTATTTCTCTATTCTTGTCGTGTTGGGTACGTCTCCAGCTGCATCAGTCTCCGCCTGGTTGGTGGATTCCTCAGAGAGGTTGTTGTCCTACGCACAACAATTGATATCAGAACATCCCAGGTTAGTCGTGGGATCGTGTGTTAATTCTAAGGGCATCAGTTGCTGTTTGGTAGAGATCGTGTGTCGATCTCAGAGTGGCGTTGGGGCTGTTTGTGGGATCGTGTGTCGATCTTAAAACAGCGTGTAGATTGCTCGAGGAATCAATTTGGAGGACTAGATTGCTTCAGTAACTCTTCGAGGGTTTCGCGTGGAGGTAAAGATCCTATCTTTATCAAATTTATTTTATCTAACTCTGTTTGTTTTCGCATTGCTTTGAGGAATTAGTTGCAAAGATGGCTGGAGAAGGTACATCATCGAAAAAATCCATGAATCCACATCTGCTGAGAATTGATGTAGTAAAGTTCAACGGCACGGACAACTTCGGTATGTGGAGGTGTGAGGTTATGGATGCGCTGACAGCATCAAACCTCGAAGACACTCTACGGTTGGAGAAGAAGCGCGCATCAACAACGGAAAAAGATTGGGATAAGATGAACTGTATGGCGTGTGGCTTGATCAGGTCTTGTCTGACACAAGACATCAAGTATCATGTGTTGCATGAGACATTTGTAAGGCAGCTGTGGGAGATCCTGGAGAAGAAGTATCTGACGAAAAGTGTCAAATCGCGGTTACAGTTGAAGAGTAAGCTTTATAGTTTTCAGATGCAAAGAGGTTGCTCCATCAATGAACACTTGAATCACTACACAAGGCTTCTTATTGATCTAGTTAATGTGGATGTGGAGACCAATGAAGAGGATAAGGCGGTAATCCTATTGAATTCTCTTCCTAGGGAAGAGTATGAGACATTTACTCTTACATTGATCAATGGAAGAAAATCCCTTAACTACAGTGAGGTATCTACTGCTCTTGTGAGTTATGAAGCAAGGAGACAGGACAGATTGTTTTCTTCGGGGACACAACAATAGAGACATTGGCGGTAAGAGGCAGGAGTTCCAATAGGAAGAGAAGAGATGATCAGGGAAGATCGAAGTCCAGATCAGGCTTCAGAGATCTAAAGAGGAATCAGTGCGCCCTTTGTAAGGAACTAGGACACTAGAAAGTTGATTACCCGAAGACTAAAGGTAAGAAGATGGAGCCAAACACCGAGGCGAATCTCGCACAGGCGGATGGATCGGATTCAAACTCATCGGTATTCTCTCTCTGTTACTACTCCTACTGTTGGTTACTCAGATAATGCTGAGTGAATCTTAGATACCAGAGCCACCTATCACGTGTGCCTAAACAGGGCCTGGTTTTCTAGTTTTGAAAGCTAGATGGATGTTACACGGTCATGGGTGATGATCATCCATGTAATATAGAAGGGATGGGTACAGTCCGCATCAAGATAGAAGACGGGATAGTACGAGAACTGAAGGAGGTGAGGTATATATCTCAACTCAAAAGAAATCTTATCTCTGTTGGTTTTTGAAAGTATTGGGTCTTGTGATATCTATACGAGATGGTGTTCTCAAGATGATCAAACGCTCAATGGTGGTGATGAAGGGCGTCCGCCGGAACAATCTCTACTACTTGAAGGGTAGTACGGTTACAGGTCAGGTGGAGACTTCTAGTTTTTCAGATGATAGTTGCACAAAGGTCTGGCAGGTGAAAGTCGGACAAGGAGGTGAGAGGTCTTTGCAAGCTCCTGCAAAGAAGGGATCATTGAAAGGTGCTGCTTCCTGCAACTTGGAGCGTGAACAAAGCGTTCTGCATAAGAAGAAGGTGAAATTCAACACCAGTACTCACCGCTTAGAAGGTCTTCTTGATTGTGTTCACGTAAGCATTTGGGGACCTGCTAAGACTGTATCGCTTGGAGGTCACAGGTACTTTGTCTCTTTTATTGATAATTTATCTAGGCATTGTTAGATATATCCCATGAGACAAAGGTGTGAAGCCCCAGATATGTTGGTGAAGTGAAAAGGAAGAATGGAGAAGCAGACAGGTAGGAAGATTAAGGAGCTACGATTGATAATGTTGAAAGAGACATGAACCAATTCCTATGATTTGGTCAGAACACTGGTATAGGTACTCACTTCACAAATGGCATACATGGGTTGGCTAAGGAAGTAAACCGTTCCTTGCTGGAGAAGGTTTGGTGGCTGTTGTCTAATGCAAGATTAGACAAATCGTTTTGGGCTGAGGAGATTGTGTATGCTAGCCATCTCATAAATGGTTCGACTGCGATAGGAGGTAAAACTCCATTGAAAATTTGGTCTGGGAAAGCTGCTCAAGATCATGGTTTGCTATAGGAATTTGGAAGTCTGACCTACTTCAGTGCCAAAGATGACAAGGTGAATCCGCGAGCAAAAAAGTTTGTGTTTTTGGGTGTCAAGAGAAATATGAAAGGGTACAGGTTATGGGACCCCGAAAACAAGAAGATCGTGTTGAGTCGGCATGTCACGTTTGATGAGACTTCAGTGTTGAAGTCTACCGTCTCTAAGCAGGTGGAGAGGACGGAGGCCAAGGAAGTATCACAGCGGATGGAGGTTGATGCTACTCCACCATCTCCAGTTAGTTCGGTATCAGTGAAGACTTCACCGGATGTGACACCGGGTGGAGATCATATAGCCAGGGTTGATACTGAACAAGTTGAAGATATTGATGAGAATGTCGAATTATTTGCAGCCATTAGAACCAAGGTAAAACCACGCACGTGGGTGAAGAACATGAATCTCAAGCTTGTGACCGCGACAAGCTCAAGTTGAAAGCCGTTGTTCTCCATGATGGCAATGAGGAGGTTCATATGACTTAGCCAGATAGGTTCTCCGCTAAAGATTCAGGTACAAGTACTTGAGCTTGATTGAGCTCATTTAAATGAACTACGCTTGGCTTGATTCTTTGGGCAAGGTACGTAGGCAGCCGTAAAGGCGCATCCACATTTGGTGATGCAACTCGTATGAAGCTGTTTGGGTTCTCGAGAAGCTGATTGGGACTTCACGTAGAGGTAGAGAGTTGGACTTCATGTAGAGGTGAAGCATTGTGATCTCGATGAACAGTTGATCTTCTGGTGAGAAGATGGTTAAGCTTGCATGAGGGGGGTGTGCATCCAGTTGTTGAAGTCAATGATGGTGTTCGGTGTGCCCTACACAGACTTGGTTGGACCGTCAGCTGAAGACATGTAGACTGGATAGAGCCAGTCAGTTGGAGAGTCATGGTTGGCTCATGATGGGTTCTTCTTGAGGTCATGAAGTTAATGAGTGAGAGACACGTTCGTTGATTGGCTCGTATGGTATTTCGCCTAAGGTGAAGTGATGGGAACGCATGTATGGTATATTCCAGTTGGATAGCTGAGCTAAAGGTTCCAAACCGAGATCGTGTGTCGATTTTGCCAAGATCGTGCATCGATTTCGTCCGGAGCGCTCAAGCTAAGATCGTGTGTCGATTTCGCCGAGATCGTGTGTCGATTTTGCCGAGATCGTATATTGATTTCGCCAGGTGACAGACTGGAGTTCGTTAGAGATCGGCTTAGATTTGAAAAATCTTCACCGAGGTGGAGAATTATAAGGAGAGAGGAGATAGAGGAGATGGAAGAAGGTAGCACAGAGATCGGAAGACAAAGGAGCAAGATGACGCACTGGAACAGGCCAGGTTAGCTCCCCGTCGACCGCACAAGTCGACCGATGGAGAAGGCCGGTCGACCGCCCAGTCGACCGGTGTGCACGACGTGCGCAGGGTTATCCCGGTCGACCGTGGCATAGAACGGTCGACCGCCCGGTCGACCGACTGAAAGCAGGCTGCTCTCGATTTGGGTCCGGTCGATCGCACGGTCGACCGTGGACATGGGTCGGTCGACCGGCCGGTAAACTGACAGACGCGTTTTGACTTTCCTTTTGGGATTCAGATTCCTTTTCTGTTTGGGATCGAATCCAGCTGGGGTTTCCTAAAACTCAGGGACTCTGTGACTATAAATAAGGGCTAGAGCCCTCATGTATTGTATCCCTAAAAGTTCCCTCAAGTATCCCTCTGTATTACTTTGTATTGATTGTTGATCAATAAAATCTCTCTCTCCATTGCCCCGAGGACGTAGGCATGTTGCCGAACCTCGTTAAATACTGTGTTGATTACTTTTCTCTATTGTTTCTCTGTTCTTGTCGTGTTAGGTACATCTCCAGCTGCATCAGTCTCCGCCTGGTTGGGGATTCCTCAAAGAGGTTGTTGTTCTGCGCACAACAGAGCCAGACCCAAGGCGGCAATTTTAAAATATTTTAAAATCCAAAAATTATATTTTAAAGTATATATATTTTAAAAATGTTTAAAATCCCACAAAATTCAATAAAAACTTCAAAAAAATCCACAAATTTTAACAAAAGTGCTACAAGTTGTGAAATGCAAATGTAAATTTTTTTATTAACAATCTAATAATTTGGATAAATTGATACAAATACAAATGAAGTATATAGATAAAAAATAAAGTATAAATTGATACAAATATAAATACAAATAAAGTATATAGATTTTTGCATTCAACTTCTGGAGAGGTTTCAATGTTTTCTTCTACTGATTTATTTTGACTTCTCATCTCCGCATCCAGCCAATCCTTCCTTCAGATGGTCATCCGATGGCTTCTGAAGATAGGCAGTTTCTCGTATTAGTCAGTACTTATCCAGTTATGCTAAAAGTAGAGTATGAAGCTACTGTAGAGGCAGGAGGGGTTAGTAAATTACGGGACATGATGGAAAGCATATAATATGTTGATTCTTGTGATTTTCACTAGGCCAAAATATTAAAAATTTTAAATCCTGAGTCTGTATCAATCTCAGGAGCTATATATGGTACAAGTCGAATAATAATGAAGCTCATTCAATATATCTGAGCTTCTTGATTTTTTTCGACATAGATAATAAACCAATATTAAAGAACTTCTAGACCTAGATGAAGATACAAGATGGGATATTTTTTTATTTTCAAATTGGGATTCATAAAAGTCATACAAATTATTTTAGAATTCTTAATATCTTTCCATATTAGGGCAGAATCAGAATATATAATTCATTTTGTCATAAAATTTTTACGTAAATATTTACGTCCTTCAAATTTAATTCGAAGATTTATAATAGTAGCAAAATAAAATATAATTGAAAATCTTTAAAATACTTATTGAATTTTTTCCATAAGAGAAATAATATCTTGAAGTAAAAAATATTTTGATATGTATAAAACAGTTCAATAATTTCAGTTAACACATAAATGCTAAATTAGTTGTGGGATAATAAAAGCCAGAAAATAATCTTATTACTTTTTCAATTTTTTTAAAAATTCACAAATTACTTCACAAATTTAGTTCCATTAATAGTATATTTTTATAAAAAAATTCAAATCTTAGATTTTTCCTCTGCCATGTAAGTTGATACTTTGGCAGTGGAAGCAAAAGGTAAATTTGCAGGTTCAGAATAAGCGATAAACTCTGTGAAAGGTGGCGCTGGCTGTGTGATTGGAAAAATTGAAAAGTCGGGTGAAGACAAATGCAGAGCATGCCACCCTTAATTAGTTAAATTTAAATTACCATCACACCTAGAAGAAGAATTTCTATAGCCTACTGATGAAAAGTGTGCATCCATTTTTTTACTAGTAAAATATTAAATTAAATTTGACAATAATATAAATACCGGAATGTGAAAGAGAGATTGAGAGCTTGAGAACTTGATAGAGCTTGAGAGTTTGAGCACTTGAGAAGTTGAGAGCAATTATAGAGAGTAGAAATTTGTAATGATTTTTTAGATTTTTTTTAGAGATTTTTAGAGATTTGTTCTGTGATGAAATGAAGTGGGGAAGAGGGTGTACATATAGAGGGGAAGAGGGTGTTAAAATGTAATTTTTTGCCAAAAAATTAATTTATACCCAATATGTCCATTGGGGTATCTGTAAAAAAAATTACAAACCCCCAACGACTGTATTCTTGGGCTAATATAGCTATCGGGGGGTCCTTTGTAAAAAAATTTGCAAAATACCCCAAGAATCCCAAACAGCTAAAGAAATAGCCGCTGGGCGGGTTGGTCCCGGCCTGAGTTTGGCCTGGACTCGGTCGGTCCAGGGTGCGACACGACACGGCCGAGCCATGGACCAGAATTTTTGCACTTAGGCACGCCCCGTAGATTGGGTGGGTGATTGAGTTTTTTTTAGAATTTGTGAATAAAAAGAATGAAGTGTAGATTTCTTAGTCTCAATGCGAATCCGCTGTAGTAAGGCTTAAGCGGGTCGTGATCCTCAGGGAAGGATGCGATGCAAGCTTTTCGACCCAATTCCTCTGTATCTTCAAAATAAGAGAAAAGAGATTAGATTTGAGATATATGATATGAAAGATGTGGTTTTGCTGATCTTCTACCACAACCCTATTGCAAGTTAAGGAGATTGATCATCATATTGAGATGTAAGTAATTCACCCTAGGTTATTATGAATAATTCAAGCAAGAGAAACCAATACAAGATTCTAACTAAGTTACATTATTAAAAACTAAACTATGGTCCAACCTAACATCTAGGTACAGCTTAAGAGAAGAATAATCTTAAATTTAGGTTGTCCTAGTTTTTAAGTTTGAAGTCATGAAGAGTCTTTTAAATATGCAACCTAGATTAAGAAGTCTAGTTATCTGTTTAATCTTCAAGAAAAGTAATTATTAAACCTAGGGTTTTTAGAGATGGTCATCAATCTGATCAAAGCTTAACTGCTCTAGGGTTGCCTTAAGAATCTCAGCAAACCACTAGAGGAAATTAGTTCATCATTTTTTTTATTTTTTCAATTTATTTATTTTTTTATGTTGTTTAATAAGAAAGATTGCAAAGAAGCAAAGAAAAAGAAAACCAGAACAGATCACAGAGAATAAAAATAACTCAAAAGATAATGAAAGAAATGGGAAAAAGGTAACCTTTATTGCAGAATAATCCTCCAATTACAAAGCTCCTTCTTCTCCACAACGTGCATGAAATGAAAATTACAATCTTGCAGAAATTTAAAGAACAATGGCTAAAAGAAAACCCTAATAGTCTCTGGATGCCCTGTACGTTGCACTGCAGGGGGTATTTATAGGTGCAGAAGGGAGAAGAGTCCTGGATAAACCTGTACACGAAATCTGGTAGGCAGACTCATCAGAAATGCCGTGGAATTGCGGCATTTTGGTGGCAGATTGCCACGCGCTTTGGCGCATGGCTTCTCCTGGTCCGTCCATCTGGGCGTTTGCTTCTGGAAGCTGCATCCTGGCTCTTTATCATGGGATTTGGATATAACTTGGGAATCAAGTTATCTAGATTTCAAATCTCCCAATATCTTTATCCACGAATTTCCTTATCTTTGCACTCTTATCTTTGGCTTTTATCCTCATCCTGCAAGTGTTTAGGGTTGGATAGAAGTCTATCCTTCCCTCATCTTTGATATTTGCAACTTTAGCCCTTGTGTTTTTGCATTTTTGCACCTGGGCTTGGACTTGGGCTTGGATATGGGCTTTTGGGCTTCAATAAGCTTTATTTCTTTATTTAATTCAACACTCAAGGCCTGCACACATTAAATAACAAAATATTAGTAAATGTGCAGAATTATATGAATAAATATGAAAATGTGATGGTAAATATGATGACAATTATGCATTTTTCACTACCAATCAGTGGGCCCGGGCCAGATCTAAGCCCGGGTGACCCAGGCCGAGCCAGTGCCGACCCAGGCTGGGTCCGTACAAGTTGGTGGGCCAGACCGGCCCGTTTTGAACCCATACTTGCAGTGGTGAACTTGGCAAGGGAGGAAGGTGGGGCCATTGAAGTTCTGCCAGGTGGATCAAGATGGACAAAAACCTAAATATTCTTTGGCTACCCTTTAGGTAGAAGACCTTATCAGTTATTTCCTAATTATTAATCCTTTTCATATTTGGCTTGAGGTTCACTCCATATTAATCTAAGCTTTAAAAGCTTTTAGGTAAGGACCATCCTGACTTCCGTATCTGACGAAGAGCATCGAGACTCGATACATATGAAAAGGAGGCTTTACCGCTTCCAGTTGAAGAAAGGACTCTCCATTGATGATCACTTGAATAACTACACGATGCTTCTTTCAGACCTTGTTAATGTGGATGTGGCGTTCAAAGAAGAGGACAAGGCGGTGATTCTTCTGAAATTTCTTCCTGATAAAGAGTATGAAACCTTGTCCTAACCTTGATCAACGGTAAACAAACACTTAACTATAGTAATGTGTCAGCTGCTCTTGTAAACTATGAAGTGAGGAAGAAGGACAAGCAGTCTTCTTCTAAGAGTACTTCAGCAGAAGTATTGACGATGAGAGGCAGGAGTTTTAGTAAGAAGGCAAAGAGATCAAATTCTAGGCCGGGTTTCAGGGATCTGAAAAAGAACCAGTGTGCCTTCTGCAAAGAGTTAGGGCACTGAAATGTTGATTGTCCAAGGATCAAAGATAAGAATAAAGAGTCGAAGACCGAAGCAAATCTCGCAAGGGTGATCAATACCCAATCGAGTAGTTCTTCACAGGTAGGTGGATCGGACTCAGACTCAATGATATTTTTGTTCTTAGTCACTACTCCTACTATTGATTACTCAGGGATTCTGAGTGGATGCTAGATACAGAAGCTACTTACCATGTATGTCCCAATAGGGATTAGTTTTCTAGTTTTGAGAAGCAAGATGATTGTTTTATTGTCATGGTGATGATCGTCCATATAACTGGAAGGAATAGGAACGGTCCTTATCAAGATGTTTGATGGATGGTGCAAAAATTGAAGGAAGTGAGGTATGTACCTTAATTAAAAAGTAATCTTATCTTTGTTGGTGCCTTAGAAGCATTGGGTCTTGGAATATTTATTAGAGATGGTGTTCTCAAGATGATTAGGGCTCGATGGTGATTTTGAAGGGCGTCTGATGCAATAACCTATACTACTTGAAGGGTAGCATAGTTACAGGACAAGTGGTGACTTCTACAAATGCAAATAATGATTGCACCTGACTTTGGCATATGATGCTCGGACATATAAGAGAAAAGTATTTGCAAGATCTTTCAAAGCAAGGTTAATTGCAAGGTGCCAACACCTACAAATTGGATTTTTTTGAACATTGCACCATCGAAAAGAAGACCAAGGTGAGATTCGGCACCGTGACTCATTGCACCGAGGAGATTATGGATTATGTTCACATAGATGTATGGGAACCTATTAAGACGACATCTATTAGAGGTAACCACTACTTTGTGTCTTTTATAGATGATTACTCTAGACAATGTTGGGTATATACTATGAAGCACAAAGAAAAAGTCATGAAATTATTTATGGAGTGAAAGAGAAACATAGAAAAGAGTACGGGAAGAAAGATTACCATACTCTGTTCAGACAACGGAGGAGAGTACACAAGCGTTGCTTTCCTACAGCCATAATGAGTGCATAGAAAGGCACTTCACAGTAAAAAAACGCGGAAACAAAAGGGGTGGCTGAAAGGTGAACAGGACCTTGTTAGAGAATGTCCGATGCATGTTATTCGACACTGGCATATCAAAATCTTTTTGGGCTGAGGCATTGACATTTGCTTGCAATCTCGTTAACAAGTTTCCTTCGTCTGCGATGGGAGGTAAAATTCCTCTAGAAGTTTGGTCGGGAAGAGTTGCTCAGGATTATGACTCGCTTTGAGTATTTGGTTATCTGGCCTATTATCATATTGCGGAAGACAACTTGAACTCGAGGTCGAGAAAAAATGTGTTCATAGAATTCAAGAAAAGCGTAAAAGGCTACAAAATTGGGATCCGAAGGACAGAAAGTTTATCTTGAGCAGAGATGTCAGACGAGGCTTCAATGATGAATCCTACAGACTCTCAGCAAGTTGAGAGTAAGACGACTGGCAGGATATCGCAGCAGGTGGAGAGTGAAGCTACTTCACCGTCTCTAAACAAATTAGTATCATTTGAGATCATACTTGTAGTGACATAGGGTGGTGATCATGTAGCCAATCAGGATGATGAGGATGAGATGAGGATCAAGGACAAGCTATGGGTGATATCTAAGAATCCATTGCAGTTGAAAGAATCCAGAGAAATCCACATAAGCCCAGCTAGCTCACTACTAACATGATAGTGGCATATGCTCTCTCAGTCATTGAGGAGGTAATCCTGTCTACATATAGAAAAGATGAAATCAGTTTAGAGTCCAAGATATGAAAGGATGCCCTGAAGGAGGAGATGAGTTCTCTACACAAGAACGACATTTCGTAACTGTCAGAGTTTCTAAAGAGAAAGAAGGCGATCAATTGTACGTGGGTATTTGCAAAGAAACAGGGATCCTCCGGTGGTGATATTGTATGCTACAAAGCCTTGGTAGCTAAAGGCTACGTGCAATGAGAAGGCATTGACTGCGAGATATTCTCACCAGTTATGAAGCACTCGTCTATTTGGATTTTACTGGCACTGGTAGAACAGTATGAGTTGGAGCTTGATCAACTCGACGTGAAGCCCGCATTTCTCCATGGTGATCTTCAAGAGAAATCTACGCGTCTCAGCCAACGGGGTTCAAGACTGCAGGAAAGGAACATATGGTATGAAAGTTGAAGAAATTACTTTATAGATTAAAGCAATCACCAAGATAACAAATAGTATGCAAGTTGAAGAAATTACTTTATAGATTGAAGCAATCACCAAGGTAGTGATATAAGCATTTCAACATCTTCATACGAGACAAGAGGTACATACGAAGTCATTACGACCCAAGTGTAATAATCGGTCACTAATATCGCATTATTTATTGTCACATCTTCACATTTATTTTGTAATAAACTTTACTATTTAATTATCTTTTTGTCTAATAATGTGCAGGCCATGTTTAATGGATAAGGAGAGAAAATGAGCCTAAAAGCCCAATTAAATTCAGATTTAAATGGGTTAAAATCAAAATCAAGAATTGAGACAAATATTCAGAAGATTTAGAAGGATAAGCACGGTTCTAACTGAAGATCAGAGCGTATCAGAGAAAATAATACCAAATAAAAATCAATTAAAATTAGATTTATAGGGATCAATTTGGTTAGCTTGAAGGTCAAGGGGGATATTGCCAAATCTGGGGCTCAAAAGGACATCTTATCAGAAAACAGGAGCATCTAGGCAACTGTGGTCCACGTGGCCAAAGATCTGGCTGTAAGATCTAGCCCAACGGTCAAATCTTTGCCGCGGATCCGCGGTGCTGGCTGTGGATCCGCGGCCAAATGTTGGTTGTTGGGCCAGCATCTGTGGCCTTATTCTCTCACTCCTTCCCCTCTCCATTTATGCTATAAATACTACTATTTCAGAAGGCAAACGGGCACCACTTCAGCAGAGAGTTTAGATTAAGCTTTTTTAGTTTTAACTTAGATTTTTCTTTTTATTTCTTATGTAATTTTTTATTTTTATGTAAACTTAGATTAAAAAAGAGATTCATGAGAGAAAGAGAGGAAGAGTTGTATTGAGAGTGACACTGATGTAATTCTTTATCTTTTCTTTCATCGTTTCTCAATTTAAATCAAAAATTTACTTTTTTTTTCTTATTTTTGCTTTACTTTCCTCTGAGGTGGCTTGTAATCCAAGTGAACCCTATAGCCTCGAATCTGCCTTACCCTTGCAAGTGCTGATGGCTTATGGTGATAGATATCTATTTCAAAGCGTGTAATAGTTTAGTATTTTTTTCTGCTTGCACTTTTTTTTGTTAAACTGATTTGGAATGAAAAGATCCTATATGCTATATTGTGATCGCCTTCAAGCCAAGGTAAGTCGCTGCAACAAATCCAAGGTAAAACATGCACCGAAAAGGTAAGTAAGTTTTCTTATTTTTCTTTCTTTATTTCTTAGTTTAAGAAACACATTTTAAACTAACTCTTTTCCTTATTCTTTTTATTTCTTTCTTTCTTTTTAACTTAGTTCTTTCAATGAAAATAAGAACTACAGCATCTTCTAACACTTAACAGTTTTTCTTTTCTTTTAAAACTAAGAAGAAACATTTTAACCGGTTCTTAGTAAAACTTAGAATGACTTACTAAAAGCTTTTATCGCAGTCTCTCCTTATGGATCACGACCCGCATAGCCGCTTATTATAGGTAGTATTGAGCAACCTAGCACATTTTTATTCTTCATTTTTAAACTTTTATTTTCAGTGCAAGTTCAGCCTCAATCATGTATATTACAATAAGCTATCGATTAGAGAGTACATTTATCTACTATTGCATGTTGACGATATGCTCATTACTTCCAAGAGCAAATCTACAGTTGACGAAACTAAAGAAAGACTTGTCTTTCGAGTTTGAAATGAAGGATCTAGGTGAAGCAAAGAAAGTGCTAGGTATGAAGATTGAGCAAGATCAAAAAGGTGTCAAGGTTAACTTGACGCAAAAGGAATATCTAAAGAAGGTACTTCAAAAATTCAACGTCAATGATGATACGAAGTCTGTAAGTACACTATTGGCTCCTCATTCTAAGTTAAAAGCTACTATTTTTCTTATATTGAAGAGCGTGAGTACATGACTCACGTACCCTATGCTAGTGAGGTAGGCAGTTTAATATATACAAATGGTGTGTACAAGGCCCGATCTGTCACAAGATGTCTCAATGGTTAGAAGATACATACACAATCCCGGCAGGAGTCATTGGGAGGCAGTGAAGTGGATTCTACTGTACATTAAAGGTAACATAGATGTTGGTTTTGTATTCAAGAAGGATGTTATAGGTAAATAGCAGTGTATCGGATACGTTGATTCCTACTACTCAGGAGATCTCGACAAACATCGGTTTACAACAGGATATGTATTTACATTGTTCACGTTCCGGTCAGCTAGCGCTCTACTCTACAGTCTACTGTCGCATTGTCTATTATGGAGGCCTAGTATATGGGCATAACGGAGGCTATAAAGGAGGTAATTTGGCTTCAAGTATTGCTTGACAACTTGGGGATTGATCAAGATCTATCGAAGATCAATTGTGATAACATGAGTATTATCTATTTGGCAAAAAATAGGTATATCATGTAAGAACGAAGCACATCGACGTCAGGTTCCACTTTGTTCGGGATATTATTGATGATAGTGACACCGAGTAACAAAAAATTCACACGAATCTCGCTGATATGCTTACCAAGGTTATTTCGAAAGTGAAGTTTGCGCATTGTAAGGAGTTACTCCATATCGTTCAATTGCTTGAGCTCGGTGGAGCTCGTTTGGATGAACTATGGATGGCTTAATCCCTTGGCAGGGGGTACATACGCAACCAAATTGGTACAGCCCGATGGAGTCGACACGGTGCTATGTTGTGTTTGGCTCATATTTGAGAAATCTTCACCGAGGTGAAGAATTGTGGGGAGAGTGTAAAATCTTAATGGTGAAGTTTTTTAACTCTTTGATGTTAGTACGGAGTTTGCATGAAGTGATAGGATGCAGCAGATACGTGGATATGCTAATAAGAAGCAGCAGTTACTATGTTTGTCGACAGGCTATCTTGGCCACCGACAGAGCCCTGTCGACATGCACCCCATGGCTATCAATAGGCATTTCTCGAGAGTAGGGTGTTATGCAGACTAGCTCAGTCTATCGACAGGCTTTGGCCTGTCGACAGCGTTCTGTCGATAGCGTTTGGTCTCTAGGCGGTTTTCAAGTTGGATTTAGAGTTCTTTCTGATCCTAATTCAGAGTTTTTGATTTTCTTTTCTTCATGGACTCTGTGGCTATAGAAAGAGGAGTATTGTTCCCTATTGATTATATCATGTAATTGATCAATTAATAAGATCTCTCTCCCCTTCTTCCCCGAGGACGTAGGCAATTGCTGAACCTCGTTAAATTTGTGTGTTCTCACTTTCTTCTTTTTGATTGCTTATTCGTGTAATTGATAATTATTCTCTAGTGTGTTGCTGTTCTCTATCACTTGGGATTCCCACAACCTCTCTTGGCCAAACTTTTGTGTTGTAGGTCATTGTCCCAAGTGGGGATTGACCTCGATCTAAATCACAAACAGAGGGACATAATTGACACTAATGATATGAAAATCTTTGTGAAGTTTTTTTCAGGAAAGAAAACTTGTCACTCAAAATAAAAGAAATATCATGAACATCATTCTCCCATTTGAGTGTATGTCACAAGAAATATAATCTTAGGTGTCTTAGTTGCATGACAATTGATCATGCATTTTCTAGGCAACACGTGTCTTATCCTTTGCTTAATGATATGCTTCTCTTATTGAGTCATCATCCAATTCTAAATTTAGAAGCTTGGGATACCACCTTTCTTTATATGTTACATACAATTATGATTTCATGCAAAGTGTTTCAAGTCCTTGCAACATCAATAAACAATATGCAGTAGGAAACTTTGAAGTATTAGTGTAAACTCAAAATGATTGTAGAAACTGTTGAGAATAGTTTTTTAGAAGGAGGAAATGAACTTTGTATTTCGAGTTATTCAATTGGACTTACATATGCACTTCCTTATATAGGCCTTTTGGAACATCCTCCATGACTCTTCAAACACCAAACTACATGACTCTTCAAACACCAAACCACATGACTCTTCAATCACCAAACCACATTACTCTTCAAACTAGTTCATGAATTTCTCATGTACATGTATCTCATAAGTGCATGAATACATGAATAACATAATTACTAATGCATGTAACAAGTTTAACAGCTAACATTCTCCTTCCTTAAACTTGTTTCTCCACGAACTTGGACGCCAAGCTTCTTCCTTAATTTTTGAAAGGCATCCGTCTTCAATGCTTTTGTGAAAATGTCGGTAACTTGATCACTCGAACATTTGTGGTGCAACTCCACCTCCTTCATCTTCACGTGTTCTCTTATGAAGTGAAATCGAGTGTTAATATGCTTTGATCTCTCATGATGAACCGGGTTCTTTGCTAGAGCAATGGCCGACTTGTTATCGATGTAGATCTTGGTCGCTTCTTCTTGCTTTAACGTCATTCTCTCTAATAGTCTCCTCAACCATATAGCATGACAAACACAAGCGGCTGCTGCTATATATTCAGCTTCACAGGTTGAAAGAGCAACTATGGATTGCTTCTTCGACGACCAAGTAAATGCAGCATCACCAAGATAGAATACGAACCCAGTTGTACTCCTTCGATCTTCACAGCTTCCAGCCCAATCACTATCGCTAAAACCAACCAATTCAAGGTTGTGATTCTGCGAGTAGAACAGTCCATGATCAACCGTTCCTTTAATATAACTAAGAATCCTCCTTGCTGCCTTCAAATGGGAGGTTCTCGGGGTCTCCATAAACCTGCTCACAAGTCTTACTTCAAATAGAATATCAGGACGAGTGCAAGTCAAATACCTTAGACAACCCATGAGACTTTTGAAATAAATTGGGTTGACTAGCTTCCCTTCACCCTCCTTGGTTAATTTGAGACCAAACTCAACAGGTGTGTCAATTGGGTGGCAGTCTTCAAAGGCAAATTTCTCTAAGATCTCCTTTGCATACTTTGATTGGGAAATAAAAATACCATCTTCACCTTGTTGCATCTCAATGCCTAGAAAATATTTCATTAGGCCTAGATCCGTCATCTCGAACTCCTTTTTCATTGAGAGCTTGAAGTCTTGGATCATAGAGTGACTGCTACCTGTAAACATCAGATCATCTACATACAAGCAAACAAACAATACTTCTCCATGTGATTTTGCCTTAGCATATAAAGAATGTTCATCAGGGCACCTCATAAATCCTTGTTGCATGAAGTAATTATCAATCCTTGAATTCCATGTTCTTAGTCCTTGCTTTAGCCCATAGAGAGCCTTCTTCAGCTTGTACACCTTCTTTTCTTGCCCTTTAATAATGAATCCTGGTGGCTGTTCAACATAAACTTCTTCTTCAAGTTTTCCATTTAGGAATGCCGACTTCACGTCCATTTGATGCATTTTCCACCGTCGTTGGGCCGCAAGTGAGATCAACAACCTCACCGTTTCTAGCCTTGCTACTGGGGCAAAGACCTCTTCATAGTCGATGCCATACTTTTGCTTATAGCCCTTCACGACCAATCTCGCCTTATGTCGCTCTACCACACCTTTGGCATCTCTCTTTGTCTTGTATACCCATTTAACACCAATGGGTTTTGAATCTTGTGGAAGTGATGTGAGCTCCCATGTATCATTTTTCTTGATGGAGTGAATCTCCTCCTCCATAGCTTTCCTCCATTTTGCCTCCTTATTGGCCTCCTCAAATGTCATAGGATCAAAGCCTGCAAAAAGACAAAAATTGTTGAACTCCTCCTCGTTCTCCCAATCAATGGGCTCAACTGGTTGAGTGGAGTCATAAATCTCTTGAACTCTCCTTGTCTTGCATACAGGACTGGTAGAATCATCATGGTCTGAATCTTCATTTAAGGTAGTGGATGGTGACTCTCTCTTCTCCTCCTCACCATCAAGAGGAATGAGAATCCCCATGTCAATTGTCTTCCACTCCCAGCTTTGATCTTCATCAAATTTCACATCTCTTGACATCACAATCTTGCAAGTGACGGGGTTATACAGCTTGTATCCGCTGCAGTTCTCACCATAGCCCAAGAATATGCATCTTTGGCTTTTATCTTCAAGCTTCGTGCGCTTCTCCTCCTGAATCTTAGCATAAGCAACACTTCCAAAGATTCGAAGATGATCGACCTTTGGCTTTCGAGAACTCCATGCTTCCTCTGGCGTCATGTCTTCAAGTCTCTTCGTTGGAAACCTGTTCAACAAATAAACAGAACAAGCCACAGCATCTCCCCAAAATTCCTTTGGGATATTTTTCTCCTTCAGCATACACCGGACCATGTTGAGAATTGTTCTATTCTTCCTCTCTGAGATACCATTTTGTTGTGGTGTTTGCGGCATAGTGAGTTGATGTTGGATGCCATGTTCCCTGCAGAAATTCTCAAACTCCTGCGACATATACTCGCCTCCACGATCAGTTCTCAAACACTTAAGCAGACATCCACTTTGTTTTTCAACAAAGCTCTTGAATTCTTTGAATTTTGAGAAGACTTCTTTTTTCTCTTTTAGCATATACACCCAAGTCTTGCCACTAAAATCATCAGTAAAGGTTAGGAAATACCTATTACCACCAATAGACTCGGACTTGATGGGTCCACATACGTCTGAATGCACCAATTGTAGACGTTTAGATGCTCTTTTGACATCATACTTCTTGAATGACTCCCTTTGTTGTTTTCCCACAATGCAAACATCACAAAGGTTGTTAGGAGCATCAATCTTTGGCAATCCCACCACCATTTTCTTCTTCTCCATTAGCTTCAATGCCTCAAAATTGAGATGTCCATAGCGAAGATGCCACAGATTGCTGTGATCTTGAGTCGTTGCCTTCATGCACCTCGACTCCACAATTGAGAGCTTCAACGGGAACATCCTGTTCTTTGTCATCTTCACATGTGTAATCAACCTGTTATTCTTATCCAACAAGCTAAGAGCTAGATCGCTCGTCTTGATGCCATATCCTCTTTCCAACAATTGTCCAATACTCCATAAATTACTTTTTATAGCAGGGACATAATAGACATCAGAGATGCAAAGTTCCCTACCATTTTGAAGTTTAAAGACAACATCACCTTTTCCTTCAATTGGACATTTGGAAAGATCACCAAATGTGATGTAGCCTTGATGACCTTCATCGAGCCTTGTGAAGAACTCCTTTCTTCCACTCAAATGATTTGAGGCTCCCGTGTCTATGAACATGTGACCGTTTGAGGCGGCTCAATTTCATTATAGGATATGAGCAACACTTGTCCTTCACTTAGCTCCACATGGTTAGCCTTTTCTCCACCATCATTGTCAGAATTATACCAACAATCATAGGAGAAATGGCCATATTTCTTACAAACATAGCACTGGATATGAGATTTATCATACCTTCCTTTCCGGCCACGACCTCGACCGCGGCCTCGGCCACGAGTTTCATGGCTTCCACGACCATTCCCTTCACTTTCATCACCATGGGTGCTACTTTGTTCGTTGAAGTGGTTACCACGACCACCTCGTCCTTTGCCACCACGTCCACCTCTTCCTCGATGGTAGCCTCCTCTTGAAGATCCATCCTTCTTTTTGGAAGAGTTGGCTTGAAGCGCTTGCTCCATAGTCTTTCCTTCTTCTTTCTTCTTTCGCAAGCCTCTTTCTTCATAAACTTGTAGAGAGCCTTGGAGCTCTTCCACTGACATATCCTCAAGATCATTTGATTCTTCAATCACCACAGCGATATAATCAAATCTTGAGTGTAGAGATCTCATGATCTTCTCCACAACACGTACGTCCTCAATCTTCTCACCATGTCGCCTCATCTCATGCACAATGGAATTTACTCGGTGAAAGTAATCACCAATGGATTCTGACCCTTCTTGTTGTAGGGCCTCAAAATCTGCTCGCAAAGATTGCAAGCGGATTTTCTTCACTCTTTCTACGCCATCAAAGGCTTTCTTCAAGATCTCCCAAGCATCCTTAGAAGTTTTTGCAGAGGCGATCAACTCGAACGTGGCGTCATCTACTCCTTGGTAGATTGTGAACAACGCCTTCTTCTCCTTCTTCATCTCATCCTCCTTGGCTCCATTTACCACCGTGTTCCACGCTCCCATGGATCCCAACAAGGCCTCCATTTGGATACTCCATTTATCATAATTGGTTTTAGTTAAGAGGGGCACTTGGGTTTGGATAGAACTAGAAGAAGCCATAGGTGTCTTGGCTCTGATACCAGTTTTGTTGAGAATAGTTTTTTTAGAAGGAGGAAATGAACTTTGTATTTCGAGTTATTCAATTGGACTTACATATGCACTTCCTTATATAGGCCTTTTGGAACATCCTCCATGACTCTTCAAACACCAAACTACATGACTCTTCAAACACCAAACCACATGACTCTTCAAATTAGTTCATGAATTTCTCATGTACATGTATCTCATAAGTGCATGAATACATGAATAATATAATTACTAATGCATGTAACAAGTTTAATAGCTAACAGAAACATCGGTTCATGTGCTGCTTCAGGTGAGATCTGGTCCATATTTTAGATGCTAGTGGCCAGCTATTGCATTGTTTTGTTTTTTGAGTGGAGCTATTGCATTGTTTGTACTGCAATATTCTCTAATCTTGATTGGTTTCATGGAGAAAATGGCCCATCATAAATACTGTTGATCATTGGGTTGTCGAGATCTTTCCTGTCATAAATCTTTGTTCACCTAATAATGTGATACTACTATAAAGAGAGATGGAACTGGTAACTCCATAGTTTAATTAGTCTTGATATTGAATAATAGCAAGGCAACACTAATTTTGTTAGATACATATAAAGTCCCATGCATGCACCTTTAGGTTTCCTATGCTCCCATTGTCAATTTAATTTCTAGACGCTTGAATCATTATTAATATTGGAACACGTCGCACACACAAAGGATTGAATTGTTATCATGATCATATAAATAGTAAATGTTTGAACTAGTTGAAATTTGAATGTGATGAAATTAGATGTTATCGCTATGGTTAATTTGAATAGTATAGATTCAATGCATAGATCGATGAGATACCTAATAAGTCATCATGTAACTAAATATCAAATCCGAGGTGAAACTTGGAGGAGAACTCGTACTGGCACAAACATGGGCGTGGCCATAGGTTCAAAGATTTTGTAAAGAGGATCTTCAGTTTCTCTTCTGATAAGAATTATCAACCTTATATAAAAGTAAATATCAGCATCCATGCAGTTCCTCATCTTAGTGGCAGAAAATAACATGTAAATTTGTACATATATATCAGATACGATTGCATATTATACATCTATATACAGTATAAAAATATATACTGTAGATAGGATTGTGTTCTACCTGTTCAAGTTAAAGCGTATGTGGCTGTTTAAATTCATGCATGCATTATTTGAAGTGTTGTAGATCAATGCATAGTAAACAAAATTTTGTGCTAAATTTTAGATTATAAATCAAAGAACATTTCATTAAGAACTGTCAAGTACTGGATTCAGTTTTTAGTTATTTTTAAAATGTAATATTGTTCTTCTTCATCTATACATAGTTATAAATACATAAATATGTTCAGAACATTTTATAGAAACTAATGCATATTTGATCGTGATGTTTTAGTCCAAAAACTACTCAACAATTTATGATTTCAAGAAGGTGTTATAAAATTTATGAATAATTGTAAGTTTTAGAATCAAATACGAGGAGTATCTTTTTTCCTTTGAATTAGAGCAAGGAATAAAAATTTGCTATCTCTATGGTTACTCATGTTGGGTTTACGGGCTTGGGCCTCCATTTTGCATAAGTTTTTAGTCCCACATTGGATAGGAGACAGGAGGTTTAGTAGTATATATAATAATTCCTCTCAAATCTATTTTTCTGAATAATTGGGCCTTACAACACCCCCTACAGTGTTCACACATGCCGAATTGGGTTGAGTTGGGTTTGGGTGGCCGTGCGTCCACGACCTACGGACACGAATGCAGTTCAATTCAGGAGTTCTTGAATCTGATACATTTTGTTTTGATTTTATTTGTTAATATTTTATTTAAATTTTAATTTAATTCTGTTGAGATAATTCGAGATTTTCTGTCCATTTGACCCGATCAAATCAGATCTGAGATCATGCGAGAGATTGTTGCAATCACGCAAAAGTTGTTACAATATATTTGAACGTATGATCCTACTCTGCTAGGACTGTTACAACTGATAGTGTTCGAGCTGTTATAAATATAGCGTTATCTCTACCATTCTTAGTATATGAAATAGCTACATCTGGTATTCTCTGTCTCTTTTTCTCTCATATTTTTTACAAAAATTCTGTTAGAAAACTGCGATCTTGTGATTCAAATATTCGTGATTTCTCAAAGTTTCTTTTCACTTTCGTGCAACAAATCTCCGTCTGGATAGAAACTTAGTTCATCGTCCTGAGCTGAGTATTGGTAGTTTACTGGGAGAGTTTTTACCGTTAGAAGAGGAGGTCACTTCAAGGTACGGGAAAAGGACCAACCATCTTTTTTAGGACAGTGTTTATGTACAACTCCGTCACCTCAAAACAACAAATTTATTATTTTTTTAAAATTTCTTTTATAGTAGTCCCATGTTAAGGACAACTAAATAAGTTGATTAAAAGATTTATTAAATTAATGTGATGCATGTTTTATGATTAGAAATACTACAATATATTATATATCCTACAATCTAGAAAAAAATTATTATTTCTCAATAATTCTTGCAATTGAATTTAAAAAATTATTTCATACAATTTAATTAAATCTTTTAATGCAATACTTATTTCATGCAATATAATTACTTATCTGTTTCATGCATTAGAATTATATGTAATTAAAGAATTGTTCTTGAAAATAAAGGTTACTTATTTAAAATCTTAAAAGAAAAATTTGCATCCTAACAAATTTATCATTTTGAGTAGTATATATAATAACTCCTCTCAAATCTATTTTTATGAATAATTGGGCCTTACAACACCCCCCACAGTATTCACACATGCCGAATTGGGTTGAGTTGGGTTTGGGTGGCCGTGCGTCCACGACCTACGGACACGAATGCAGTTCAATTCAGGAGTTCTTGAATCTGATACATTTTGTTTTGATTTTATTTGTTAATATTTTATTTAAATTTTAATTTAAATTCTGTTGAGATAATTCGAGATTTTCTGTCCATTTGACCCGATCAAATCAGATCTGAGATCATGCGAGAGATTGTTGCAATCACGCAAAAGTTGTTACAATATATTTGAACGTATGATCCTACTCTGCTAGGACTGTTACAACTGATAGTGTTCGAGCTGTTATAAATATAGCGTTATCTCTACCATTCTTAGTATATGAAATAGCTACATCTGGTATTCTCTCTGTCTCTTTTTCTCTCATATCTTTTACAAAAATTCTGTTAGAAAACTGCGATCTTGTGATTCAAATATTCGTGATTTCTCAAAGTTTCTTTTCACTTTCGTGCAACAAATCTCCGTCTGGATAGAAACTTAGTTCATCGTCCTGAGCTGAGTATTGGTAGTTTACTGGGAGAGTTTTTACCGTTAGAAGAGGAGGTCACTTCAAGGTACGGGAAAAGGACCAACCATCTTTTTTAGGACAGTGTTTATATACAACTCCGTCACCTCAAAACAGCAAATTTATTATTTTTTAAAATTTCTTTTATAGTAGTCCCATGTTAAAGACAACTAAATAAGTTGATTAAAAGATTTATTAAATTAATGTGTTGCATGTTTTATAATTAGAAATACTACAATATATATATATCCTACAATCTAGAAGAAAATTATTATTTCTCAATAATTTCTTGCAATTGAATTTAAAAATTATTTCATACAATTTAATTAAATCTTTTAATGCAATACTTATTTCATGCAATATAATTACTTATCTGTTTCATGCATTAGAATTATATGTAATTAAAGAATTGTTCTTGAAAATAAAGGATACTTATTTAAAATCTTAAAAGAAAAATTTGCATCCTAACAAATTTATCTTTTACAAGTTCTTGCAAAGTAAAATCCTTTTGTTCTAATTCTTACAAGGTCAAACTTGCAATACAAGATCTTAGAAATCTTTATATAGCCTTATCCTTTTCAATACAAAATTTTATTCAATTATCATTATAACATCTTATTTAATTATTTTCGTTACAAAAGAAAAATCATTTACAAGATAATTTATATTATTTTATATCTTATCTTATTTAAAAAATTATTATAAATCCTTATTGCAAGATTATGCATACATGTATTAGTTAATTATCTGCTGCTTCTTGCAACTAATTTGGCTAAGTAGAATTGTCTAATTCTTGCTATTTGTTCAAAATATTATTTATTTTGAATTTTACAATTCAATTGTTATATTATTTCTTACTAGTTTATTTCTAAATTTTAATTAGACTCATTGATTAGAATATCAGAAGTAAATTAATTTACTAAATTAGTTTTAAAGTTTGAATTAGAAAATTAAAAGGGTAAATCTTTTCCTCAAAATTTCGTACAGTTGGTGTTTAACTAAGAAAGAGTACTCTAAGTGGTCCTATAATTAAGGAGCGCCTAGTACGAAAAACATCCCACCTGAGTTACGCCGACCAGGCCAATTAGAACTGATAAAATTAGTGTCTTGGCCAATTAGAAAACAAATTAAACTAGTCAACTTCTGCAATTTAGTATTGCTTGCACAGACTATATCTTGTTAGAATTATTTGTCACATAATTAAAGAATGATTATACACTAATTTATTCTGTAAACTCAAATTTAAAAAGCTACCAATATAAACTGAATTCTAACATTTTCATATAATTTTGAAATACAGAATTCAGGTAGCATCATCCCATCACTATGACCAACCCTGATCATTCTAAGGGTGACAAACCTGAGAAATTTTCTAGAATATACTTTATGAGGTGGGCAAATCAGATGGAATACTAGTTGACCACTTTATGGCTCATATCAGCTATAGATGACACCATTCCTGAACTTTCTCCTAAACCATCACCTATTGGATCTTCTCCTGTTGAAACTCATCCTACAATTCTTTCCTCCTATATTTATTCGAAATCTAAAAAATTGACTATCATTGTCTCCATAGGATTCTTAGTTCACTCTCTGATAATATGACATTTATTATGAATATGAGAGTGCAAAAGAACTATGAACAGCTCTTGAGGAAGAATATGGCCTCGATGATACTAGAATCGAAAGATTCATCACTTCCTTCTTCAATAAATTCAGGGTAAATCAATTAATGATTAACTTCATGAATTTCAAGATTATATCTGACACCTTCAATCGAAAGAAAATCAATTCTCCGATGATTACAATGTTTAAAATACACATAGAGGGGGGGTGAATAGGTGTACTAGCAAATCTAATGACAAATAATGCGGAATTAAAACTCAAATATAACACACTATGTGTAACCAAAGAGTGTAGCTGAATGCTCCGTGAAGGGCTCTGGACTATCTCCTCTAGATTCTTCTAAATAAGAGTTGAGGTGCTATATGAAGCTCTCTTAGTTCAACACAAGTATGGGCACACAAACAATACCAAGCATGTATGAGGCATGAACAATATAAAGCAATGCAAGATATAAGAGAGATAGTGGGTCAAACGCAAATACCAAGAAATATTTCGAGATTCGAGTCACTGATCTACGTCCCCGCCTTCACACAGAAGGATTTTCACTACATCTACACAGGACCTCCCACAAAGGGAACCTCCACTGAGAAAATTACAATTACAAACTTAAAGTATACAACTTCTCTCTCCAACACAACCACCTCTACAGAAGAGGCAAGGCACAAAGCCAAGAACTCAATCACCTCTACACAAGAAGGATGGGTACAAAGCCAAAACACAATCACCTCTACACAAGAAGGACAAGGCACAAAGCCAAACAACAATCACCTCTTCACAAGAGGAATAAAGACACAAAGTCAACACTCAACCACAATCACCTCCACACAAGAGGGATAGCCACAAACCCAAAGTAAAGAAAAGATTACAACTTGGCGATCACAATAGACCACAAACAACTTCCCTCACAAAAATAAAATCCTATAGATAGGATAGAGATGATAGCTCAAGTGTGAGAAAACAAGATGTTTGAAAATTAAAATCACAAAGAAAAATACTTGAAAAAATACTAGATAGAAATAGAAATAAAGATCAAAAACTAATTTCCCAAAGACTCTATGATTTTTCTAACCTTTGAAAACAAAATAAAAGATAGAGATTTGAAGTACAAAAATTCTTTTGAAACTCTTTAGAAAATGGGCAAGATGGCACTAGAAAACTTTTTCTCTTGAAACTCAATGATTTTCAATAAAATTATTGTTGTTATTTTAATTCATCCTAATGACCCTTTATATAGGTTTTATAAAAAAAAATTTAGAATAGTTTTATCAGGTTTAAAAGGAATAAATTGACTCTTAAAATTCAATAAAACACGTTTTAAAAACATGTTAAAAATTAGCCTCCAGAAAATTAGCCTTTACTGTCAATCTGGCAGACTGTTGGTCAACTTTGATCACAGCTTTTAGGCCTAAAACATTAGAATTTAGAAATGCATATATAAGAATAATTTGTAAATCCTTAAGTCTTCATTCTACTACAACTTTAATCAACTCAATATCATTTCGGAATAGAAAGTTATCAATAAAATATAGAAAGGTGTCAAATCAAAAACTGTAAACTATTTTTATAACAATAATAGACTTCAACCCAATATTTGACATCTTTAATATTTGAATCAGAAAATAATTATTGATTAAGAAATGTAGCCCTGAACGTTATCTTTGAAATGCAATTTAAATCATGTTAATTGAATATAAGAATAAAAAGTTATGATAAGAAATTTAAAACGGTGTCGAGCAGATCAGCAGAACTAAAACTGGATAAAATCTAAAACCCGATATATGTGTACTTGAAATTCAAAACCAGTTAAACTAAAAACCAAACGTATTGAACTTATATGTGTGTGAACTTGAGCATATTAACACTAGTCTATCTTACACAAGATCTAAATACAAAATAGAACTAAACAAACTGAAATCTTCTTGTAAAACTCCTTCTCCAAGCCGACTCGATCCAAACGCGATCCAATGAGCTTGACTCCAACCGAGTGCTAGATGTTATCTTGATGCGCGAGCTCTTGAATATACATATGTTAGCTTCAAAACTCCTTTGTTAAAGCTAGACACCTACTAATATCTTGATAGTAAATCTGAAACTATATAAACAGAAGATTATTAATACTATAACTACATGAGTTAATCATCATCAAAACTAGAGTGAAGGGCCTTTGGGCTAACAATCTCCCTCTTTTTGATGATGACAAAACTCATAGAGTTATATATGTATGGATTAAAGTTAAACTTCATAGAAACTCCCCCTTAACTCATGCATAGCAAAAACAATAAGGATATTCAATAAAATGAATAAACAAAATAGAAACACATATGCATACATAAAGATATAAACATGCATATATAAACTCTCTAAATTCTTCTCCCCCTTTTTATCAATTCATCAATAAAGGAGTGAAGACAATCAAACAATAAAAATGTATATATGCGATATACATTCATGAAGAGGAGGGACGTTAAGTTAGCTCCCCCTGCATACATGCATTACATGAAGAAGGGATAACTAGACCCTAACCCACATAAAACATAATATACAATATACAAACGGAGATGTTAAGCTCCCCCTACACACGTGTGTTGGCCTGAAGGCCTATCGCTCTAGTTTTAATGATGATTAACTCATATAGTTATAGTACTAATGATCTTGTATTTAATTAGTCTCAGATATTTGATCAAGATCTTAGTTGGTGTTTAACTTTAACAAAGAATTTAAAGTCAAGTTTTGGAGTTAGTACATGTTGATTCAAGAGCTCGGCATCAAGATTGCATTAAGTACTCAAGAGGAGTCAAGTTCATTGGATCAAGGTTTGGACCCAGTCAAGAAGGAGAAGAAAATTTTCAAGAAGATTTGTGTCGGGTTTTGTAACTGTCAAGAATTATTTTTAGATAAAATGTACAGGATAGATTAGTTGGTGGATTGCTCAAGTTCATATACACACACACACAAATTTATATGTATTTTCATAAGAGAGTTTTTGTTTTAGAAAATACCGGTTTGATTTTTAAGCTTCAAAATATACATGTATTTTATCAAAACTTATTTTAGAGCTTATTATCAAAAACATAGATATTTCATCATATATGTGTAGTGGATTATATCCATACACACTAAACTTCAAAAGTGTTTAAAATATCTTGTTTTTGTATATGGAGAAATTTTGAAAAAATCGATTTTGAAAAATACACATTTTTGTTTAAGCCAAAATTTCTATATTACAAAAATAGTTTATAATGTGTTTTGATTTTTTAATCAAACATGTTTGTATATCAAAGTATATTAATGAACTTATTTTTGTAGAATTTATGAGAATTTATGGGATTTTATTGAAGATAAAAAGACCAAGTTTTAATCCCTTTACATTTGCTGACCAGGCTGTCTGGCGGTCGACCGAGCCAGAAGTCGGTCGACCGGGCGGTCGACCGATGTGCACAAACGTGCACAGCCAAGTGCCTGTCGACCGGCGCGGTCGACCGATAGGTCAAGGCCTAATTTTCAATCGTCTGGTCGACCGCTTTTCCCAACGGTCGAAAATCCGACCATTGACGGTCGACCAGGCGGTCGACCGACAGCAGGGTTTCCTGCTGAGTTGGACCCCAACGGCTATATTTTTTAGGCCTATAAATTAGGGTTGTTTTGGGCTGTTTTAACAAGATTTTAAGTGGGATTTCAAGCTATTTTTTTATACCTTTCTAAGTGTTTATCTCCACTTATTTTAGAGCTAAAACTTCCAAATCAAAAGGAGAGTTTTTCAAGAGTGTTTTGTAGAAGAGATTTCTTGAGTTTTTCACCATAAATTCTATCCAATTTTTTCTCACACATACTTGAGCTTTACATTGCCATATCTATTCTATAGGAGAGTTGTTGTGAGAGTATTTTTAGGTGATCAAAGAGTTGAGGTCACCGAAGTGTTTCATCCTGTATTTGAGGAGGCGAACTTGCGGGTTCATGGTGTTTCGAGTTCTTGTGGGAGCTCGGTGTAGAGGTGCGGCCTTGATAAACTAGTGTGCTTGCGTGTGTTGTTCTTGCGGGAACAAAAGAGGGACTAGCTAGTGTGAACTCGTTGTAGGTGCTGCGACACCGAGTGATTCGGTGGGATCATTTTTAGTGAAAATCCTTCATAGTGTTGAAGGCGGAGACATAGAGTAAGAGTGCTCGAATCTCGAAACAAATCTCTCGTGTTTGTGATTGCTCTCTCTCTATCTCTCACTTGTGTTCTATCTTGCATGCTTACATTGCCTTTATTTTTATATGCTTGATATATCTTGTGCTTAAATTGATATATGCTTAGGATTATTTGGTCAAACTTTTATTCAACCAAGAGAGCTATAGCGACACCTCAACTCTTATCTAGAGGAATCTTGAGGAGATAGTCCAGAGCCCTTCACCGGGTATTCGGCTACACTCTTATGTTATACCTTGTGTGTTTAGCTTAATAGTTTTAATTTGCATAAATAGTTTGTAATTCCACATTAATACATCATTAGAGTAGCTATTCACCTATTCACCCCCCTCTAGGTGATTTCAGTTGGTATCAGAGTTTGGTGCTCTTGATTTGGGTCTAATAACCTAGAGTTAAAGATTCTCATTTTAGCTAATCACAATATTTGTACACACACATGGATTTCATGTCACCTCTTATGTTTGATATTCTTAACATCCAAACTTAGAAGGTTAAGATGTCAATGTACCTCAAAGCCTTATGTATTCATGTTTATTTTTGCCACTATTAAAAATTCATATTGTTTAAATGGCAAACATCTAGAGGCTAATGCAAAAGCCATTCATGCCTTAAAGTCAACCCTAAATGATGATTATTTATGTAGGGTTTCTAACTTTGATTCGACTTTTGTAGTATGGAACACTATAGTCTCTTATGGCGAACAAAAGCAATATTATGTGGAGAGTGACTCGGATGATGGAAGTGATGCTTCCAACTTATGCTACACAGTTCAAGAGGATAACCCCCTTGAGGTAAACTCTGAATTCGAGTTAGAAGAAGATATTGACACGTCTTATGATGAGCTTGCATCTTTTTGTCAACAACTTCTTAAAAAATATGATTCGCTCAAAAAGGATAATAAGAAATTGAAAAATAAATATGATTCCATTTTAAAAGAAAATGACTCTTTTAAAGATAAATTTGCATATGTTTCAAAAGAAAATGAATCTTTGAAAAAGGAGAATATTTTCTTGTTTTCTAAATTAAATGACATTTGTGAAGGAAATAATTCTTTCAAAAAAAAATTAATTTGGTGAAAAAAGAAAAAGAAATTGTTTTAGAAGAAAACAACTCTTTGAAAAGAAAAATTATTGAAAAAGAAAAAGAAAATATTTCTAAAAAGAAAAGATTGTTGATTCTCATACTTGCCATGCTCTTCATACTACCATTGATAAAAATGAGATTCAATTTTTAAAAATAGAATAAATTGTTTAAGCTCAACCTTGAGCAATTGTGCATTTAATCATAATAAATTGAAAATCTTATTTCAAAAAAAACAAACTTCACATGTTCATGCACATCACCCATAGCATATATATGCACACTTTGTACATCATGATCACACTCATTCTCATATGCATGCTAAAGTGTACAAATGTACACATTGCGGCCGCAAAGACCATTTAGCAAAGTTTTGTTATGATATGATAAATTCTATAAATTTTGCTAATAAAAATGTTTGGGTTCTTTATAATACTAACCCTCGTGGACCCAAAAGAAAATGGGTACCAAAGTCCCAACCACTTGTATTTGATGTAGGTGTGGGCTCTCACATGACGTGAGAGGGTTGATGCCTTGGTGGTGGATGCATGAGCTTCATGGACACTACAATTAATGCATCGCTATTAAGAAAGTTTGGTGGGAGGACCACCATGTTTTGGAGGCTTAGAGAATAGTGCATATGCCTTGGTAACTATCTCTAAACTCTCATTTGGTTTACATACTTTTATATAAATATTTTTAGCATGTTTTGATTTTGTGCTTTATGTGGTGAATACTTATTTAGATGTAGTTTTCATTAAAACTTGTTTCCATACTTGTACAAGTAGTGAGTAACATTTGATCATTACATGTTTGTGCCTCATTGCTCATTTATACTCATTACATGTACATGTATAATCTAGTTTTGATGATTCCCTCATTTACACTTATTTTTCCTATTTTTGTATATGTTTTGCTTCATGTATATGTAATTTTTGTCCAAAACTAATAAATATACATGCATACCCTTGAGTCACTTGCCTTCATGTAAATTACATTATTGGACTCTTTTGTGTTTGAATATGTATGCATTTTTTTAGCTTTGGATAAAACATACATATACCTTGAAGTTTATTTTTAATGAAAAATGAATGTTCATGATTTTCACATGTTTTTGATGTTTTTGAGCCTTATTGATTATTTCAATTTTCATGATGCTTGTGCACTCATATTTAAATTTGTTTACTCGTGACTTTGTTTTCATGAGTTTTTATGAGCTTTATAGATTTCGAGTGTCAACTCTTGTGTATTTGATATGTTTCATGAGATACATATGATTTGCTTTTATGTTTGAAGGATCTTTAACTAGTTTTTAAAAAATTACTTTAAACTAGTTATTTATTCTTCATTTGGTAATGTTTTCAAAATACAACTATTTTCAAATCTTGTTTTTGAAATTTCTACCATTTAAGGGCGGTTGGATGGGCGACCATGTCTTGTATGCTCTAAATTGAATATCTTTTAACATGTACATGATTAGGGTGAATAGTTATGAGTAATACACATGAACTTCATGAAAATTCTATTTTTTGTATACTCATATATGTTTTCTTATATATGTATGCTTCAAATTTCAAATAATATCAATTTCAATTGGTATTTTCTTTTTCATACATATATATGTTTTGATTGTGCTTGATTTACAATATCCATTACATGTTAAAGCACAAATTATGTTTATGCAAAGCTTGACTTAAATATCAATTTGAGCTTATACATTATTTTTAATATTTCAATTGACATTTTATTTGATATCAAAAATTTACAATGTTTCATCTTCAATTGGTATATCAAAAATATACTTCATGTTTTACCTTTTAATTGGTATCAAAAATTTACAAGATATTTCTAGTGGTATCAATAACCTACAAGTGGTATCTTAAAATTGTGTTTATTTACAAGTGGTATCTTAAAATTTTGTTTATTTACAAGTGGTATATCAAATGTATTTTGTTGACTTAAGAAAATTCAAAATTTGTTTTAAAGTGATTTCAAAATTTCTTGATATGTATTGCTATATGCAAGGGAGCTTAACATCTTCCCTATATATAGATTCGTGTTGAGTGTATCTTATATTGAGGAACTTGATATCTCTTCTTTATGTAGTACACGTGTGTAGGGGGAGCTTAACATCTCCGCTTATATATTGTATATTATGTTTTATGTGAGTAAGGGTCTTGTCATCCCTTCTTCATATAATGCATGTATGCAGGGGAAGCTAACTTCACGTCTCTCTTCTTCATGAATGTATATCGCATATACCTTTATTGTTTGATTTATTTTCGCCCCTTTGTTGATGAATTGAAAAAAAGCGGGAGAACTGTTTGATGAGTTTATATATGCATGTTTATTTTATTTTCTTGTTTTGTACAAAAAAGGGGGAGAAGTATTTTGAGAGTTTTGTTTATGCATATATGTTTTGTTTGTGAAAAAGGAGAGAAGAATTTGTTAAGTTGATGCATGTTTATCTCCTTATTTATGCATACATTTTGTTTAGTTTATGCACTTAATTGAAAATCTATTTGTTTATTATTATGTATGAGTTAAGGGGGAGTTTCTATGAAGCTTAACTTTAATCCATGCATATATAACTCCATGAGTTTTGTCATCATCAAAAAGGGGGAGATTGTTGGTCCGAAAGGCCCATCGCTTTAGTTTTGATGATGATTAACTCATGTAGTTATAGTACAATGATCTTGTGTTTAATTAGTCTCAGATATTTGATCAAGATCTTAATTGGTATTTAGCTTCAAAGGATTTAAAATTAAGTTTTGGAGCTAGCACATGTTGATTCAAGAGCTCACGCATCAAAATTGCATTAAGTACTCAAGAAGAGTCTAGCTCATTGGATAAGGGTTTGGACCAAATTAAGAAGGAGAAGAAGATTTTCAAGAAGGCTTGTGTCGGGTTTATAAGTGTCAAGATTTGTTTTTAGATAAAATGTAGAGGATAGATTAGTTGGTGGATGGCTCAAGTTCATATACACACACAAAAAAAATTTTATATGTGTTTCATAAGAGTGTTTTTGTTTTAGAAAATATCGGTTTCATTTTTAAGCTTCAAATATACATGTGTTTTATCAAAACTTATTTTAGAGCTTTTTGTCAAAAACATAAATATTTCATCATATATGTACAGTGGATCATATCCATACACACTAAGCTTCAAAAGTGTTTAAAATATCTTGTTTTTTTATTTGGAGAAGTTTTGAAAAAATTGATTTTGAAAAATACACATTTTGTTTAAGCCAAAATTTCTATATTACAAAAATAGTTCAAAATATTTGTAATGTGTTTTGATTTTTTAATCAAACATATTTGTATATCAAAGTATAATAATGAACTTATTTTTGTAAAATTTATGAGAATTTATGGGATTTTATTGAAGGTAAAAAGACCAAGTTTTAAGCCCTTTTACATTTGCTGACCAGGATGTCTGGCGATCGACCGACCGGTCGACCGAGCCAGAAGTCGGTTGACCGGGCGATCGATCGATGTGCACAAACGTGCATAGCCAAGGGCCGGTCGACCGCCAGAGAGCTTCTGCCCTCTCTAAATGGCCCTGGTCGAACGGGCGGTCGACCGATAGGTCAATGCCCAGTTTTCGGTCGATCGTCCGGTCTACAGTTTTTCCCAATGGTCGAAAATCTGATTGTTGGCGATCGACCGGGCGATCGGCCGACAGTAGGGTTTCCTACTGAGTTGGACCTCAACGGTTATATTTTTGAGGCCTATAAATTGGGGTTGTTTTGGGCTATTTTAAACAAAATTTTAAGTGAGATTTCAAGCTCGTTTTTCCTACCTTTCTAAGTGTTTTATCTCCACTTATTTTAGAGCTAAAACTTCCATATCAAAAGGAGAGTTTTCAAGAGTGTTTTGTAAAAGAGATTTTTTGAGTTTTTCACCACAAATTCTGTCCAAGTTTTTCTCACACATACTTGAGCTTTCCTTTGTCATATCTATCCTATAGGAGAGTTGTTGTGAGAGTGTTTTTAGGTGATCAAAGTGTTGAGATCACCGAAGTATTTCATCTTGTATTTGAGGAGGCGAACTTTCGGGTTCGTGGTGTTTCGAGTTCTTGTGGGAGCCCTCGGCAAGCTAGTGTGATTGCGTGTGTTGTTCTTGCGGGAACAAAAGAGAGACTAGTGACTCCAACTAGTTCTAGTGTGAACTCGTTATAGGTGTTGCGGTACCGAGTGATCCGGTGGGATCATTTTTAGTGAAAATCCTTCATAGTGTTGAAGGTGGGGACATAGAGCAAGGGTGCTCGAACCTCGAAACAAATCTCCCATGTTTGCGATTGCTCTCTCTCTCTCACTTGTGTTTATATCTTGCATGCTTACATTGCCTTTATCTTTATATGCATGATATATCTTGTGCTTAAATTGACATATGCTTGGGATTGTGTGGTCACACTTATATTCAATCAAGAGAGCCATAGCGACACCTTAACTCTTATCTAGAGGAATCTTGAGTAGATAGTCCAGAGCCCTTCACCGGGAATTCGGCTACACTCTTGTGTTATACCTTGTGTGGTTTTAATTTGCATAAATAGTTTTTAATTCCGCATTAATATATCATTAGATTAACTATTCACCTATTCACCCCCCTCTAAGTGATTTCAACGTGTACCACGTAAAGAAGAGAGGTCAACCTCCTCAATGTGAGAGACACTCAACATGAATCCATATATAGAGAAGGTGTTATGCTCTGATACTAATTGAAAATACACCTAGAGGGGGTGAATAGGTGTACTAGCTAATTTAATGACAAATAATGCGAAATTAAAACTCAAATGCAACACACTATGTGTAACCAAAGAGTGTAGCCGAATTCCTCGTGAAGGGCTCTAGACTATCTCCTCTAGATTCCTCTAAATAAGAGTTGAGGTTCTATATGAAGCTCTCTTGGTTCAACATAAGTAAGGGCACACAAACAATACCAAGTATGTATGAGATATGAATAATAAACAATAATGCAAGATATAAGAGAGAGATAAAGTAAGAGATAGTGGATCAAACGCAAACACCAAGCAATATTTTGAGGTCCGAGCCACTGCTCTACATCCCCGCCTTCACACAGAAGGATTTTTACTACGTCCACACAAGACCTCCCACAAAGGGAACCTCCACCGAGGATTCACAATTACAAACTTAGAGTATACAACTCGTCTCTGTTGACACTTAAAAAAGACAAGATTCTCATTGGTCCGAACGATGTCTAAACTTGTTGACATTTACAAAAGACAAGGGACAGACGAGCTGAAGACCAGTTTTCACCCACCTCCAAGGGACAAGGGAGCGGTTTGGACTCCACTGATCCAGCAAGCAGAACAGTGAACCCGGATTGTTTCTAAACAGACCTCAGCAGGTCTAAGATGCTAGCATTTAGCATTACATTAGCCCAAGGAGATAGCCTCGATTGAGAGGCTAGCATCATTCAACTTCGCCAGGAAGCTAACTGATAACTTCGCCGAAACCCTCTTTTCGGACTTCGCTAAGGATTGCCTCTAGCTCCGCTATGAGCTTCAAAGCGGGCAGCTCCGCTATCAGCCTGCTATGGTCAAACCTTTGACCAATCAAAATCTCCTGATGAGATCGGATTCAATCTAATCAAATCCAATCGGGATTCAAATATGGCAGGTGATTGCCGCAATCTCTTGACTCTCTTGAAACGAGTAAGAGGATCAAGGAGAATCTCCCAACGATATGGAAAGGATCAAAACAAATCAGAAAGATCAACCGACTTGCCCATTTTCTAGCTCCGCAGAAGCTATCCTAGCCTCGCAGCAAGGCTACTTTCCAGATTTAAACAGATTCGGTTCAATCTGTTTTCATATCTTCAAGGGGACGATTATACCCTTGCTCTCCCTATAAATAGCCCATCAAGGGTACAAGGAAAAAAAAGACGAATAGACACGGAGAGGAATCAAGGAGGGATCGAAGACGAAAAGAGGACTCCACAAGCAGAGGCTTCTTCACAAGGCACCGTGCGCTCTCGAATTCAGAGACCTTTTAGAGAATTGCTTTCTCTAATCAGGGTGTTGATACCCTAACGTCGTCCTTCTTCTCAAGGAATCTCCGGAACCAGGCGAGAAGGAATTCCTTATTGAAGGCGATTTTGAGAAGCAGCAAGAGGGTTCTATCAACCTTCTGTTCTCTGATTCCCCGAACCAGGCGAGAAGGGAATCTCATCGCTCGCATCGTCAAAGGGACAAAGTGGTCGCGCGCTGACCAGACTCCTATCGGCACATTTTCCCAGAATCTCTGAGGAGATCTACTTGTAATCTTTTGAGAATACTTGTAATTTAGCTCCTCAAACTTTTATTTGTAAGTTTTCCCCCTTTGCAAACATAATGGAAAACAAGATGGCGACTCCGCTGGGGATTGTATTCTCCTCTGCTGAGAATCAAGTGTCGCAATGCGACGAACAGACCTTCGAGTCTATCTCTGAATTCAGAAAAGCCGGTGCAGCCAGATCTTCTCTGGCTAAATCTTCAAGCAAAGTCTCTGCGGAGACGGAAAAGGTTCTCTGCAAACCTGCCGCAGTTCTCTGGCGCAATAAGGAAACATGCCCGCAGTCCAGATCCTGCACTTTTGAGAACCTGGTTATCCAGATCGATCAAGGAAGATTTGAAGAAGTCCTCTCTGGGGGTGGCCTGACGCTTCGAGCACGGAAGCACAGGAAGGTCTTCATGACCAAGGTTTCAAATCAGAAACCAGAGGCAGAATCTTGCCAGCACCCCACAGCCCTGCTTGTGGCTATTCAGGTTCCTTGCGAACCTAGGCGTCCTCTGTCAAGGCTGATATGGAAGCCTAAACAGGAGTCTTCAACCAAAGCTCCCGGAGTAGTCATGCCGAGACTGCCCCTCTCCCGCGAAGAAAAGGGTAAGATGCCCATCTGCCCTGACAATGCTGCCAGCCATGAATTCATGACGGCAATCATACCGTCACCTGAATCAAGGGCAGCAAAGCCTCCTGTTAGCCTCGCTCGCACAAGCGAAGCTATTGTACCATAACAAATTCACTGGGTTCGCGGCCGCAAGGCTAAGACCGCAGTGTTATCTGAGGTCGATCCCCTTCGCAGCAGAATAGCGGGCAAAGCACCACAGCGTGCTCCGCTCTCCAATTCATCAGGCACTAAGCTCGCACCTGTCGGCAAAGCTAGCGCCAAAGTACTATTCAGTACTAATCCCTTCTGCAGGGATAAGAAGAACGGAGCATCATCCCTTGTACGCTCCAGAAAGGCCTCTCCACGGGGTTATTCAGGCTCTGTTGAGCCTAACCTGCGACAATTCTTAGCAAACAAGTGGGAATTGGAGTCTCTCCAAACCATTTCCCCGTGTTGTCAAAGAGGATGCCGACTTGTGACAATCCATTCAGCCCGTTGTCGGCAATATCCAATCAAGGTGGCACCTCCGCACCGTCAATCGGTGTTTGACCGGTTGTCCGCACGTGCCATAAAGAAGCATCATGAAAGGAGTGCTTCACGAGGCCCAGCCTTCGCGTCCGTCAACATGACCGGAAGAGGACGAGAGCGACACAGGGAAGGTCATACATCTGATGATACCCCTTTCGGCTCCCCAGATCCAGATTATAGCCCGGGCTTAGGTGAAGTCTTGGTGCGCGAAGAAGGTGTTTTCTGAAACACCAGATTCAGGGTAGCGATACCCTATAATTATGAGCAGCCTTCTTCCTCAAAGGCCCTGATCTCGCCACAGTCCAGGCGATCACCCCAATCATCTGATGGAGAAGATGAAGACAGCGGGTATGCCTCTTCAGCAACAGTCAGTTCTGTGCGAACGGACAAAGCATCGGTTAATATGGCCGATAACGCCAATGACGATCTTCGTCAGCGTTTGGAAGCTCAGGAGCAGACCTCTAGAACTCAGCAAGAGGCCCTGGACAATATTCAACAGATGCTCGCTCAGCTCCTCAGCAACCGGAATGATGATACCGGGAGTAATCATGACGAGGAGGGACATCTCAGCAATGATCCGCCCAAGACGGAGAAATCTAAGGGAGGCTCTTCCCTGGATGCCGAAGTCCTTAAAGGCCTTCAAGCTCAAATCGCATCCCTAGCTCAGAGGGATGAATTAAAGAAGGTAGGGGCAGTCCGTCCTTATCCGCTGGAGTGGGATTCGGTGCCATATCCGCCAAAGTTCAAACCACCAACGTTGCATACGTATGATGGTAAGAGCTCGCCCAATCAGCACATCTACTATTTCCGGTCCCAGACCGGTAATGTTCTAAACAACGACGCCATCATGGCTAGGTTGTTCATCGGCACCTTGAAAGGGGTGGCATTCGACTGGCTCCGAAGCCTTCCTCAAGACTCTATCAATTCCTGGGTCGACCTGGAAACTCGGTTCCTCTCTCGCTTCTATGAGGATGACACCGAAGTGACCATGGACAAGCTCCTTTCCACTGTGCAGAGGAAAGGCGAATATGTCCGTGAATACATTGAGCGGTTCAGAAATCTATCTCTGATGTGCCCAGCAGGGATGCCATTACCTATGCTCTTACAGACATGCAGGCACAACTTCTTGGATCAAGTAGAAGTCCGCATGGGGGCTGTCAAAGCCCATACTTGGAAGGAATTGGTCGAACAAGCTGAGATAGCCGAGAAATCGGCTAAGAAGTTCGAGCCATCCGCCCCTAGAAGCAAATGGGGCGCGAACAACAAAGGGCGTAGCGATCTCCCGCAGTCTTCCCAAGCTAAAGGAAGGAAATTATGTCCGTCGAGCTGACCGGGGACATGCAGTCAAAGGCCAAGAAGAGCGGCGTCAACAGCCAAGAGCCCAAGTTTCCTCCGAAGCAGTACTCCTTCAGAGATGATCAGGTGGTCACGATATTCCATCTGCTCCACAAAGGGAACAAAATGAAGCTACCGGATGCTCGGCGTCCCAATGAGATAGGGCGTACAAACGACCCTAAATACTGCCTCTACCACAGGATGATCCACCATCCTACTGACAAGTGCTATGTTCTCAAGGATAGAATTCAAGCTTTGGTCGACGCCGGAGTCCTCACATTGAAGACGGAACAGAAGAAAGTCACTGCCAATATGGTGACTCTTGAGTTCGGCACTGCTCAGAAGGTCACAGTTCCCGACGGGACCTATCCAGCCCCCACACCGCGGTTGGAAGTCAAGCATTCTTCAACCATAGCTAAAGTTGACAAGGGTCTCGTCCCCTTGACATTGGAGACAGGGGAAGTTATGTGGATACACCCTGACCTCGTCCGAGACGTACAGCGGACGTCAAAGGACTCCAGCAAAAAGGGCAAGTCCTGCAATGTCATCTCTGTCCTGCCAGATGATGGTAATCTTACTTCGGCTTCCCTCAGCGATTCAGAAGAAGAGAAGCATGCCTGTACAACGCAGGCAGATGCACCTCAACAGACAGGCACCCGGTCTGGAAGATCATACTTAAAGCAGTATGACAAGTCTACTGACGAGATACAACAGCAAACGACGTCAGTACCAATGCCGGCATCCACTCCAGTCCTGACCAAAGGGAAGGAGAAGCCTAAGGAAGTGCGGTTCGACCATGTGTTGAAGAAACCGCCAGGCCAAGGGTTAGCCACGCCCTTTCGCTTTGATATATTGGCCCACTTAGCCAATATCCCGGCTCGTATCACAATACACGAGCTCCTTCGTCTCTCTAAAGAGACAAGAGAGGCACTCAGAGATGCGCTGGCCGACTCGGAGTCCTTTCTGACATACATGCCTGAGGTTCCTGGTGATGAGATGCAGCCTTCCTGCTCAGAGTGCCATCACGCACAGTCCAAAGTGCCTGCTATTACCTTTACGGCGGAAGATATGCTTCTCAAAGACAACAAGCATGATCGACCTCTGTACTATACCGGATATATCGGTTCAACATGCATTGAAAGAGTACAAGTCGATCCGGGGTCTGCACTCAGCATCATCCCCAAAAGGCTCCTCTATTTCCTCGGCATACCATTGTACAGGTTGTCCGCAACCACCACTACAATATATGGTTTCAACGCCGGGAGCAGCCATCCGCTTGGAAAGATTCGGCTCCGCTGCAGAATCGGAAGCCTGAAGTCAGAGGTGACATGCTATGTCATCGACGCTGACACATCATACAACCTGTTACTGGGACGACCATGGATCCATGCCAACTGGATCGTTCCTTCCACTCTCCATCAGTGCTTCAAATATGTTGAAGATGATGCGACAGTACGAACTGTCTTCGCTGAAAAGCAACCCTTCAAGGGGGTGGAAAACTACTTCACCGACGCCCTCTTGTATCAAGAGGCCGACGGAACGCCTGCACAACCATTGCCAGACGATGATGAAAGTGGCAATGAGGCGGATTCAGAATCCGAAACAGGCATGCCAGCCATTTTGATTGGCGAACCAATTGTAGCATGCTTTAATGACCCCCAATGTAATATCCATTCCGATGAAGAGGGAGAATGGGTAATTAATGACAGTATCTCTTTTGATTATCCTGCGAGCATCGAGTCGATTAAATCCATTATGGATGGCTCTCTTCATACGCCCGTACATGAGCCGAGTGTGGCTAACACATCTGTGGAAGCCGTAGAAGGGGCCACGCTGGTAGTCCCTCCGTCCAAGCAAGGTCAGGCGTCGATAATCTTCGGCAGAGCCCGGCCAGGGAGATTCTCAACTACAGACTCAAGCTCAGAGTCGGATGCTCCACAGTTCTTTCATTACGCGCCATCAGCGCGCCATATTATGAAGAAGATGGGTTACAACCTGAAGCAGGGAGCGGGCCTAAACTTCGGAAAAGGAAGACGCAGCTTGATGCGTAATTCCATCCCAAGAGGGAAACCTGCAAATTACTATGATAGTACACGCAGGGGGTTGGGTTATGTTACACCCACATTGTCAGTAACGGTTCAGGTCAAAGACGACGAGCCAATTCCATCACAGTCGGGTTCATCTGCTGAGTGGGACTCTGACATCAGCATAGGAGGAATGTTCAAAGACCTCACTGTGAATATGACTTCAGGCAGTCAATTGGAACCTGCGGACGCTGCTGATGAGGAACCTTGGGCCCAGCAATTAAGTCTCCAATGGGAAAAGCGGTTCGAGCTGCGTGAGCCACCTACCGAAGACAAGGTGATCCAGGTTAACTTGGGTAGTCAAGATCACCCAAGCCTATTTTCATAAGTGAAAGCCTATCACTTATCGAAAAGGAAGAATTGATAATGCTCGTGAAAGAGTATATAGATGTCTTCGCCTGGAGCTATGAAGACATGCCCGGACTTGATCCACAGGTCGCTATGCACCGTCTAAACATCAAGCCCGACGTTAGGCCAGTCAAGCAGCAACAACGTCGGTTCCGCCCAAACATCATGGAGGCTATTGAAGCCGAAGTTCATAAGCTCAATGCTTGTGGCTTCATCCGGGAGGAACAACATCCAGATTGGGTGGCTAACATAGTCCCCGTCCTCAAGAAGAATGGGAAAATACGAATCTGCATCGACTACCGTGATCTCAATACGGCCTGTCCAAAGATGAATTCCCACTGCCGATCACCGATGTCATGATCGACAACACATGCGGATTAGAGAGGATGTCTTTCATGGACGGCTTCTCAGGGTATAACCAGATCAAGATGTATCCTGATGACGAGAAGCATACTTCTTTCCGAACGCCATTAGGGGTATACTGCTACACTGTAATGCCCTTCGGACTGAAGAATGCCGGAGCAACCTACCAGCGGGCGATGAGCATGATCTTCCGCGACCATCTCCGAAAGACGGTGGAATGCTATGTTGACGACATTGCCGTCAAAAGCCGCAGCAAAAATGAACATCTTCGTGATCTGAAAACGATGTTCGACATAATGCGGGCTCATCAGCTGAAAATGAACCCGACGAAATCCTTCTTGGGAGTGTCCAGCGGCAAATTCCTTGGGTTCATTGTCACATCAAAAGGGATCCATCTGGACCCAGACAAAGTCAAAGCCATACAGGACATGCATCCACCGAGGAACCTCAAAGAGCTCCGAGGCTTGCAAGGCAGATTAGCCTACATCAGAAGATTCATAGCAAATCTTTCAGGCCGTTGCCAGCCCTTTACCCGTCTCATGAAAAAGGGTACTGCCTTCATATGGGACCAAGCTTGTCAAGAAGCTTATGAAGACATTAAGAGGTATCTCACAAAACCTCCGGTCTTAGTGGCCCCTACATCAGGGAAACCATTCTTACTTTATGTAAAAGCTCTGGATTATTCCCTCGGCGCCCTCCTCGCTCAAAAGGACGACAATGGCCATGAGCAGGCCATTTATTATCTGAGCAGGACTCTCATAGGAGCGGAATCTCGCTACAATCCTATTGAGAAAGAGTGTTTAGCTCTCGTCTTCGCTGTCCAGAAGACGCGACATTATTTGGTTGGCCAAACCATACATGTCATCTCCAGGGTGAACCCTTTACGTCTTCTCATGACGAAGCCAGGGTCGCTGAATTCAAGGTTGGCTAAATGGGCACTCCTGTTGTCTCAATACGACATGACCTTTACTCCTCAGAAGGCAGTTAAAGGCCAGGCCCTTGCAGAGTTCTTAGCTGCTCACCCAGTTCCAGAACATTCAAAACTTCACGAAGACATCCCTGATGAAGTCTTCGAGTCTAATGCAACCTCAGCAGAGGAAGTGTGGCAGATGTTCTTCGACGGAGCATCGCGGATGGGCCCCAAAGGGAAAATTATTGCCGGAGTGGGGGTTGTGTTCATCTCCCCACAGGATCATATCCTTCCCAGAGCATTCTCCTTGACAGAATCATGCTCTAATAATGTAGCGGAATACAATGCTCTGCTCATCGGTCTCCAGCTCGCCCATGGAATGGGGGTACGCTACCTTGAAGCTTACGGCGATTCAAAGCTGATCATTAGCCAGGTAAAAGGCGAATATGAAGTCCGCCATGAGGACTTGGTGCCTTATTATCATACAGCCATCGAATTGGCTAACCTATTTGAAGGCTTCTACATCGGGCATGTGTCCCGATCTCAAAATACCAAGGCGGATGCTCTCGCTGCATTAGCGACAACGCTAGCCTTACCGGCCGACACCGAGTATCACCTCACAGTCGCAACCCGGCATCTCGTATGCTCCAAGCATATGCTAAAGATTCAAGAGGTCCATAATATCTCCGTGGGTCTTGAGCCGAGGGATTGGCGCTTCCCTCTCATTGACTACGCTCTGCACGGTCTGCTTCCAGACGATCCCAAAGAAGCGGCGTCCATCAGACGAAGGTCGCTCCGTTTCTACTATGATCCCACTTTGAAGACACTCTACCGTCGTTCATATGACGGTGTCCTCCTCCGTTGTCTCTCTCATTCAGAGGCACAAGAAGCGCTCCAAGAAGCGCACGATGGCATTTGCGGCGCTCATCAGCCGGGTCCAAAGCTTAAAGACAGGCTGCACAGACTTGGATACTATTGGCCAACTATGATAGCCGATGCCATCCAATATGCACGAAGGTGTAAAGCGTGCCAAGTCCATGCAGACTTCATACACCAACCTTCGGAGTTGCTCCACCCTACTGTTGCTTCATGGCCATTTGAAGCATGGGGAGTCGATGTCGTAGGGCCAATCAGTCCCTCTTCGGCAAGAGGTCACCGGTTTATCCTGGCAATAACCGATTACTTCTCAAAATGGGCAGAGGCCACACCGTTGGCCGAAGTTAAAACCTCCAATCTGGTTAGCTTCATCAAACACCATGTCATCCATCGATTTGGTGTACCCAGACGGATCATCCATGACAATGGTCCCCAGTTCGTAAGCCAAGGGTTCTATCGGTTCTGCGATAAATACCGAATTCAGAATGTGGCTTCAACCGCCTACAATCCTGCCGCCAACGGCTTGGCAGAGGCATTTAACAAGACAATCATCAAGCTGCTCAAGAAGTTTGTCTCCTCGAACAAGCGAGATTGGGACGAAAAGCTCGTTGAATGCCTTTGGGCCTACCGGACTACGGTTCGGACACCGACAGGCAATACGCCTTTCTCCCTGGTATATGGGTGCGAAGCGCTCATCCCATTGGAAATCCAGGTGCCATCATTGCGGGTAGCCCTGACTACTAAGATGACATCAGAAGACAATGATCGCTTGCGTCTTCAAGAGCTCGAAGCCCTGGACGAGAAGCGGCTGCAAGCTCAGCAACACATCGAGCTATATCAGGCTCGGATGTCAAAAGCCTTCAATAAGAAGGTCAAGCAGAGAGTCTTCCACAAAGGAGATCTAGTCTTAGCCGTCAGACGACCGATGATTATGACGCATAAGACCAAAGGTAAATTTCAGCCTAAATGGGAAGGACCGTTTGTGATAGAGACAGTCTATTCAAACGGAGCATACCGCCTTACAACTGCAGATGGCGACCTCCTCATGATGCCGATCAATGGCAAGTTCTTAAAGAAGTACTATCCTTAATCAAGGATCTTCCCCTCGATCAAGTTAACATTACACCTCTGATCGAGATCCGCGCGTCCGGAATGCGCACAAAGAGAGCCTCTCTCTTTCCCCAACCATATCAAACCTGTTGATAGCTGGGGGTTTGCTTAAAATCCCAAGGGACCTGCTCCCACTTGATTCCCTCTCCAGAATCACCTACCAATTCTCATCCATAGAATGGTAGGACCACATATATTCCGCTGTTATGTTAACATTAAACCTATGACAGCAATCCCCTCGTTTCTCCCCGAGATAATGAGACCTCCAAAATCACTTACCAATTCTCATCCATAGAATGGTAGGACCACATATATCTCGCTGTTACGTTAACATTAAACCTATGACAGTGATTCCCTCGTTTCTCCCCGTGAAAACGAGACTTTTCCCAAACTCCATTGTTATATTGAACTTAGCGGCGTCTCAATTGGTTACGTCATCGCGACCTCTGAACCAGCAGACAGCTAAGTCTCAATCCCGAGTCCTGTTGACATTTACAAAAGACAGGTCTCGATACTCGTTGACATTTACAAAAGACGAGTATCACTCATTGTTAAGCTTGGTGGCTTCTCAACCAGTTATGTCATTGCGACCTCTGAACTGGCAGATAGCCAGGTCTCATCTACCATTGAGCTTAGTGGCGTCTCAATTGGTTACGTCATCGCGACCTCTGAACCAGCAGACAGCTAAGTCTCAATCTTGAGTCCTGTTGACATTTACAAAAGACAGGTCTCGATACTTATTGACATTTACAAAAGATAAGTATCACCTATTTTGAGCTTGTTGACATTTACAAAAGACAAGTCTCAATCCCGAGTCCTGTTGACATTTACAAAAGACAGGTCTCGATACTCGTTGACATTTACAAAAGACGAGTATCACTCATTGTTGAGCTTGGTGGCTTCTCAACCAGTTATGTCATTGCGACCACTGAACTGGCAGATAGCCAAGTTTCATCCACCATTGAACTTAGCGGCGCCTCAATTGGTTATGTCATTGCGACCTCTGAACCAGCAGACAGCTAAGTCTCAATCTCGATGCTTGCTGACATTTACAAAAGGCAAGTATCTCCCCTTTTTAGCCCCGCAATGGGCTAACCTCGAGACTGGCAACATCTCAATTGGTTATGTCATCGCGACCTCTGAACCAACAGACAGCCATGCCTCATTATCCAAACAAACAAAGACGACAAAAGAATGAATTTTTATTAAATTCCAAAAGGGATGGGATACATGGAGGAGCCTATAGGCGTACATGATAAGATCGGATCCGATCTCCGAGCGAAGCTAGCCTCGTCCTCCTGTCATCAGCAGCCTGGGCCAGCGCCTGTGATCTTAGCTCAGCCTCATCGAAGTCCACCGCTTGAACCAGACGAGCCTCGACCTCCGCCAAAGTCGCCCTCTGTGACGACTTCTGCCGCGCCAGTTCCTCACTCCGAGCCCTGAGCTGCTCAAGCCGCGCAGCCTCTTCATGACGCATCTGTGTAGCCTTGGATAAGAGGAGATTTGCCTTCCGGATCATCTCTTCAGCCCTCTTAACCTTATCTTCAGCATCAAGAAGAGCACTGTTGGAAGCGTCAATTGCACTCCCAACCTCTGCCTCCTCTGTCTCCAAGGACCTCAAGTCAGAGGAGATAGCCTCAGCAGCCTCTTGAGCGGCGAGCTGAGCCTCGCGCCTCTGGGCGACAAGACGTGTGAGCCGTTCATCAGCCAAAGACGCTGCGTCGGAACGATGGAAATGGCGCCATTCCTCCACGTCCTTCTCAAGGTCATCTACCAGGAGCTCTAAAGCAGCAGCTTGATGGTACCCCTCAAAGTCCCGGATACATTCAATGCCACGGGAGAGGACCATCTTCAACTTCGAGAATGGCACAGGCGAGCCCTTCAAGACGAGACCGATAGTCTGCTCCAAGCTGTTATAGAAGCTGTCGACCAGATTACCGATGAAGTCATTCTCAGCTTCATCAACCCTTGAGACAACCTCGGAGCAATCTACCATCCCAGTCGACACCGCCGCAGAAGAAGAAGCGGGAACATCGACAGCAGCAGGGCAAGCCAAAGGTGACCTCGGCGGAGTCCTCAGCGACACCAGCACGCCAGCCACCGTGGAGGTAGGACTGGCAACCACCTCCTGAACAGCAGGCTCGACAATCAAAGTCGGAGAGGTAGGGCTCACAATCACCCTCAATGCCGTATTCGGCAAAACAGTCTGCACCTCACTCGTTGATGTAACTGGAAGTGAGGATACCTCCGGGACTGCCGCCCCTTCAACCTCAGGACCTTCCGCTGATTTGGGCTGATAAAAAGGCAGGTCGCCATACAGCGCATCCAACACAGCAGCGTCTGCCCCGTCGAAGCGCTCATATCGCCCCTTGACCCTTCAGGGAAACCCGCCGCTTCTTTCGAAGCTGATGCACCTTGGGGACGAATACCTGCAACAAAACCAAGGTCAAAAAGGAGACGCAGCAAACAGGCGAGGACCAAGAGATCTTAGTCTTACCGAAGGCCGATGTCACCTCGTCAGCCGCATCAGAATCCAGGGGTCCCATCGGAAAGTTCTTACCAGACTCAACGCGGATAGCCGGCCCGCTCGCCGACTCCTCCGCAGACCACCCGATAGAGCTGGAGGCCATAGGACTTCCTTTAGAAGTCCCAGCGCCCGACGGGCCAATGTCGGCCGCATCACCTCCAGCTCCATAAGCAAATAGAGGATCATACTGGTCCCCTTGCTCCCCATGCTCCTCAGCTCCTGCAACAAAAAGCAAATGATGAGTTATTTAAAGTGCGCTGAAGGCATATTATATGGAGGCCAATCTTACCAGTAGTCGGTTCAGCAACCGACGGCTCAGCCACTAATGGAGCAGCAGAAGGAGGCGCAGCAGAGGGCTCACCCTCTACCACGATGGTAGGAGTCTGGCGACGGGGCCTCTTCGCCGACGACTTCCTACGGGATCCACTCCCACGCTTCCTTTTGAAGTGGACATCAGAGTCCTCTTCCTCCACTTCCTCCACATGTTGTGAGGGAGCTGTCCCCACTACACCAGATCCGGCTTCACGAGCATCAGCTTCATGGGCATCAACCCTCATCCCCGCCTCGAAGCAAGGGCTCCCCGCATCAGAAGCCCCGCTGTCATCTACAGCGATGAACTCCTCTATGCCAGGAACACGGACCCGTTTGCCCTCCATCCTATCGGAAGCCTTCTGCCTCATCCGATGAGAAATTAACTTCACACCCGAACGGTTGGCATTAAACCTAGCAGGTGTGGAGTTCGAAGCCGCATACCATTGGCAGAAACACAGGGTCGTCCAAAGGCCGGGATCCCTCAGCGGCGTGCGTAGCCACGCCCCAGTGCCATCCGCGGTAAAGAACCGCCAAGCACGAGCCCCATCAATGAGGCTCCCCATGAAAGCCAGGTCCGGATTGGGGTTGCCCACATACAACTGGTCATACCCAAATTGGCGGGCAAACCGGCTCGGGACGTAGGGCTCCAGGTAGCAGGTATCCCCACTCCTGTACAGCAAATGCGAGGGCCGGATACAGACCAGCCACTCGAAAACACCCCGACTCATGGGAGACCGACCTGATTCCACATCACGGAATTCCTCATTGTATCCTGCACCCGCAGGCGAGGAAAACAACGGAACAGGCTATAAGCGTCATAACGACGCACTAACTTACGGGCCTCGGCCACATAAGTTTTCTGCCACGAACGGCCTTCAAAGCGACGGAGAAGCGCCGTTTGAACACCCTGCGGAGGGTCTTCCCCAGCTCCAATCAAACTGGGACAGTGCAAGGCGAACCACGCCATCAAGTAGGTGTACGGTAAACCTACCCTAGGATTGGGTCCGTCACAAGGCAGGACGGCACCCTTCCCTCGCCTTGACGCCATTGGCCTGCAAAAAGCCTCCGTCAGTGCACGAAGGCCCCTCTGAATACAACACACCATGGCCGGGAGAAGACCCAGACGGTGGCCATGAACCAAGCGAACGGCAGGCAGCAGCACAGTCGGATGGACGATGTCACCCGAAGAAGAAGGCACGACACATTTCTTTAACCAGATGGTTAAGAAGCCGGCCAGCAACGCCTTGCGAGACATAGGCCGACGAGCCTGATGGTGAAAGCTCCGAAGAACATCACCCTTCCCGAAAGGACCATCATCTTCTGCCACGACGATGTCCTTTTCAGCATGCACCTCCATCCTTGCCAAGATGTCTTCTTCAGCAACTCCGCAATGAGCTGCCTCAGGTGCACTAGTCATATCCGGGAACAAGTAGTTCCCCCAGCTCTTCAAGCTCTTCGAGCTACCCTTGCCACCAGTGTGGATGCTGGAGCAAATGTGCAAATGGCACATCAATTCCCGATATGTCTCGAGCAGAGCAGGCTCCTGCTTTTCCAGAATAGCCAACTCCGCCTCACAGGGAAAGTACTCCTCGTATGGAAGAGACCCGAAGGGCAAAGCAGAGATCTCCCGCATCTCATGCAGGGCCATGCCCAACTCACCAACTGGGGTGAAGAAAGTCCCCGAGGCCGGGCAATACAACTCAAGGATGGCGTAGAAGCACGCCACCTTCATCTCGATGCCGTAGCAGGTCGCCCTGACGGCCTCATGGAGGTTTAACCTCTCTAAGTCCCCCTCAAAATGGGTGAGGATATAGTTGGTCAACTCCGCCCACCACGATCTAGGAGGGTGGACCCAACCAGGAGTCCTGAAATCGGTGGCGGGGTAGTTCCCGTCAACTTCGCAGAACTGAGTGCCAAAGGTCGGCGCCGCAGCAGGGTTCTCTCCTACTGGAAGGTCCCGCGATACCTTCCCAGGGTATAGTCCCGTTATGCTACGAGGAGGGCCAGCCCTCGAATAGCCGGACTGGAATGTCAACCTCCCGACACTTACAGACTCGGCATTTAGGCTCACGCCCCACGCCATCTTCCGAGCCTGAGTTGCGCTCGCAAAGGAAGACAAAGCAAAATGCCGCTTAGCGGACGGGAGATAGAATCTCTCGCCGTCCAACTGGAAGATCCACTGGCCTTCACCGGCCTGTAGCTGGCGATCGGGATCTGGTGCAGCATCCCCGAACATGAAGTCAGGCTTTCTGTAAGCCTGACGGTCGATATCTTCAAATGGAGCCGTAGTCAAGATGCTCCGCATGGCCTGCGGACCACCGCCCTGAATGAGCGTATCCCGTACAAGGGAGCTCGGCTCGCTGAACAATGAAGCCTGCCCATAGAACTGCAAGCTGATGCTTCCGCCTGCTCGACTGGCTACACCGAACAGACTGTTCTGGAGGCCGGAGGCGTAATGTACTGCAAAAACAGAAATGAGCTATGATTAGTTCACCAATCAAGTGGATGCGAAAGCTTAAAAATTCACTAAGGCATAGCCTCGCCCAGCAAGCAGGCCCTGCAAGGCGATAGCTTTGAAAAAGCTTCACTTCATGGATAAGACTGCATCTTTGCAGAAAATATCCAAAGCGCCAGCTTCGCTTAAAGCAGGAAGTGACATAGCCCTAAGGGCTGACGTCATCAAAGGGGCATTATGGTCAAAAGTCATCATGACTGAGAGGACTTATTCAAGTCCTTTTCCTCAAACAGTACGGAGATGGCCCAAGTTATGGCTTCGTGCGAAAGCCCAAAGAAGAACTGTTCAGTTCTTACTTCCCTGGTGCAAGCAAAATAGGGAAGTTGAAGGGAAACGAGTTCCCTGATAAGGACAGATCATATTTGATCGTCCTAATAGCCGAATATCGGCTCCAAAAGATGAAGACCATTCTCTAATCAGACAGGAAAATTCCTTACCGGTGATCGGTCGCTCGATGACCGGAGGAGGAGCGCCCTCCGCCGCAGAAGTCGCCACTTCTTTCCCTGCTCGTCTTTTGGGCGCCATCAAAGAAATGTAAGGGTTCTCAAAGAACTCTGAAGCAAAGAAGGAAGGAGAGGAGGAGATAGAAATTTCTCTGAAAAAGGAGATCTTTTCCTGCTCAGCCCGATCGGGCTTTTATAGGCCAATCAGCGCCTGAAACGAGGCCTCGAAAAGGGCGTATGCCGCCGTTTCGAATTAATTCGAAACGCCGCCCAAAGCGCCTTCCCGAGAAGCGCTGCTTCGATTCCGCTAAGGGTTAACTTCGCCCTGGCTTAAAGTGCGGACTTCGCACAATCCTTCAAGAACTTAGCCGAAAGGCTTACTTTAGCCCTCTAAAAAGGCGCTGACATGCCAGTCTCGCGAAGATCACTCAATGAAAGGACTATGTCCTTAACTCCGCATGCAGTTTAGCCCCGCTATGGCCAAATTCTCAGTGAAAATAAACAAAAATCAGATGATCAGACGATGAACTTTCATTGATTCAAAAGCAAGGGTACATTGATATTACATCAAAGTTGTGTTTCATACAAACACATTCAGTTGCCCAACAAGATCATTTGAGGCATACAAGCGGTTTTATCTGCTCCCAGGCCAGACCAACGGGACAGGAAGGGCCTTCCTCCTGCATAAGGCTGTAATCAGTGGTGCCACAAGGACACGGTCATTTTTCTCCACAAAAATGGCAGATCTTGCCAGGCCATTTTTGTTGAAGCCTGGCAATAAAGCTTATCGCCGCCAACACGTCAGATCACCTATAATGGGAACTGGTTTTGATGCCACGGATCTGACGCGTGTGAGGCCCACTCCCCTGAAGTGGATCGTCCCCGACGAAGGCCACCAAAGTTGAAAGTCGGCAACGATGTCAGTGATCTCACTGATCACCTCCGATGAAGCGGCGACCAGCCTCACCTCAGAACGAATCATCTCGGATAAGAGGCTGCCAACAGCCCCTGGGACGCGCATTCGCTGCCCCGAATTGTTCCTCCTGCTTAAAAGTAAAGCTTCAACTAGGGAAGCATAAGGCAATTTTATGGCTTCTTCCATCAAGTTACCAGACTGGCAAGCATAGCTCGCTGCAAGGCAAATTGGAGCAAGTTAGCAGTCAAGCACAGAAAAAGCTGCAAAAACATTAAGTCAGATTCTTGGGCGGCAAAGCAATCCGACTTCAGCAGAGGACAAGCCTCGCCTGCACGGCAACCATGGGCTGGTTCAGCAAACGCCAAGTCCTAGCCTCGCCTATACGGCAAAGTCAGACTGATCTTGTGAGAAACAGTCTCAACATTCACCAATATGGCAAGACTGGCTCAACTATTGAAGAAGCCAAGTCCCAAGTCCTGCCTGCGCAGCGGACTTAACAAGCAATGGTCTTTCTGATCAAATCAAGATGGTAGCTTCACAGGAAGATAAGATGAGATCCTTCTCTGCAGCAGCCAATTGCAAGATGAAGAACAAGGGAAGTTAATCCCTAAAGCGAGCTGTCAAAGCTAAATCAAGGGAGATGAGTTCCCTAAAAGCAGTGAAGTCTTCGAATGATCAAGACTTACTGGTCCTTGGCCGGTTAGACAACCAGAGTGGGTTTTCTCACTAATTCAGAGATCTGAGTATCTCTCACAACCAAGAGAAGAGAAGAAGAAAGGCAAGGCATTTCTCTTCAGAGGACCTCAAGTGTCCTATTTATAGGCCCCATGGCCTGAGCACTCTCACCTCAAGCGTGGAAGCACGAGCGCATTCAAGGCATTTATTGCGCCCTGATGGAAGGGACGGTTTTCCCTTGGAACCGTGCAAAAGGAGAAAACGTCTCCCTCATAAAAGGCACTTATGACGCCTTGAATAAAGGGAATATCCTCCCTTGGAAACGTGCAAATCGGAGAACATCTCTCTCGATTGGCGCAAAGAAGGAATGATCCTCCTCGTAACTGCCCCACGGCAGTTGGCTTTGAAAAGGCAACAGGAGTTCCAAAGCGAACTTATTTCTTGGAAGCCCAGGCGCGGAGCTACCCCGACGCGAAGCTACTCGCGAACCAGTGCAATTCTTCGGCGAATTCATCCCAAAGCAGGATTGAAGGCGAAGCTGAACTCAACCATCATGGCGACGTTCATACTCCACACCACCATCACAGCGGTTCAAAGTATTTCGAAGTCTGGGCTATTGCAGACTCTCGAAAACTTTGAAGGGGGTCTTGTTGACACTTAAAAAAGACAAGATTCTCATTGGTCCGAACGATGTCTAAACTTGTTGACATTTACAAAAGACAAGGGACAGACGAGCTGAAGACCAGTTTTCACCCACCTCCAAGGGACAAGGGAGCGGTTTGGACTCCACTGATCCAGCAAGCAGAACAGTGAACCCGGATTGTTTCTAAACAGACCTCAGCAGGTCTAAGATGCTAGCATTTAGCATTACATTAGCCCAAGGAGATAGCCTCGATTGAGAGGCTAGCATCATTCAACTTCGCCAGGAAGCTAACTGATAACTTCGCCGAAAACCCTCTTTTCGGACTTCGCTAAGGATTGCCTCTAGCTCCGCTATGAGCTTCAAAGCGGGCAGCTCCGCTATCAGCCTGCTATGGTCAAACCTTTGACCAATCAAAATCTCCTGATGAGATCGGATTCAATCTAATCAAATCCAATCGGGATTCAAATATGGCAGGTGATTGCCGCAATCTCTTGACTCTCTTGAAACGAGTAAGAGGATCAAGGAGAATCTCCCAACGATATGGAAAGGATCAAAACAAATCAGAAAGATCAACCGACTTGCCCATTTTCTAGCTCCGCAGAAGCTATCCTAGCCTCGCAGCAAGGCTACTTTCCAGATTTAAACAGATTCGGTTCAATCTGTTTCCATATCTTCAAGGGGACGATTATACCCTTGCTCTCCCTATAAATAGCCCATCAAGGGTACAAGGAAAAAAAAGACGAATAGACACGGAGAGGAATCAAGGAGGGATCGAAGACGAAAAGAGGACTCCACAAGCAGAGGCTTCTTCACAAGGCACCGTGCGCTCTCGAATTCAGAGACCTTTTAGAGAATTGCTTTCTCTAATCAGGGTGTTGATACCCTAACGTCGTCCTTCTTCTCAAGGAATCTCCGGAACCAGGCGAGAAGGAATTCCTTATTGAAGGCGATTTTGAGAAGCAGCAAGAGGGTTCTACCAACCTTCTGTTCTCTGATTCCCCGAACCAGGCGAGAAGGGAATCTCATCGCTCGCATCGTCAAAGGGACAAAGTGGTCGCGCGCTGACCAGACTCCTATCGGCACATTTTCCCAGAATCTCTGAGGAGATCTACTTGTAATCTTTTGAGAATACTTGTAATTTAGCTCCTCAAACTTTTATTTGTAAGTTTTCCCCCTTTGCAAACATAATGGAAAACAGTCTCTCCAACACAACCACCTCTACACAAGAGGCAAGGCACAAAGTCAAAAACTCAATCACCTCTACACAAGAGGGATTAGCACAAAGCCAAAACACGATCACCTCTACACAAGAGGGAAAAGGAACAAAGACAAACAAGAATCACCTCTACACAAGTGGGATAAAGGCACAAAGCCAACACTCAACCACAATCACCTCCACACAAGTGGGATAGCCACAAACCTAAAGCAAAGAAGAGATTACAACTTGGAGATCACAATAGGCCAAAAACAACTTTTCTCACAAAAACAAAATCTTATAGATAGGATAGAGATGATAGCACATGTGTGAGAAAATAAGGTGTTGGAAAATCAAAATCACAAAGAAAAATACTTGAAAAAATACTAGATAAAAATAGAAATAAAGATCAAAAATTAATTTCTCAAAGACTATGATTTTTTCAACCCTTGAAAACAAAATAAAAGATAGAGATTTGAAGCGCAAAAATTCTTTTGAAACTCTTTAGAAAATGGGCAAGATGGCATTAGAAAACATTTTCTCTTGAAACCGAAAACTTTGATTTTCAATAGAATTGTTGTTGTTATTTTAATCCATCCTAATGACCTTTTATATAGGTTTTAAAAAAACAAATTTAGAATAATTTTACCAGGTTTAAAAGGAATAAATTGACTCTTAAAATTCAACAAAATACGTTTAAAAAATATGTTAAAAATCAGCCTCCAGAAAATTTTCCTTTACTGCCAATCTGGCAGACTGTTGGCCAACTTTGATCACAGTTTTCAGGCCTAAAACATTAGAATTTAGAAATACGTATATAGGAATAATTTGTACATCTTTAAGTCTTTATTCTACTGCAACTTTAATCAACTCAATATCATTCTGGAGTAGAAAGTTATCAATACAATATAGAAAGGTGTCAAATCAGAAACTGTAAACTGTTTTCAGAACAATAATAGACTTCAACCTAATATTTGACATCTTTAACATTTGAATCAGAAAAAGATTATTGAATAAGAAATGTAGATATGAAAGCTATATTTAAAATGTAATTTAAATCATATTAATTGAATATAAAAATAAAAAGTTATGATAAGAAATCTAAAAAGGTGTTGACAGATCATTAGAACCAAAACTGGTTAAAATCTAAAAACCGATATATGTGTACTTGAAATCCAAAACCGGCTAAACCAAAAACCAAACGTATTGAACTTGTGTGTGTGTTTGTGAACTTGAGCGTATCAACACTAGTCTATCTTCCATAAGATCTAAATACAAACTAAAATTAAACAAACCGAAGTCTTCTTGTAAAACTCCTCCAAGCCGACTCGATCCAAACGCGATCCAATGAGCTTGACTCCAACCGAGTGTTAGATGCGATCTTGATGCGCGAGCTCTTGAATCTATATGTATTACCTTCAAAACTCCTTAGTTGAAGCTAGACACCTACGAATATCTTGATAGTAAATCTGAAACTATATAAACACAAGATCATTAGTACTATAACTACACGAGTTAATCATCATCAAAAATAGAGTGAAGGGCCTTTGGGCCAACAAATGTGTCATGTCTCATTGATAAACTCCCTCCTTCCTTGTCAGTTTTTACTAAAGACCTCCATCACAAGCAATGTGACTTAACCTTATTCAAGCCCTAAAAGCGATTCGCATAGAAGACCAGCATAAGAAAAACTCCAAAACCATGTCAGAAATGAAAACTAAAGTGAACCTGGTGGAGGATAAGCCTAAGCGTAAATTCATGAATCCCATGGGTACGAAGTTCAAAAAACCAATCATTTTTATTCTTCTCCCATGCAAACATTTTTTCTTTTAAACTTTTTCAATCTTTCTCCTTCAAACTCAAAATCTCTGGCCAAAAGACCGATGAAAGATTCTGCTACATCTGCGGGAGAACTAATCACTTTGTGCCTTAATGTTTCAATCGAAAAAAGGAACCAGTCAAAGCTCACTCAAGAGAAAATAGAGGAAATGGCGGGCACAAGATTGACATGGTGGAATTGAATTCTGACTCGTTTAGGTTAGATTCTTCTCTTCCTATTGTCAACTCAATCGATTTCTCCTCAGACTGTTGGTTAGACTCAGGAGTCAATATTTAAATCTGTACTAATTGCTCCTGCTTTAAATTCTATCAGGAACAACATGGAGGAAGCATGAGCCTGACAGATGACTCCACCAGAGAGATAAGGGGAGATCTGAAGATGACCTTCAGAAAAATTTTGACTCTTCAAGGCATCCAACATATATCCACACTTCAAAAGAATTTGATCAGCAAGTCTTCACTTCTTAGAGCTGGCTATAGGATTGTGAAAGAGTCAAATAAGTTTATAATCTCCAAAGCTAATATTTTCATTAGAAAGGGTTTTGTTTATGATGGTCTTTTCCGTCTAAATGTAATAAATTCTTCTGATAATGAAATTTCTATTCATATTACTTTGAAAATTTAGTCTTGTGATATCTGGCATGGTAGATTAGTGTTAGGATTATGATGTGAATACATTGTGAAGGTTGACTAATGTCGGATCTGGCAGTTTTCTTTTTTGGATCTGTTTTGAGTCCGAGTTGGATTCAAGTTTCCTTATTCTAATTGGTGGAGTTTGTTTAGGAGTAGGAGAGTTTCATGATCTATAAATGATCCCTTAGCGGTAACTTTCAATGTATTCTAAGAGAATCTACTGAATTCGTAATTCCTAAAGGTGTAATTCATCTAGGGGAGAGATTCGTGAGAGAAGCTTAGCCATAAGGGTTCCTTTTCTTAGCGATCATTAAGAGCTTGTAATCTTCTCAGTATGAGGTGCAAGTAATTTTTATTATACTTTTCCAAAGTTTTAATATAGTTTCTCCCCATTTCCAATGGACGTACACACGATCTGTTTGATCGGTGGAACCATATTATATTGTTTGTTATTTTTCTATCTACTTTAAAATATCTTCTTCTTCTCTTCTTCACGTTGCCTTAGTAGATCCTATGATTTGTATTCGTTGCGCCACCCCAGTCGATCTAGTCACGGGGGGCATCCAACCCTCAAATTCACAACAATTGGTATCAGAGTAAGGTCAACTTGAAGATGTTTGCGATCAAGTCGATATCGTTATAAATTTCAGCAGATGGCAGATTATGATGAACGCCATCCTTACCCAGAGCGGGTTGAAGAAAGCATTACTCGAGAGGGAGAAAAAGCCTCAATAGATGAAGAAAGAAACTTGACAGGAGTTGGATGAGAAAACCTTGACAGCTATTCAGCTTTACTTGACGGACAAAGTATTAGATGGGTTTTCTATGGAGCAAACAGCGTCCTCACTATGGGAGGACTCAAGACCATCTGAAGAAGTCATTGGCGAATCGGTTGACTCTGAAGTAGCATCTCTTTCTTCTTCGTATGCATGAAGGTACACCTGTCAAGTCTCACATTGTAGAATTTTTCTCTATTATCAATGATCTAGATAAGATAAAGGTTAAGATAAAAGATGAGGATCACACTTCTATTACTGTGTTCTTTGCCTTCTTCATATAAGAGCTTTAGGGAAGCTATCTCTATGGAGGCAAGTCTACAATCAAGGTCAATGAGGTCAAGGAGCATCTGCTCAAAAAAGACAAAATTGACACCTAGTTAATGGGTGTATCTCATCATGATGATTCTGAGCAAGTTCATTATTCAAGGGAGAAAAGTAATAATGAAAGTTTCACGGGTAACTTAAAACGCAAGAATTTGACATGCAACTATTTTCACAAGAAGGGGCATATTAGATCTGAGTGTTGACTTCGAAAGAAGAAACAAGTAGATGCTAATGTCGCTGAACTCGTTGAAAGAGATGAAGAACAATGCGATATTCTATCTATTATAGACAGATCAGTTGGTGATAGACTGGTCATAGATTCTGGATGTTCACAACATTTTAGTTCCAATAGGAAGATGTTCTCTTCATATACTTCAGTTCAAGGGAGAGAAGTCTTCCTGGGAATTCTGCTACAAGTAAGGTGATTGGTGAAGAAACAATCCAGTTTTGGGCTCATGATGGATGTATTACTACTTTTCAAGGCATCTGTCATGTTCCCAAATCAAGATACAATCTCATCTCTCTTGGAGCCCTACAAAGGAAAGGGTTTTGTTTCAGTTAGAAAGGTGATCTTATGGAACCAAAGAGACCCATGTAATGTTTCAAGCCGAACGTGTCGGCAATGTGTATATGTTGACAAATTCAGAAGTTACAGTTGGTTGATTGCAGTTATCCTCAGCTTCAGAAGCAGTGGTTATGCAACAATCGGAGACTACGGTGGATTCACGCTCGGATGTTCAGTTGTACCCCAAAGGGATATTAGGGCTAGGCGTGCAATAAGATAGTCTAGATCGTTACTCCTATGGTGGAACAAATTTTCATAGATCTTGTGTAGATCAAGAAGATCGTTGGGTAATAAAGTTCAAGTTGGACCAAAACTTATTCGACCTAATCAAGTCGTGAACCCTATGTAGGGGTTATTGAGAAGAGAGAGTGAGATGGAGATGAAGTCAAGTTTGTTCAATTGTGCATGGATGCGAGCACATGAAACATGGTGGCTATTCTCAGACTCGGAGGTATTCAAGTCAAGGGGGAGATTTTTAGGATTATGACATGAACACGTCGTGAAGGTTGACTAATATCAGATCTGGCAGTTTTCTTTTCTGAATCTGTTTTGAGTCCGAATTGGATTCAAGTTTTCTTATTCTGATTGATGGAGTTTGTTTAGGACTAGAAGAGTTTTATGGTCTATAAATACCCCTTCGAGGTGGCATTCAATGTATTCCAAGAGAATCCAATAAATTATAATTTCTATGGTGTAATTCATTTAGGTAAGAGATTCGTGAGAGAAGCTTAACCACAAGAGTTCGCTGTTCTTGGCGACCATCAAGGGCTTATAATCTTCTCAGCGTGAGTTGTAAGTAATTATTATTATACTCCCCCAAAGTTTTAATAAATCTTCTCCCCCTTCTCCCGTGGATATACACACGATCTGTTTGATCGGTGGAATCACGTTATATTGTTTGTTGATTTTCTATCTACTTTGGAGTATCTTCTTCTTCTCTTTTTCGTGTTGTCTTAATAGATCCTGTGGTTTGTATCCGTTGCGCCGCCCCAGTCGATCCGGTCGTGGGGGCATCTTCACAACAATTAGGACATGTCAATTTCAATTTTATCAAAATGTGACTAATTTGAATCTCATTCCTAAATCGTCTTTTGACTCATCTTCTAAATATGAAATATATGTTCAAGGCAAACATGTCTGAATACTTTTTCATTCTATCATAAGAAATTCTGAACCCTCGAACTTATTCATAGTGATGTTTGTGACTTGAATAGAGTACTCACCCGAGACGGTAGGAGATATTTTGTAACATTCATTGATGACTACTCCAAATTCTGTTATACCTATCTTTCAAATCCAAGGATGAGTCCTCGATTGGTTCAAGGTGTATAAAGCCAAAGCTGAGAATCAGCTTGAAAAGAAGATCAAAATCCTAAGATCTGATCGTGGGGGATATACTCCAAATAAAATGACAGAATTTTGCCAAGAGCACGACATTATCCATGAGGTAACTGCTCCCTATACACCTCAGTCTAATGATGCAACTGAAAGAAAGAATAAAACACTGATGGATATAGTTAATTGCATGTTACTCAGCTCAGGTGCACCTGAAAACCTTTAAAGAGAAGCTATCCTTTCTACCTGTTTTATTCTCAATAGGGTTTCCCAAAGAGACTCTAATGTTACTCTCTATGAACGTTGAAAAAAAAGAGCGCCTAACATTCAATTCTTCAAAGTCTAGGGTTGCCTGACTAAGGTTCCAATACCGGAACCGAAAAAAAAAGAAAATCAGCTCCAAGACTGTTGATGTTATCTTCATCGGATATACACTAGATAGCAATGTTAATTGATTCTCAGTGACTCTGAGATTAGTGAATATCCAACAACACCCATCATCGAAGATAGGGATGTTATTTACTTTAAAACATCTTTCTTTTCAAATATAGAATCCTAGTGATTTTTCTTACACTCATTCTATCTCTAATATCCCTTCTTTCAGTTCTGCTCTTGTAAATGATTCTGAACCTAGAAGGAGTAAAAGAATTAGGACTCTTATATTCTTCAGTAAAGATTTCTTTACCTATCTTGTGGAGGGTGATTCTAGCTCCTTCAAGAAAGTAATGGACTCTTCTGAATTTTTTTCTAGAGAGAAGTCATTGACAGTGAGACTAAGTCCATAATAGAGAATAGAACTTGAATTCTCACTGACCTTCCTCCAGGATGCAAACCTGTAGGTTGTAAATGGATCTTCAAGAAGAAACTCTGACTCGATGGCACTCGACAAATACAAACCCAGATTAGTTGCCAAGGGTTTCACCCCAAAAAAAAGGTATTGACTTCTTTGACACTTATTCTCCTATTACTAGGATCTCTTTTATCAAAATTCTTCTTGTACTTGCATCTATTCATAACATGTTCATATATCAAATGGATGTGAAAACCACTTTTCTCAAAGACAATCTTGAAGAAGAAATCTATATAGACCAGCCAGAATGACTTATTGTCAAGGGACAGGAAAAAAGTGTGCAAACTAGTGAAATCCTTGAACGGTTTAAAACAAGCACCTAAACAATTGCACCAAAATTTAACAAAGTTGTTGCACAATTTGGATTCATTGTCCATGAACATGACAAGTGCATCTATTCTAAGAACTTTGATAATGAGCATATCATCCTTTATCTATAGATGATATTCTTATTCTTGAAACTTCTCTCGATGCTATCCAAAGGGTAAAGGATTATCCCCTAAAATTTTTATATGAAGGATCTAGGTCCTGCAGATATGATATTGAGAATGAAAATATTCAGAACCCCTCATGGAATTTCTTTCAGTCTGGCTCATAGCATTGAAAGAATGCTTCACGAATTTGATTTTTACAACACAACCAATTTTAACTCCCTTTGATTCTTCATTTGCTTTAAAGAAGAACATGAGTGAGCATGTGTCTCAACTGAAATACTCAAAATTAATAGGTTCACTTCTTTATATTTCCAACAGGACTATGCCTGACATCTCTTATGCAGTAGGTAGATTACATATATACACAAGTAACCCTAATAGAGAATACTGGAATGCACTAGAGAAAGTTTTCAGATATCTTAGAAGTACAATTGACTATTGTCTGATTTATACTGGATATTCTGATGTTATGAAAGGTTATAGTGATGTCAACTAGATCACTGATTCCAACAGTGTTAAATTTACTACCAGATATGTATTCATGTTCGATGGTGTTGCTGTATCGTGAAAATTCTGCAAACAAACAGTAATTGTCAGGAGCACCATGGAATCTGAGCTCATTACTCTGGACACGATTTGCTCTGAAGCTGAATGGTTAAAGAATCTTTTGTCTGAATTCTCTATCGTGTTTAAACTTATACTTTCAATCTCAGCTCATACTGATTCAAGATCTGCCATTGAGATTCTAAAATAAGAGAATGCTAATAAAAAGATTAACAGACATATTAAGATTAGACTTAAGTTCGTTCAGCGCTTATTAAGTAAAATTGTGATTATGGACTTTGTAAAACCCGAAAAGAATCTTGCTGACCCGTTGAGTAAGGGTCTTTCTACGAGTATGGTCCTGAAATCATCGAGAGAGATGAGGTTAAGCTCATAGTAGAGTCATCGGTAGCGGGAATCCAACCTACATGATTGAAAGTTGGTTTCATGAAAGAAGTTCAATGTGGTAGAAACAAACTGGACTGGTGATACTCTTATGGAGCGTTAACACGGATATGTTTGTATCATATATGTAGCATTGTATCTACTATCCCTTCTCTATGGTGACGACGCTCTTATGATACAGTTAGGTAATGTTGAGTTTAACTCTTAATAAGTCCAACGCATATAATATGGAAGGTATATCATCTAGTTGTAGTACCTTTGGAGAACTTCCCTACGTGAGAGGAACCATGATGGCCGCGGTTGGGAGCAGGCCTGATCCTTAGAAACTCTCAAGAGTCGGTTATTGTGAGCATGACATGTAATGCTCAACCCGATTGCTTAATAGATGGAGACTTACTGTGTGTCTCTTTCATCAATATCTGGTTAAAGAGGCCTAAGCCATTATGTCTCTCAAGTGGAAATGAAATTCACTAAGGGTAGATTTAAGGTCGTAAACTATCAACCCCAAATCCACAGGGTTACTCAATTTCATTCATGTTTTATGATTTGATGATTTGTTTGTTATTTATTATTATTGATTTGGTTTATCTTCCCTAAAACTCAAGTTTTGGGGGGGACTGTTGGGTTTATTGGCGCTTGGAGGAAAACTTGAGTTTTCACCTAAGTTTTTACTCCCACATTGGGTAAGAGATGGGAGATTGAGTACTATATATACTAACTCCTCCCAAACCTATTATAATAGATAGTTGGGCCTTACCACACTCCCCACACGCGCGTGCACACGCCGATCGAACCGGGCCGGATTCGGGTGGCGCACACCCACGACCTACGGAAACGAATGTAGTTCGATTCAGAGAGTTCTTGAACCTAATACATTTTATTTAATCTGCGAGATGTAATATGTTATTTAAATTTTGATTTAAATTTTATTGAGATAATTCGAGATTTCTGTTCATTTAACCCGATCAAATCAGATCTGAGATCATGTGAGAGAATGTTGCAACCGCGCAGAAGCTGTTATAACAGATTTGAACCTGCGATCCTAATTTTCGGGGTTGTTACAACTGACGCTATTCGAGCTGCTATAAATACAGCGTTATCTCAATCATTCTCAGTACATGAAACAGCTACATCTTATATTCTCCCTGTCTCTTTCTCCCTCATATTTCTTACAAAATTCTATTAGAAAACTGTGATCTTGTGATTCTAATATTCGTGATTTCTCAAAGTTTCTTTTCACTTCCGGGCAACAAATCTCCGTCTGAGTAGAGGCCTAGTTCACCGTCCTGAGCTGGTCTGATGATTTATCGGGGGAGTTTTTACCTCTTAGGAGAAGAGGTCACTTCAAGGTCCGGTCAAGGAACCAATCATCTTTCTTGTACGGCGGTGCTTCTACACGACTATGTCACCCCACATCAGCAAATTTATTTTTCTTTTTAATTCTTTTTACATTAGTTGCATGTTTAGGATAAGAAAATAAGTTGATTAAAAGATTTATTAAATTAATGTTTTGCATGTTTTAAAATCAGAAATACTATTATATAGTATATATCCTACAACTCCGGCATGAGAAAAACTGAAATTACTTTGGAGAAGACCCCAAGAGACCGAAATAGCTATCCCCATTAATACATGATCCCGGGATCGACCTTTTACGATGTAATATTGTAATTAAAATTTTCTAAATTTTGGAAGTTCCATGAGCAAAGCATTAATTTCCCAAACCCAACATCATCTTCAAACAAACATGCTTATTTGACTAGTTAAGTTGGAAATATTACACAACTCGCATGAACAAGAAAAATTGTCAACTGCTTAAAATTATACTCCATTATGTAGATGCTGCGTATTTTCATAACCAACTTGTAAAGAATTAATAAAATTATGTAGCATTTTCAAACTTGTCAAATTGAACTACATAATTTACAACCCTTAATATATATTGTATTCCGTAATTCTCTTTTGGTTCATGTAGCCTACCCCAAATACTCGGGACAAATGGCTTAGTTGTTGTTTAATATATCTTGTATTCAAAGTCTGATCTTGATCCAAATTACACCAAAAAGTAAAAGAAAATCTTGAGGTCCCTTTCATTTCCAGGCGGGCGGCAATTTAGGCATTGCGACCAAGAACAAGCACGCAAGCGAAAGACTCACGCGCAATCAATTGTTTCAGTTTATAAACTCCATTACAATAATTTGTTCATTATATTTAAAAGGTTTTAGCGAAAAGTAAAGGAACTCAATCCATATCTAAATTGATATGTAACACATCCACTCTCTTTGGTATCGGTTCTTCCCCTTGTTCATATCAAAGGTCTAATAAAAACTTATGGTTGGGAAAAATAACATTAGTCATGAACAATATGTTATCAGATATAATTTTCAAACATTGACAGTTCAAGTAATAAATTGGTTGAAAATGTCTGAGCACAACATCACAATTTCAACTCTTGTTTATTCAAATCTAGTGTCAATTTCATAGTAGTTCTACTATTTCTTAAATAATGAAGGAAATTGTAGGGGGGGTAGCTTCTTGTCCTTGTTGCTTGGCCTGAAAACAATTCTTATATGCTAGTGTTATAAGATAATAATAGGATTAGGTATTCTGACAAAACACACATGAGAGAACTTGCATATAAGAATTGTTTTTGATCAAATATGATATTGAATTCTTTAGATGGATTAGGGCAGCAATTTCTCCCCACCCACTCCTCTCAACAGCACGAACCCAACTCGAAAGTGATAGCAATTGCATCTGATGAACTACCCTTTTCGCCGTACAAAATATACAAACAAATCTTGTATTATGCTAGATTGTTGTATGTACTCATAAGGAACTATTAGAGGATTTTTATAAGTTGAGCTAGAACTGCACTGATCTGAGTGCAAAAAGTAATGCTAGGTGCATACAATCCACAGGCCATACTGTTAATTATTACCAATACCATACTTAAATTAATAACTCTGTGAATAAACTAGAAATTAAGCTTTGAAAGTTTCATATCTATCTAGCAAGTTATATCAGAAAATGAAAATATTTTAAATGCAAGAAAGAAGCAATTGACTATACTTCAGTTTCCACATAATAAGATATAAAGTTAGAACATAGATTTATGGTTTCAAAGAAGAATTTCTAAAGCCATTAGGGATGACACATATAACTGCTCAGCAAGCCATTACATCTAAAATCAACATTGAAAATATTTACTAGAGTAGGGAAAGTTTCGGTAATCATCAACGTTGATTATATCGTCAGAGATTAATTATGAGATGAGGAAGATGAGAAGCCTTAGCATGTACAAGGCTTGATGACAAGGAAACCCTTTTGTCATGGAGTATTTTTTTTTTTTTCCCCTAATCATTTTGTCATCCATGGAGTAATATAAACTAGAGGCTTGTGGGAGTTGAGGGCTTCCTAGATTAGAAACCCTAACTAACTAACTTATTGTGTTAGAGAATTAATGCAACTTGAGAACTTGAATCTCTCACTTCTTTCCAAATCTGTTTACCTTCTTGTTCTCATTAGGCTTGTAGTACCTCCATGATATCTCTATCCTCTCTTGAGAACCTTCCCCTTTGGACTGAATTAAGTGTTTGTTTTTTTTCTTGTACACACTTGGTGAAGAGAGAAGAGGAGATGATTGAGACTAGGATCTCATTATGTGCATATATATACATATGGTCCCCTACATGATTGTTACATATGTTGGGGTTTTTGGAGTGACATAAGAAAAACTTAATGCTCACCTGATGCTTTGGTCATGATTAGTTCTTGAGGGGAACATGGAACTGATCCATCATCCATCATCCATCATGCATGCATGTTAGTCAAATCAATTTTCCCATGCATAATGAGTCTGAGTGTTTCCAAGTGGGTCCAGAGGCTGGCTTGACCTTATTAAGTTGGGCTCAAATTTAGCCAGTGTAATTAGACATCATTGATTAGTCATTGTTCATAGATTTTGAAGCTCCATATATGTACACAAATGACCAAATCTTGATTGTAAAAGCTAGAGAAAGCAAATATATGGGCCAGACCAACTTTTAGTGGGCTGATCTCAGAGTCTGGCAGAAGCAGACAATTTTCACAGTTCAGAAAATGGGCCTCAGAATAGGCCCATAAACATGTTCCCTTTAGAATCATTTCTATTTTCTATGTTTTCTCTCAGAAAAAAGAACCCAGCCAATAATAAGATTTTTCAGCTGATTAAATAAACTAACAACACTACATTAATTCTATGAAAATATCCCTATCAAGACATTTAAAGAACAAAAGGAGCAGGAATTTAAAAAAAAAAAAAAAACAGTCAACAAGAGCCTATTTCTGATTTTATCAAATCAGAAAAATACAAAAATAAAAATCATAAAATCAGGGGAAATGGTGGGAAGGGGATTGGTTGTGATGATGAATGGGGTTGGGGCCAGTGGGCACTTGCCTCGCTGATTCCTCCACTGATGTTTTGTTCACCTGACAAAATATCAAAAAACCCAAATAAACCAAAAAAAAATACATCAGAATAATCAGAACCATTTTTTTATAAAAAAAAAAAGAACCTTTTTTCGGTTGAAAAAACAATGAAATGTATTCTAAACAGCCATTATATTATATTATATTACCTCTTCTCTTGGGTTGCTTAACTCGGCTGCTTCCATCTTCATCACGTCATGCAGGACTTCTGCGTTTAATGTCAAATATTAGACAATAACCCATGTTAGGAAAAACATTATTACAACAAGACCCATATCGTCAAAAGTTTTTTTTTTAAAAAAAAAAAACTCATTTTTGCTCACTTGGATCAGTGCGAGAAGCAAGAGTGAGAAGAAAAGCCATTGATATGAAGAGGGTGGTAACTAGAAGAAACAAGCAGTAGCTTCTCTTTGCTGCCATCGTGATCAGGTGAGAGATCACAGCAAGAAGAAGAACGAACCAAGTGCTTTTCTCGCACAAAACTGCATTAATTACAATAATCAGAGAGAGAGAGAGAGAGAGAGAGAGAGACCTCACGCGGAGCTGGCGGGAGAGGCTGCATAGCTGTACCGACACGTGTCACTGTTTTATAAGCTGCTGGTTTATTAAAAGAGCCACGACTTTACACGAATTTACAATGAGCACCCCTGAATTTGGACGTTAGTAGTAAAATGACGATTTTGCCTCTCATTAAATTTGAATCAAGACGCAAATTTAGTGGAATTTAGAGAAAATTGTGGGCATTTAGTCATTATGAGGTGCTGACCGCCGTGGCAGACGGGACGACGTGGCTCTGAGAATTTGCAGAACGGCTGGGGCAACGGACACGTGTCGCCGTCCCCACGGCCCATCGAAAATTACCTTTTTGCATAAACACCTTTCCATAAATTATATTTGAAATTGCTTGTCTTTTTTCTCCCAACCCCTTGCTGGTATTTGAAATTGCTTGTTGCTATAAATTAAGGAGAGAGGAGAGGTTAGCATTAACATGCAAACATATACATAAATAAATACTATGAAGTCTGAAGATTTTTTTTTTTATTTTTGGCATTTTGCTTTTGTGATTCCTTATTGTTAGCTTAATTTAATTTCTCATAGAGATTACATTAAATTTATTAAACTGATAGCTTGCAAGCAGCCAACCTAGGTTTTAGCCCTCTAATCCCACATAAAGTGGGATGATAGAATTCAGGAGGACTTTTAATAATAGAACCATGCTATTTGGCCATTACATTTCAGACTCAAAATAGGACTCAAGGAGTGTAATGTAGGACCTTATTTCAAAAAAGTTATGTACGCAATTAGTGTTGTATAAAAGTTTCTCCTATTAACTTAAAACATACAATTATTAAAATTAACATAAAAAAATTTTGTCACAGATTTAAACATAATTATAACAATCCTAACATGCCTCTATCAAAAAAAGAAATTAAGATGAAAAATGCTGGCTTGAAGAATGAAGTCGCGATGTCATTGCCCTAGAAGACAATAACCCGCCCTCTTGTCCTGACGTGGAGATGGTTGTCGTCCCATGGCGGTAAAAAAGCTCTCCTGAAATCACTAGCATCTGCTCTTGACTGAAGAGCAAAGCTTTGCTCAGATAAAGATTGGTTGCCCTATGAAATCATTTGTAAAAAGTGAAAATTTTAAGAGAGAAAAAATGACTTCCTGACTGTCATGAAATGAGACAGGGAGAAACTAAGAGGGAAAAAAGGAGAAGGTCGTGTTGTACTATATCTCTTGATGCTAGAGAAAGGTCTATTTATAAGCTTCAGACCCCACCCCACCCCCACCCCCCCAAAAAAAAAATAGTTATAATCGCAAGAGATATTCACGATCAAACAATCGAGTGGTTAAGAGATTTTCTCACCCAAACGGATGAGACTCAAGTCTCATTTTACTTGGCAAAATGAATAAACTTGAAATAAAAGTTTTTATTGATTTTGAACTCAAAATTCTAACAATTAAGAGTGTCAACCGGGAGGGTTTTACTCAAATCTGACCAAACCTAACCCGAAAAATAAAGTTTGGGTTCATATTTCTGAAGACCAAATGGGTTTGAGTTTTAAAATTTTAAAAAATCTATTTATGAGTTGGGTTGGGTATCACACTCTAACCTGCCTGAATCTAACCAAATCCCGTATCACACTCTAAAATTTGTACTTATATATAGCTATATATATATAATATGCCACTTCTGTTTTATTATTTCTTTATTTATTTCACTTTAAGCTATAAGAGACAGTGTTGCTTTTGCACTTAGACTTCTGTCATATATTACTTTCTTACTAATGTTGAGACACTGGAAATTAAAAATGAGGAGATATATAATTCTCTAAGTATATAACTTAATTAGGTGGGATTTCTTCATTTTACTCAATAGATTCATGTTATCTGAGCCAAATGCCTCAATAGGAACTCAGTTGATCCAAAATCCAAATGGCAGTAATTTGTTTCTCTTTTTCTCCTAAAAAATGTACATAAAGTAGCAATCATATTTATGAAGTTTGGATGGTTACAATGAATCAAAATTTATATACATATGTATAACAATCTATGTGAGAGTTAGATAAATTTAATTTATGGTGATAGTTAAATTTTCTGATAACCTTTCTTGCCGCAAAGTTAAGTATAATAATTTTTCTCGTTGCAAGTTTCTTTTTTTTTTTTTTTTGAGATATTAGACCTTAGCCAGACTTCTGAGACTCCCGCAACCCACTCTCATTCTTTTACCAATGACCCAAGTGTCACTAGCATTACAAAGTTAATTATAACTCATGCGGCTAAGTTTATTATAACTCAGTATATGTAGTGACCTACTCATGCTTGATCCTATCCGAATAACCAAACCCGATCCGAACAAACCCGAAAACCTATGCCGGACTCTTGAGTCCAGTAAAAATAGTCCAATTAACATTATTCTCAATAATAATGAAGGAAAAGACAAGGTAAAGCAAGATAAATAATATTAAAAGAAGAGGGATAAAAGACATATTTTTTTCCCTCTGAAAATCACTAGCAACACGATGCTATCGATTCTATTTACAAGACAGAAATTTGAGGGATTCTGAAGTGAACGATAGATACGCAGAATTAAGATTCTGCTTGCTAAGGATATTCTTTCTTAGCAAAAAAAACAAACTTAACCAAGATAAGATACTTTGTATGCATATCTAATTACCAAGAAGTTAACAAAAACAATAAATTTGTTAATGAAATTCAAAACAATTGCTACCAGGCTTACAGAAAAATTCTAACTCGGTCGAGGAAAAGACATGCCAAACTCCAGTAAAGATAGATAAAGTAGAGACAATAATATTAACCTGGAATTCAAACATAAAATTAGCATTACTATTACAAGGTGAAGAAGTGATGATCATATCATATCCAAATGAAAGTTTAAGTGTGAGCATTGCCAGGCAGCGGACGCTCGCAGGTTCAAACAGGAATTCTATGTCCCACAAGCGGCGAAGAGGCACAGTAGTCCACAGCCGGTCAGACGTGAGGGGCTACTGTGTATCCTACCCAATCCATGTAAGCGCGATCACAGTTCAATTTCCAGCTATAAAGTTCAGACTGTCTGTGGACAGTGTGGTGGAAAGCTTTTCTACAGAAATTTATCAGAAATTTACTACCTAAAGTTGTTGCCCTGTAAAAGAGTTGTGTGCTAAGTCTGAGAGTTCAGCTTCAGAGCTAATGGTTTCTTTCTTGTCTACATAAATCATAACAGAGCATTATCAAAAAATTTAGTTTAGAACAAACCATCCTGATAACAGTACAAGTACAATAGGCATTTAGCTCCTTTTCTTCGGCAACATCCTTCCAAATTATATCTACCATTCTCCAACAATCAAAAACTAGCTCACAAGTATTTTCAGACATTCTTTGCAACTAGTCACCCACAAAATGATTTAGAAAATGAATAAGAAAACATATTATAACAACTGCTCGCCTATGTAGTCCTTGTGAAGTCTCCCATGTTTCTACCTGTACACTATAATATTAACAGCCCGTGCTATCTATGAATTTTTCTTGTAAGCTCAAGAGAACTTCCACAAAGAAGTACATTTCACAAGATTGCCCATGACATGGACAGAGACAAAACTCGATAGAACAGAACATGACAACATCTGGGGAAAGCAGAGACACAAAATGTACGTATCATATCCTATGAGTGTGTTTAACACGTGACTTCATGGTATAAGTGTCTTGTGCTAGATAGAGGATTACTAACAGCATGCTTTCAGGATTTCCAAGCTACATGAAGGTAATTGGTTGATTCATATAGTTCGTATATGGGTTGTTAGATGACAGAACAAAGTCCTTGCAATGAACAAAATCTATCAAAAGGTTTCTTTCACTTGGCAAAGCATAGCCTTTGAGATCATTCCAGAGCAACAAGAGGTCACTCTAGCTCTTCCGAAGATTGGAATGTGAACTTTCAATTACAAACGAACAACTACGATTTGGACTCTGGAGGTCAATGGTTAGTGCGATGGAGGTGAAGCCATTTAGATTATTTACAAAGAAATGATCACAATGTTCCAGAAAAATGTATCGCTGTTCAGGTTTTTTGGTTTCTACTAGATCTCGAATCTACAAGACTTTCAAAGATACAAAGATTCCACTCGATATCATATTAGAAAAAACACAAATACCAATAGAAAACACTACCACGCGAGCAGAAAATCATGAAATGGGAAATTTCTAGACAAGCCAGAAATTTTCAATGTCATGATTCTAGGGAATTCCGGGACTCACTTGTCCTGTCCTGCTTCCAAAAAAGTTTTAATTACTTAATTAAGATAAAATCAGGAAAGTTTTATAATTTCTATGTACGTTGAAATGCAGAATTGTATCTTCGAAATGTTAGATTAGATACACAGACTTTATTATCATTTTTCCCCTTCCTTTTAGATGTTTTCCCAAGTCTAGGAGAACACGGAAAACACTGGCCGTTTAAGATTATGACAAGCTTCTCATTCTGGTTAGTAAAATTGGTACTAATTATGAGAGTGTTGATGCCAAGTTGACAATTTCAGCAAACTTTGTCAAATCAATCATGGAGCTTCCTCCGCAGCCAACCTCATTTTCACGGGAAAAAGCTTAAACGATGATGATGATCATGATGAAACACACACACACACACACACACACAAAATGCGATGATGATGATGAAAGACACACACACACACACACACACACACACACACACACACACACACACACAGAGAGAGAGAGAGAGAGAGAGAGAGAGAGAGAGAGAGACCCGTTAAAATTAAAAACTTGAAATCAATTAGAAATTTCAATTTAACTAGAAAGTTCTCATTTGAATTGGACTTTAGGAGTTCCTATTTGTGTAACTTACATTCTCAGATTTCCGACTTTTTCTCCGAATGAAATTTGATTGAAAATTGATCAAAAGATGTTGATTGACTGCCGAGGACACAGTTATATGTTTTCCTTTCTCTGACTTGTCTTACTTTTCCTTCTCCCCAACAACCCCCCTCCCAAAAAAAAAAAAACACCCCCCACCCCAAAATAAATAAATAAATAATAAAAATATAAATAACCCCCCCCCCCCCCCCCCAAAAAAAAAAAAAAAAAAAAAACCAACCAAGCTCCCCACGCCGCGCGTGAGAAAGAAACATTGTTTCGTGTCCACTACCTTAAGACTCAAAATTAGTTATAACTGGAAGTAGTGTAAGCATTATCTTAATGAACTCCATTTCATATAATCGAGCAGCAGAGTCTTCCTAGCCTCGACCACATTATCGATTTCAGATTAGGTTTCGTCTTTACAAATTTATAATAATTCACTTGCTAGGTTGGGAATCTAGTTTGATAGATTGCAAGCTACCAATTTCTCAGATTCCCTACTCTTTTATAATCTTATACTCTTCATTATATTACTAACTATAACAAGGGGGCATGTACAAGTATATCCACTAGGGTCTTTGCCGGTATCAGTATATCTGAAGCCAAATAAAAACAGAAACATCCTCAAAATCTTGAGTTAATTCAAAAAGAGTATGATTTAGATCCAAATGAATGACCTAGGCACTTAAATTTGCAGTGTCGACAAAAAAATAGGGCAAAAATTCTTCTGTTCACAACCAAATCAAGTAATTTCTGTGAAAAAAAAGAACATAAAATAATGGGATCAGATCAGAAATTAAGCTAAAATAGTTGATTTGATGTAGGGGACGATACACTTTAGTTGTCCATCACGTTCACTACTAGGTGGCAAAAGATGTTAGGTTGAATGTTTTAAGTTTGAACATGGTTGAACTGTAAAGAATGTTCTGACGCATGCAATGTGATGGGTGCACTTGTAATAAGGTAAGTATAAGTGGGATATCCATGCTAGCTGCAGCAAATGCTTGTAATGATTGTAATGATAACTGTAAATGATTGTACTCATTTTTTTTCCTACTACCATTCAAATTCTGCAATATTGTAATGATCAACATTCTACACATGGACTTCACTGAAAGACATGTCCTCCTTAAAAGAATGACTAAAAATTTACACTTCCATGACTCTTCCATTGCTACCCACATCAGAATAAGTTCAAATTTAATTCAAACACCATGAGACCCGCTAATCATTCAAAGCCTCAAATTTAGCATCTAAAACAGTGATGGTAAGTCCAGCAAATTACCATATGATGATTAAAGGGTTAATGCCTTCCTAATCTGAAAATGGAGAAGGCTGCAGCAATTTACAGAAAAGACAGTAGAGGCATGATCCTGTAGGACATAATAAGAGGACAGGGATATATAAACACATTGAACAAATAAAAACAGCAGTATAATAAAATAAATAATACACAGGTACTTACTTTATGTCCCAAGTACTCCATCAGATCAGCATCATCCATAAATAAATCATCAATGTCAGGAATTGGACCAAGTGGACTGCTCATACCGATGAAATCAAAGGACATCCCATCAAGAGAATTTTCAAACTGACTACCAACAAATTATTTGAATCACTTTGGAAAGGTTCCGCTACTAATGGGTCCAAGTTTCCAGTGATTGGATCTGAACTTCCATTCATAGCCAGTCCATTCCCATGCATATGGTTACCAACAGCAGTTCCAGTATCCTCTGTCCTCATCTGATGGATTGGTACAGGTACAGGGGACTGCTCTTTACTGTGATGAAGACCATATCCCACTTCTGATGAGAAAACACCAAAAGGTGTCTGAGAATGCAACTCTCCATTAAGGACACCTGGATACAGCAATGGCTGGCCATCAACATGCATGCTTTGTGCAACACTAAGAGGAGGAATGCTTAATACATTGTTAGTGTCACGCTCAGGTACATTGTTAATCCGGGCTCAGGTACAGTGTACTGGTTCCCATAGTGATTTTCTCGAGTACTTAAAGAAGGATTTCTACAATTCTCCAGGTTGGCATTCCCCTTTTGATAACCCACAACTGGCAAGTCTGCGCAATTCATGTCAGGGATATAACTTCTCGACTCCTCTTGTGGACGACTATTTTGCAACCTTGCTGGCTCTTGATCAACAATTGTAGAACTAGCTCGAGCCTTTTTTCTCCTTGGCTTTGCACTTGCTTTGTTCTGTCCTTGAATAAGTTGATTGGGACCTTCAGGTAGGGGATATTCTCCTATTGTTGAAAGAGTATTTATTGCACATGGTTGTGAAGCTTTTGGAGAAATAGAACCAGGCACGTCATCAAACCATCAACATCATAATTACTGTAGCTGCTATTAGCATCCTCCCTTCTCTCCCGTGACTATTCTGTCGAATCTCCATAACGTCAGACATCCCATTTTCACTGCTAGGCAACTGAGACAACATTTCCTCTCTGTTTAACACTCCCAACCAAATAGAACTTTCTTTAGCTGTCATCTTATCCTGCAAGCACTTTGATTTCCGGACATGAGTTCTGATCTTCTCGATATTGGGAGACATATGCTTAATCACAGCGGTCAATACGCCAACCTTCCACACTTTCTTCAGGTCGTGAGGCTTCTTATAAGGGGGTATTTGACCCTTTGGCAGTTTTAAACTTATCCACCAGTCTTCATTTCCTGAAGGCCACCAAGGAGGTGGAACACCCTTCTCGAGTGGGTACTTGCGTTGTGGGGGGGTCACAGTGTTGCATCAACGATGATAGTAGAGATCCCAATGTAGCATCCTGAAGGTCCATAAGACTGTAGCAATTTTTTCCTCCATTGTTCTTGGCATTCTCAATAGCAAAGTTCTCAGCCTCATATTTTGCTATAGCAGCCGGTCCATTCTTATCAAACTTCACTTTCTCCTTCCACCAGGCCCTTATGTTATCTGAAGCACCGCTCATTGTTTTTCCCTTCTCAGGTATTATTCCATAAACAAACCCACGAGCATTACACACCTGCATCAACTTCAGCATGTACTTCAGAATCCCGTCTTGGGCTCTAGACATCTTTTTCCTCTGAGCTTGGTCAGAAGGCTGCTTGGGCTTAGGTTTTCATTTTCAGATGCCAGTTGGGCAGCAAGCTTTTGCCGCTCTTTGAGTCTCTTGAGCTTGACTCTGTCCTTCCACATTCGCCTTGCCAAATCCTCTGCTTCTATTTCTTCGTCACTGACATCATTCTCCGCAAGGTTTTCACACCTTACATCATCAACCTCAAAATCAGAACTATCACCACTAATAAGCCCATTCTCCATTATTGCAAGATGCTCCATGCTACAAGATCTTTTGACAATTGCTAGAATTTCGCCTCACCCTCGTCACAAACTCTTTTGTCTGATAATCATCCTAAGAGTCTGTCCTGCAAAAAGAATATATTGAAGAACTCAGGAAGAATATTTTCATAAGGAAATGTGGCCGATTGCAATGTTGAATTTCATCAGTAGAAAGGGTTGAAAAGTGGTCCTGTTATGGTCATGTATGAAGGATTACAACTTAGTTCCATGGCACCTTTCTGCACAATCCAATTTGAAAGAAATAGAACATTCTAACAATAGAGTTGTTCAGAGGTAAAAACAACAGAAATGACAACAGAGTGCGCACGTGCACACAGACACAAGCAATTGTTGCTGATACAAACTGATATGTGCTGTTGCTTTGCCTAGTAATTTTTGCAGCCAAGTTTTATGCTGCTGAATTCGAAAAAATTCAGGTGTATAAACAGATTTAGGCTTGGTTGTTGCTGGTTTTGTGCAAGGCGAAAATCAGAATATTTCTGAAAGGAGCTGGATAAAATGTTGCAGCTGGTTTATGCAGAACAAAAGAGATATCTAAATCATGCGTCTACGAGAGGTTGGACATAATTGAGACTTAAGAGCATTGGGATATCTCCTGATGTATCTGACACAGTTTTGAGTTAGAAGAAGTTGTCTTTAGATATATGCAGTGCATGTTTCAGAGCAAAAGTTGCAGCGAGTCTAACACAACAAAAAATAAGTGCATATACTAGACTAGTGATACAAGGTTTTGGTGTTCATGTAAAGTGGTAAGCTGTTCGAGATTCAATAAGGGATTTAGTGATGTAGCGGCATACAAAATGTATGTAACATATAATACTCTCAAGTCTTGTCAATAAAATTTATTTACGGCTCACACATATAATTGTGGTTTCTCCTTTCGCATAGCTTTAATTGAAGAGGAAGAATTTTAAAGAAGATGTGCAGCAGAGACCAATAAGTACCTGGAGCAATAGGATCCCAAAATGAAACTGACTTTAGGCTATAAAACTAACATACTTTTAAAACTCTAGTCTGAAAGAGGAGATGGCCATAAAAATAACATCACTTGATCTATCAAAAACAGTTGAAAAAAAAAAAAAAGACATGTCGGCCCCAATTTTTGCATGATAAAAATCTCACCCAACGCAAATAGACAGCCCTAGTTTTCCGAATTAGTCTAAACCCTAAATTTCGTAAACCATTCAATTCAATTAATCATCAAAATCTCGTTCAAAATCCTCATTCTTCATCAACCACGCAAACAAAACATATAAACAGGAAATACCAATAAATTAATCTTCAACATAACATAACATAACACTTGAAGCTCAAATTTGACAGAGCATACTGATTCAAACTCTCATTTCTTCATTGAATCATGGGATCAGAACCAGAAAAAAGAAGAGGAGGAGGATCGAATCATTACCAAAACCTAATAGAGCAGCTGCTGTATTGCAACGAAGCAGCCGGCCAGAAACCGATACGATACGATGAGTGGAAAGATTGACATCTTGAAACAGAGATCAGTCAAAAGCTGGAATTTTTTCTTTCTTTTTTTTTTTCCTTCTCTCTTTGGGAGGAGATTGGGCCCATTGGGGTGGGCGTTCGCGATGGTGTAGAATAATGTGGTTTCTTTTCTTTTTCACCCTTATTTTATTTACTCTAAATATTCATTTTTGTTTGTTATGTTCTTGTTTGTGGACCCTACCTTTCCCACTGGTGCGTTTGGGTCCAATTGCTTTGGGTCGCGGAAGAATAAAATTTTATTCGGAGCCCAATTGAGCAAGTACAATGGCAGCGTTTGGCCGTGCCTGACTTTTTTTGGCCTTTTTTATTTTTATTTTTTTTCCTTTTCTTGCCGCTTTCCAAGTTTCTATTCTACTCATTCAATGAACCTTTTAATTGAGAAGGGGGGAAAAAGTTGGAAATAAATTTGGACAACATTTAGTGGTATTTTATTTTTCATAAATTAACCTTAAATGTGTTATCATTGTGTTTGCTGATTGCAATGCGGATATCACTCATAATAGGGTTGATGGTGGTATCTATTCTTTTTTATTGTGTAATTTATTTTTTTGTATATGTAGTGATTGAAATTGATCCTCAATAAGATGTTAATACGTGTCCAAGCAACTAAGTCTTCTTTTTGAAGTTTTCACAACAATCAACTGCCTCTGTCACATCAGACTCTCCCGAGAACATCCATAGTTTCCAAAATTACTCCAGTCTAAACGTAAATTAGCCTCCAAAGCTCCGTAACCCAAAGCTGTCCCGGAGCGAATCCCGTTCCGGAGGCATCACTCTCCGGAGTCACCAACAATTCAACATCCCAGCTTCACCCGGAGGCCCTCAGTAACAACCGTCGAGATCTCCGTCTGCAATTGCGAAGCATCTTTTCTCCCACGTTGAAAATGTGCAAAGCACATGCGCTCAAAAGTGGACACTATGAAATTCACTGCATGTAATCTCAACCATTACAGCAGCAATCACGACCATTACAACAGATTCGTACGTGAAGATCGTGCAGCTACGCAAATCTTGTGAACAACCCATCCACCTCAGGGCCTACAGTTCAGTACAAATAGATCTTCTTCTTCATGAGAAGTGGGGAGTACCGGCCTTCCACTAAGACCTTGGCCTTTCCATCAGATTTTAGCTCAAAGACATACCAATACGTACCTGTAATTCCTGCAAACCGGTGAGTTACAGTAAATTTTCTCCTCCTCCTCCCCGTGTTTTTTTCAATTTGAGTTTCCACGTAAAAATATCATGTCTCCATATGCTTTCTGTGTTGTGTTTATTATTTTACACGTATATGTTAAACAAACAATCTCGTTTATGGTGTGGATCGACCGTCTGATCACTCACAGCGAAAAATATCCACCTCAGTATCGAAGCATGCAGTTTCGTAGTTGAAGAGCTATATAAATTTTTATTTTTATTTATTAATATTGTGACGCCCCGATCCCGTGGGTACGGAGACGTCACTGTGACATATACACGCAGGTCGGAGATACCCTCACGAATATACAATAAGTATCAGTACAGGCAAGAATCAGAGTACGGAAGCACAGTGGCAACATACATTCCAACAGAAAAGTACAAGTACATGGTTATCACAGAGAGTGATACAATATTACAAGAGTATTACATCACCAGAAAATACAAAAAAAATAAAATACACGAAGAGATATATATAACAAAAGCTGAGAGATGCTCACGATCAGCAAGAGAGTCCTCAGGAGCCAATCAAGAGAAGAGCTAGGAGGAAGAACTACAGCGATGTCCAAACTTCTGCTGCACTCCGATCACCACGGAAGGATCGGTTATGCACTCTGATCAGCTACAGTAAGATCACCATGGTCCAGACTCTAGGATCTGGACATGAGGATTCAGGGTTGTCAGATGCAACTCGCGAGTACATATGATAAAGCCAAGTGCGTGCATATCAGGCACATGTATACAGGAAAAGTGTATCGTGAATATAAGCATATATGAGCATGAAATGAAACAGCAAGTAAAATAACTACAGGTAAACCAACTATGCAAGCCCACATTACCGATCCGTGAGATTAATACGTCGAAAGAGTAATCCAAATAAGAAACCCTCATATATATACCCTACACCTCACGTCACAATAATCTGAATTTATATAACCTGAATTTGCTTTCACAATAACAGAATAATGAAACAGTATGGAAACCCAAAAATAAACAATAAAGTAGCACAGGTATGGTGAGCAGGATAATGTACTGTAACACAGGTCTCCCAAGTACAGATCAAGTGTGTAGCTAGTCAGATATCAGGAGCATTATATTATTATGTTATTAAGACTTATCTGATTTGTATACATCGGTATGTGTCACATTCCACAAACCTCAGCAAGAGAGTAAGTTATTGAAAACTGATGGAGATCGACGAACCATATTTAGAATGGGTCCCGTACATGCCCGGGACAACGGTCAAGGAGTATTCAGTACTGAGCCGGAACGTACCGCTAGGTAACGGGACTTATTGTACGCACGAACAGGAATAGGATGTCACCGCTCCCACAGGAATAGGCCTAGGGGCTTATGGCACAACCGACAGGCAGGGGAGTAGGGTGCCAGTACACTCCACGGAAACACCTGATGGCCTCCAGGTAGAATCCAAGAATATGGCCGCGCGCGACACTATAAGACCATCATAAACATGAGACTATATCGGTACTCATCAGTTTCCCCACCCGGTGTAAGTTGTCTAATTATTACAATTATCCAGTGATAATGTCCACATGGTATACACAGTAATCCCATATTCATGGTTATCCAATTACGGGAATCAACAGGAGTATAGTATCAGGAGTCTCCCTTTTACAGGGTTTCAAGTATACAGGAGTTCAGGAGCACAGGAGTTCAGGAGTACCAAATGTCTGATAACAGTATAATAATCATGTCAAGTCCACGTAAATATGATAATCATGAATATGCAATATAATACAGGTGTCATGTGTAATAGTATCCAGTCAGGTGTCACAATATCCGGTCAAGTGTGTCAGTACCAGGTGATAGCATATGTCAAGTATCAAGTGATAGCATGTCAATTGTCAAGTGTCATATATCACGTGTCAGGTATCAGGTGTCAAGTGATAATATGTCAAGTACCAGTGTCAAGTGTCAGGATTAGGTGTCAAGTATAACATGTCAAGTACCGGTGTCAGATATCAAGTGTCAGAGATCAGGTGTCAAGTACAACATGTCAAGTACCGGTGTCAGATATTAAGTGTCAGGAATTAAGTATCAAGTGTAAACATATCAGTGTCAGGTAATTAACATGTCGGTAAGAGTCACAACATAATGTATCAGGTAATCATCCGGTCATGTAACATGGTACAGGAGAATAGTATAGATAAACATTTCAAACTCTTCACAACCGTATCTATAACAAGAATAATTTAATCTATTAATTAGCTATGCGAAGCCGAGCAAAACGGGAGCGTATCTAGGCATATCCATGCAAGTACAATTCCAGCTCAAGAGTTATAATAACGGTCAACAAGTATTCGTATATGTAGGCTGTCTAAAGATCATTAAAAGACAAGGCACTAAAAAGCAGAGTCCCAAGCTCCAGACGCAGGGCTAATAATAGCCATCAAAGCAGCGCCAAGGCGCGACGGTCGAAACCCGCGTCTCAGCATCACTGCGGCACCAAGGCGCGAGGGTCGAAACCCGCGTCTCAGCAACACTGCAGCACCAAGGCGCGCAGGTCGACACCCGCGTCATAGCCAGCACTGCAGCACCAAGGCGCGAGGGTCGAAGCCCGCGTCTCAGCCAACACTGCAGCACCAAGGCGCGCAGGTCGACACCCGCGTCATAGCCAGCACTGCAGCACCAAGGCGCGCAGGTCGAAACTCGCGTCTCAGCCAGCACTGCAGCACCAAGGCGCGAGGGTCGAAACCCGCGTCTCAGCAGCACTGCAGCACCAAGGCGCGCAGGTCGACACCCGCGTCATAGCCAACACTGCAGCACCAAGGCGCGAGGGTCGAAGCCCGCGTCTCAGCCAACACTGCAGCGCCAAGACGCGAGGGTCAAAACCCGCGTCTCAGTTATAACTTCCCTCGTTATGGGATCAATCACCACCCACATAATAAGGAAGTTAACCCCCATTGTGGAGTGTTTTTAGGGGGCACGTTCACCCCTGACACCTCTATAAATAGCCCCGTTGCTATGGAGAAGGGGTCGGTCAATTGGAGATCAGAGAAATCAAGGAGAAGAGCTTGACTTGAGAGCTTCCACAGAGAAGGAAAGAGAGTCCAACTCTTCAAGTAACTTGCTGCGTACAAGTCAATCTTTGCCTGCAATCTCTTTGAGATTCTTGGTCGACAGAGCTGTGTTACTCCGTCCGCCATCCGAAGAGAAGATCCCCAAAAGTTCCTGACGATCACCCGGTCAACGAAAAATAAGATTCACTTTCCATCGCCACCTGAAGAACCCAGCACTAAACAAAGGGGAGATTCAAGACTCAACATCTTCCCTCCCTTGTAGTCGGAGTATAAGTTTGTTGTAAATTTTCAATTGATTCAAGGAAACTTTACGCGAATTTTTCTACTCCGTACCAAACAAGAGATGGCGATTCCGCTAGGGACTACTTTCGTTACTGACGAACAAGTTGTGGCGACGTCCTCTACAAGGGGAAAATGGTCGAATCGCTCGTCGTAGAATTCGACCAGGCAAAGTATGAAGAGTTCCTCTCTTTCGGCTCCAAGAGCCAAAGGCCGCGCCTACCGCAGGGTCTCTACAGAGACTTTCCCCGAAATCCACTCTGAGCCTCTCTCAGAGGCAGCTGCTGTGAGGATGTTGTGGCCAATCACGTCATGCGTGACACCCGCGCCAACGTCTCTCAGGAGACCCGCGTGATCAAGTTCTCTGGTGTCCAGCCAATCCATCCTCTTCCTCAGCACCGTCGTCGTTGGTTTCTCTCAACCCCCACGACGTAACCAGAACGCTGAGCGCCGACAGAGGAGGCGTGTGCGTCAACTGCAAGTTGGAACAACTGATCGTCCAACTGAGGCAGGACGCAAGTTCAAACCGGCGTCTCTGCCGCACCACATCCGGCACGCGAAATCCGCGTTTGGCAGCCCAAACGTGAGGCACACCAAGTTGGCTCCTCTGAAGCCCTACTCCCAGACGCCAAGGCGAAACTCGCACGCCTTGTCAAGTACAAGAGGCACACGCCTCTAGGCGTGGGGCCCAGCAGCCCTGCATCTCTCAAGCGTCTCTGCCCTGACGCAATAATCAGCAACGCGATAGCCGCGTCTCTTCTCAGCAGAGACGCCAGATGCGCGTCCTGAAGCCACGACGCGAGAACCGCGTCTCTGAACCCTGCGTCCTAGCTGTACAGAGCAAGGATGCCTCCCGCCCTCGGCATTACGAGGCTAATCTCTTTGATCCTCCTCCACAGATCTGAGAGATTATTTGACGAAGAAAAGAAGTGCTAATCGAATCACTTCGTCATGTTACTGCGAACGGCTTATCACGATGCTCTCTGAGTGCCGTTGCAGTTCAGGTGCAAACCAGCAGTCTCTATTTAGACAGCTGACCTGATTCCCCGATCAGCTAAAAGGAGTCGTTCCCACAGGGGAGGGTCTTCTCTGACACTGAATATCCGAGCTCACTGCAAACATGGCGAGCAGGAGCAGGGAAAAACAACCTGCAATCAGTTCCGATGATGAGTCTGACACAGAACTGGAAGGAGTGTACCGACACACTCGCACCCGGACCAGGGCAATCCCCCCGATTGACTACAATGCTCTAGCCCGGGGCATTGAGGTGAATGACTCGCATTCCGCTATTGCAGAGTCACAGGCTTCAAACTCTTCTATAGAGAAAGAGGCCTTTATATACATGACCAGCACTCCTGAGGAGACCGCCAGGCGCTTGGAGCAGTAAGCCCAGATCCAGAGGGAACAATTAGAGATGATTCGTGCTCAATAAGAATCCATCGATTCCCTCAAGCAGATGTTGGCACAGTTGCTTGAAGACAAGAGGAAGTCAACCAACAAAACCTCCTCTAAAAAGTCTAAAGGCAAACGAAAAGAGGGAGAAAGCTCATCTTCTGTACGTATAGAAGAGAAAGAGCATCCTACCTCTGGTTCGTCCAAATTCTCGTCGCAAGGAAAAGACGACCGAGACCAGGAAAAGATTCATTCTAGAAGAATGAATCAATTGGAGCAACGTTTGGAGGCCCTTACCAACCGAAAAGGCTTGCAAGAAGCAGGGGGTGGTCCGATCATATCCGACCGAGTGGGACCTTGTTCCATACCCTCCCAAGTTCAAGGCTCCGACCCTCCAAGCATTCGATGGGAAAGGTTCACCGAACCAACATATCTACTACTTTAAATCTCAAACAGGGAATGTGGTAGATAACGATGCCATCCTGGCACGTTTGTTCATCGGCACCTTAAAAGGGCTCGCCTTTGAATGGTTCATGAAGCTCCCAGAAGGCTCCATTAAGAATTGGGGTGATTTGGAGAAGCTCTTCCTAACGCGCTTCTTTGAAGATGACTCGGAGGTCAACATGCCTACCCTTTTAGCCACCAAGCAGCGAAAGGGAGAGTCCGTTTAGTCTTTCGTAGAAAGATTTCGGAACGTAGCACTCCGATGTCCGAGCGGTATGACCCAGGTCACCGTGGTGGAAACATGCCGCCATAATCTACAAACCTCACTCCTCGCCCAAATAGGAGTCGCCGAAAGCCGCATCTGGAAGCAGATCCAACAAGGTAAACAGGCTGAAGAAATTGTCGCCCGGTCAGGGCAGAGGAAAATAAACCCCGACCTGAGAGGTCAACAAGGCGTGCGCCAGACACACCCCTCCAAGCGAAAATGAAGGATAACTTGGCGACAGGGACCAAATCTCCGTCAACCTCAACCGGTCAAGGGAAGTAGCTCTTCAAGCCAACCACGCGCCAGCAAGCAGTATTCCTTCAAGGATGAACATGTCGACTCGCTCTTCAAATTACTCAATAAGAGCAACAGACTGAAGCTTCCTGAAGCTAGGCGCCCTGAAGAAGTCGGTAAAACCGATAATCCCAACTACTGCATGTATCACAGGATGTTGCGACACCCCACCAAGAGCTGTTACGTCTTCAAGGACATCCTTCAGGCCCTGATTGACTCGGAGGTATTAAAACTCCGTCCAGAGCAGAAGAAGGTGGCGGCCAATATGACGTCATTCCTCCAGTTTGGAAGACAACCTCAACACCCTCTGGAGTAGTCCCTGTCCCAAGAGGAGAGCTGAGAATGGTCAACACAGACCCTCACCAACAGCAAGAGAAGGGCCTGGTACCCGTTTTCACACCTCGGGGAGAAGTCATGTGGGTTCATCCTGACCTTGTGGATGGCCAGCAATGGACCACTGTGACCAGCAGAAAGTTCAAAGGCAAAACTAAAGCTTCATCCTGTAATGTGGTATGTGCCTCTTCTCGGGAAGCAGAGACTGATGTTCCCTCACTGACTGATTCAGAAGAGGAAACGTTAGCTCTGGCCACAGAACCCAACCAACTTGTCGCGAAAACCCGTTCGGGTCAGTCATATTTGAAAAAGTATGACGAAATGGCGGTAACTCCTCCAAAACCCGCTGCAGAGTCAGCCAAGCCTTCCACGAAACCACCCGTGGAGAAACAGAAAGAGCTTCGGTTCTCCAGAGTCCTCTCAAAAGACATCGCAGAAGGATCCGCAGCGCCTTACCGCTTCGATGTCCTGACTCAACTGGCCAATATCCCGGCTCGAATTACTCTTTATGAGCTCCTCAGACTATCGAAGTCAACCAGAGAAGCTCTGCAAGAGGCCCTAGCTAATGCTGAGGTGTTCATGACCCAGGTACCAATCGAACCAAAGGAGGAAGATGTAGAGGATTGCCTCCATACCTCCCAAAATATTCCCTGCATCACCTTCACGGCAGATGATATGCAAGTCAAAGGGAAACATGATCGACCCCTTTACTTCGCAGGGTATATTGGATCATCTGAGGTGAACCGCATTCAGGTATATCCCGGGTCCGCATTGAGCATTATGCCTCGCCGGGTCATGCAACATCTAGGGTTCTTACTCACCGTTTGAGCGCCACCCAGACTACTATTTATGGTTCAATGCCAATAGTACCCGTCCAATGGGGAAGGTCAAGCTCAAATGCCAGATTGGGGACCTAAGGTCGGAGGTGACATGCTACGTGATAGATGCTGACACCTCTACAATTTGCTGTTGGGACGACCATGGATTCATCACAATTCTATCGTTCCCTCTACTCTCCACCAAGTCATGAAATACATCGACGGGAGTGGAAAAGTGCGAACTTTGATTGCCGAAAGGCATCCGTTCAAGGGAGTTGAGAATTATTTCACAGATTCTCTCCTGTATCAGGACTCTGTGGAAATAGATGAAATCCCGCAACCAGAGGAGCCCGACTCTGGTAATGAAGCCGACACCGAGCCAGAAAAAGAAGAGGCATGTGGGAACTAGATCCACTTGTAACGGGCATTAATAAGCTCAATGTTGATAATACCACCGATGATGTAAGCGGATGGTATATTAATGAAGAATTAGATTTGGCGTATTTCTCTGTATTCGCTTCTGATTCAGTGCCGTCGGACACTAGTACCGAGGTGGATGATGATCTCTGGTCGGCAATGGATGCTTTGACATTATTGCATGTACCAGTGAAGTCGTCCTTCGAAACGCACCGAGATGCTGGTAATGCGCAAGAATCCATATTCATGGTTCCAGCGAGACGGAAAAGCCAAAGACCAATTCTTTTGGACGAATTGAATCTGAACCAATGACCTGTGAAGAATCAGAAGGCGAGGAGGAATCCCCTCAGTTCGGTCACTATGAGCCAAAGGCACTCAGAATGATGGAAAGCATGGGGTATGATCTGACGAATGGTCCAGGGTTAAATTTTAGCAAAGGAAGGAGAACACTACTCCGATCTTTTGTACCAAAAGAGAAAACCCTGATTATTATCATCAGACTCGCAGGGGGGTTGGGCTATATATCAACTCCGATCCCATCGGCTTCTGAGTCTGAAGAGTCATTATGCCATGATTACTCATCGGGCATGTCATCGTGAGAGTCAGATGTTAGTGTCGGCAACATCTTCAGAGAACTTTCAGTGAATATGTTTCAACAAGCCACCTGGAAGACAAAGATGAAGAGGTAATACAATCCGATACAGATCCTTGAATCCACACTTAACAATCTTTGGGATACTCGCTTTGAACAGCGCGAGCCACCCACAGAAGATAAGGTTGTTCAGATCAATCTAGGAGATGAGGCTAATCCTAAGCCCATCTTTATAAGTGAAGGTCTGTCACCTTCGGAGAAAAAGGATCTAATATCTCTTGTGCAAGAATATATAGATGTATTTGCCTGGAATTACGAGGACATGCCTGGACTTGATCCTCAAGTGGCTATGCATCGCCTCAACATAATACGGACGTAAAGCCTGTCAAACAACAACAGCGACGGTTTCGTCCAGAAATAATGGAGGCAATTCAATCAGAAGTCAGAAAGCTTATAAACTCTAGCTTCATTAGGAAGAACAACATCCTGATTGGGTAGCCAACATCGTCCCCGTTGCTAAAAAGAACGGAAAGATCCGAATCTGCATTGATTTTGATGATCTAAACGAGGCCTGTCCTAAGGATGAATTCCCACTGCCAATCACAGATGTCATGATTGACAACACATGTGGATTCGAGCGAATGTCCTTCATAGATGGATTCTCAGGATATAATCAAATCAAAATGTATCCTGATGATGAAAAGCATACCTCTTTCAGGACACCACTGGGGTATACTGTTACACCGTCATGCCCTTCGGACTGAAGAATGCAGGGGCAACATATCAAAGGGCCATGATGCCATTTTCCATAAACACATGCGCAAAACGGTGGAATGCTATGTTGACGACATCGCAGTAAAAAGCCGCGCTAAAGTGATCATATAACTGATCTAAAGGTTGTCTTCGACATCATGCGGGCCCATCAATTGAAGTGAACCCCACCAAGTCCTTCCTGGGGGTGGCCAGTGGAAAATTCCTAGGGTTTGTAGTGACCTCTACGGGGATTCATTTGGACCCAGAAAAGGTTCGCGCTATCCAGGAGATGCAACCTCCGAGAAACCTCAAGGAGCTCAGGGGATTGCAAGGACGATTGGCGTACATCCGAAGGTTTATCTCAAATCTCTCCGGAAGATGCCAACCCTTTTCCAAATTAATGAAGAAAGGTGTTTCGTTCATTTGGGACAGCGCTTGCCAGCAAGCATTTGAGGAAATTAAACAGTACCTCACACAACCACCAGTCCTTGCAGCTCCGGTGTCTGGAAAACCTTTCCTGATATACGTCCGAGCGATGGATCATTCTTTAGGAGCTCTACTAGCTCAGAATGATGATGAAGGACGAGAGCAAGCAATCTACTATTTGAGTAGAACGATGATCGGAGCCGTGCATCGGTACAAACCCGATCGAGAAGGAATGTTTGGCATTGGTGTTTGCTATTCAGAAAATGCGACACTATTTGGTAGGCCAAACTATAAACGTCATATCAAAAGTCAAACCCCTGAGGTTACTTATGACAAAGCCTTCATTGTTAAATGGTCGATTGGCAAAATGGGCCCATATGCTATCCCAATATGAAATGCACTTTTACCACAAAAGGTCATTAAAGGACAAGCGGTGGCGGATTTTCTAGCTGAGCATCCAGATCCGAGGGCAGCCAAACTTTACGAGGATCTCCCAGACGAGGTCGCTGAAGCCTGCCAGACTCAGACATCCTTCGAAGGCAAGTGTGGCAACTTTTCTTTGACGATGCATCGAGGACAAGCCCAAAAGGACATATAGTGGCAGGAGTAGGAGTAGTACTCGTTTCCCACAGAACTATGTGATTCCTCGAGCTGTCTCGTTAATCGAGCCTTGTTCCAACAATGTAGCAGAATACAATGCCCTCTTGATTGGAATGCAGCTCGCCGATGAGATTGGCGTTAAACATCTCGAGGCATATGGTGACTCTAAGCTCATCGTCAGCCAAGTTCGCGGGGAGTACGAAGTCAGACATGAAGATCTAGTACCCTATTACAACGCAACTGTCTACATGGCCAAGAGGGTTCACCAACTTTTACATTGACCATGTACCACGCAAACAAAATGCGCATGCAGATGCACTGGCGTCTCTCGCTGCCTCTTTAGCCCTTCCAGCCGGAGCAGTGGAGAAGATATTTGTCCACAGCCACGACCTGTATTGTCCGAGAATTTCTCTTGAAGACAACATGGAGCCAACAGGAGATTGTCAAGACAAGAAGCTCTTGAGTTGTCAACCGGTCCAGAATCTAGAGACTGGCGATTCCCTTACATTGATTATGTCTTGTATGGCATCCTGCCTGAGGACACCAAAGAAGCGGCTGCCATTCGAAGGAAAGCCCCCAAATTCTACTATAATGCGATTACGCGAACATTGTATCGTAGATCGCATGACGGGATCTTGCTTCGCTACCTTTCACTAAAAGAGGCACAGGAGGTATTGAAAAGAAGCCCATGATGGCACGTGTGGAGCCCATCAGCCTGGTCCAAAACTTGCACATCGACTCCAAAGGTTGGGATATATTGGCCTAAGATGATCGCTGACGCCATCGCTTATGCCAAAAGATGTCACGCCTGTCAAGTACATGGCGATTTCATCCATCAAGCTCCAGAATACCTTCACTCTACGGCCTCTACTTGGCCGTTTGAGATGTGGGGGATGGATGTAGTTGGCCCTATTAGCCCACCGTCCTCAAAAGGACATCGGTTTATCTTAGCTATAACCGATTATTTCTTCAAATGGGCTGAGGCCATTCCTTTGAAGGAGGTGAAGTCATCTGACGTGATCAAATTTGTCAAACATCACGTCATTTACCGTTTGGGGTACCTCGGCGAATTGTCTATGACAATGGACCCCAGTTCGTCAGTCAGGCTTTCCAGAGGTTCTGCGCTAAGTTCAGAATCCAGAGTGTGTCCTCAACGGCATACTACCCTGCCGCCAATGGTCTCGCAGAAGCTTTCAACAAGACCATCGGCAAACTTCTCAAGAAATTCGTCTCAAAAAGTCAACGTGACTGGGACGACAAGCTAGGTGAATGCTTATGGGCCTATCGCATAATGTTCGAACCCCGACTAAAGCTACGCCATTTTCTTGGTATACGGGTGTGAAGCCGTGCTTCCACTGGAAATCCAAATTCCGTCTCTACGCGTCGCCTTTGTTGGCCCAAAGGCCTTCCACTCTAGTTTTGATGATGATAACTCATGTAGTTATGTGTACTAATTATCTTGTGATGTTTAAGTTTCAGATCATTAATCAAGATATTAGTTGGTGAAAGCTTCCACACATCTTTCACATGTTGATTCAAGAGCCCGAGCGTCAAAGATCATACATTGCACTTGCTCGGTGAATCAAGAGTTTTTGGATCGAGCCGTCTTGGAGATTGCGCTCTAGCTTGGAGATTGCGCTCTACAAGAAGACTTAGGTATCCCTAATTTAGTTTGTGTTTAGATCCTAATTGTAAAGATTAGATTAGTATGATATGCTCAAGTTCACAATACACACACATAAATTCAATATGTTGGTTTTTTGATTGAATCGGTTCGGATTTCAAATACATATATCGGGTTTTGGATTTGAACTAGTTTTAGTTCTACAGATCTGCTTGACACCCTTCTATAGTTATTATCATAAGTTTTTATTTTTATAATCAAATAACATGATTTAACTTGCATTTCAAAGATAACTTTTAGATCTATTTTCTTATGTAATAACCATTTTCAGATTCTAATTTTAAAGTTATCAAATATTTGGTTGAAATCTGTTCTTGTTCTGAAAACAGGTTACAGTTTCTGTTTTGACACCTGTCAGTATTTTATTGATAACTTTCGCATCCTAACTGATATTGAGTTGATTTCAGATGCATTAGAAAGATAACTTAAAGATCTACAAATCATTGCTATATACCGTTTTATGAATTCGAACGTTTTAAGCCTGAAAAATGTGCTCCAATATGACCTATTCTGTTGACATCCAGGCTGGGCCGGTCGACAGGTCCGGTCGACCGTGCCTTATGGACGGTCGACCGGCCGGTCGACCGGACGTGCACAAAAACGTGCACGTCGGCTGTTTCTGTAGACGGTCGACCGTGCCGGTCGACCGACTGAGAGCAGTTGCTCTCTGTTTGTTTCGGTCGACCGGGGCGGTCGACCGGCAGCTGTCAACGGTCAGAATTTGACCGTTGCGCGGTCGACCGGGCCGGTCGACCGTAGGGTATTTCTAGCAAAAGTTCTGTCAACGGCTATTTTTCTGAAATTGCCTATAAATAATACCCATTTGAAAGAGTTTTTCTCTAAGATTTTTTGTGCGAATTTTTCCTGATTCTCTGGTGTTTTCAAAGCAATCAAAAGAAGTTTTTGTGCTTGATTTGAACAATCTATTTTGGTATTTGATTAGGGTTTGGAAATATCAAAGAAAGGGTGTTTGGGAAAAGCTTGTGATTGAACTACTCTATATTGTTTCTTGATTTTTTCCCAAGGATTTTCTTTGTGATTTCTGATTTCCATTCCTTTGGTTTTCTCCACACTTGAGCAAAAATCTAACAATCTATATCTATAGGTTATTTGTGTGGAAGAAGAAGTTGTTTGTGGTTGTTGTTGTGACCACCAAGTGTAACCCAATCTTTTCTAAGCTTTGTGCTTTGGTTGTATCCCTCTAGTTGAGAGGTGATCCTTGTATTGGTTGGTGATGGGAGAGTTTGTGTATTGTTGGGAGTTTGCCTCAAGGAGGAGGTTGTGATTGTTGGAGTTTGCCTCAAGGAGAAGGTTGTGTTTGTTGGCTTGGAGTGTGCCTCAAGAAGGAGGTTGTATTTGTAAAGAGAGGAGTTGGGTACTCCTTGTGAGAGTTCTTTGTGGACTAGCTAGTGGATTAGAAATCCTTCGTGTGTCGAAGGCGGGGATGTAGAGCTGGGTGCTCGAACCTCGAAACATATCTCTTTATTTGCGCTTGATCCATTGACTCTCTCTCTATCTCTCTCTCTTTACTTTGTGCCTTGCATTTCTACTTATTTTGCTCATTCATATTGCTTGGCTTGGTTGTGTGTGCATCACTTGTTGATCACACTTGAGTGTATTTGCTTTAAGTTTTTAAATTCCGCATTTAGTTCATAGATTAGCATTGTCACCTATTCACCCCCCCTCTAGGTGACTTTTCAATTGGTATCAGAGCTAGCGCTCCTGATATTTAGGTTTAACCACCTAGGAGTGTTGATCTTGGATTGCTAATCTTCATTTGCATCTCATTTGCACTCTTACTAGTTGGCTCTCATGGCTAGCCCTCCTATGTTGACCATTCTAGACTTGACTCTTGGAAAGTTAACATGACTAGATATTTAAAAACACTAGGTCATCTAGTTTATCAAGCCATCACCATAGAAGCCCTCCCAAATACTAGTAAGCATAAGAAGGCAATGCACTTGCACTTCAAATACTTAGAGCATCTTTGATAATAATCTCTTACTTGTTTTTGATAGTTTTAACTCGGCTTTTGCAGTTTGGAGCGTCTTGACATCTCCGGAGCTTCCAAGGATCATCAACAATATGAGGAGATCTAGGAGAGATGTATCCGAAGAGCCTTGTTTCATGGCATATGGGAATGGACTCCCATGAGGTACAATCGGAATCTCAAATACATGAAGATCTTAGCTCTTATTGCCATGGATGTTTTGAGGTTCAAAATTTTAAATGTGAACTTGCTTCTAAGCTTGAAAAATTCTTGGAAAAACATAACTCTTTGAAAGAAAAACATTTTGATTACAAAAAGAAATGAAGGATTTATGCTCTACTTTTGAAACCGTTTTGCAAGAGAAGGAAGAGATCACTAGTGAATGTGACTCACTAAGATGTCAACTAGACATTGCTTTAAAAGAAATTGAAGTTTAAAGGCAAAAATGATTGTGATGATATTTTGGAGCACATGAGATTTTATCCTCAAGATGGATCTGTTTTTAAAGAAAATCTTACTTTGAAAAAATAAAATTGATTCAATTACAAAAGAATTGGATTTGGTTTTAATCAAAAATAAATCTTTGCAAAATGATATTGATATCATGTTTGCCATGCTGTGTAGCTTCTACATCTTGCACACCTTTGCATGCTCCACTTTGTCTTCTAGCATAGAAAATGATATAAATAATTTGAAGAAAAGTGTTGATTGTTTGGGCTCCACCTTGAGCCATTGTGCCATGAATCACACACGTTGGAAACCTTGATTCGCAAGAAACAAGTTCCAACCTTGCATGCACACCCATCTAGGCATACACATGCTTCTCATGATCACCATCATCATATGTATGCTCACGTGTACACTTGTACACATTGTGGTCGAAAAGGCCACCTTGCTAGATTTTGTTATGATCGCATTTATCATGAAAATTTAGCAACTAATTTTGTTTGGGTGAGAAAGAAACTAACCCCGTGGACCCACTAGAAAATGGGTACCAAAAATCACCTCTTTGGCTTTTGATGTAGGTGGGAGCTCTCGCATCACGTGAGAGTGGAGGTACCTTGAGGTGGATGCGTTCCGAGCTTGAATGAGAACTATTTGGATGCTTCACTCTCAAGAGATTAGGTGGAGATGACCACCATGTTTTGGAGAACTAGAGATGCACCTTCATTGGTTTTGGTATCATTCTCTAACTCCCATTTATTATTTACATGCTTTTTAGATCATTCATTTATAGCATGTTGTGTTTTGATAATTATGCCTTGTTCATTAGACTTGAGATATACATGTTTAGTTACTTGAGCACCATGTTTCATATGGATCTATATTTAGTGTTCACTTCTTGTTTAAGCTAACATGTATGCCCTAGATCTAATGCACATGCATATGCATAATGATCATATGATGTTCATGATTCCATGATTTTTGTTTAGATGATTATATGGATGTTTGTGATATATCTTGTGTGCATTTCATCATTGCACTTTATTCATTCTTTGTTCGATCTATTCTCATACAACAAGGTTGCATTGCGCACCTCTAACCCATTCAAGGGGAATCAGGAGGAAGGAGTTCAGAACCCTTCACGGGGTATACGGCTCTTAGTCTTGTTTGAGAGATCGTTGCATCATACATCCATCTTAGTTTTAAAAGGTCATTAATACTTCATATTTTTGATTAATATGATCATATTGATTTCTGACCCATTTTATGCCTCATGATTTGATTACTTGCTTGAATGTTAGTTTTCATTAAGATTAGGATTTATACTTGTACAACTAGTGAGCTACAAATAGACCTTTATATATTTGTGCTTGAACGCTCATTTGTAGTCATTTGATGTACTAGTATAGTCTAGTTTTGATGATTCATGCATTTGACTTGTATTCCTCATTTTTAATGTGTTTCTATGATCTTGTGGTTGACTTCATGTATATGTCTATCTTGTCCAATATTGTTTATACATATACATCCTTGAGCCACGTGCCTTCATGCATATACTTTTGTGGACTCTTCATGTTTGGGATATGTATGTATACTTTAGTTTGTACATGACATACATATGCCTTGAAGTTTAAATCATTATGATGATTTCCATGTTTGATTGTGATTTCAATTGATATGATGATTTCAATAAATTACATGATTCACTATTATATCAAGATTTGATAATTTCTATATTAAGCTTAATTGTCCATTTTCATGATGAAATGTATTTCACATTACACTTGTTCACTCACTTTATTATGTTTCTCATGATTGTGTTTTTCATGAGTATGATATGAGCTTTATGGACTTTGAGTGTTTAGTGATCTTGTGATTTTCATGTTTCATGAAAAATCCTTTTTGTTTTATCTTGAAGGATTTCTACTAGTTCTCAATTTTTCATAAACTAGTTGGTATTCTTCAATTGGTAGAGACTTTCAAACATACTATATTGTTCAAATCATTTTTTTGAAAACTCCTACCATCTATGGACGGTTGGATGGGAGATCATGTTCTTGAATGCTTTATAATGAAAATCCTTTTTATCTTGAACCATGATTGGGTGGTAGTTGATATGAGATATACACTTGATCTTATTGTTGTTTCAATTGGTATCATTGAACTCTTTCAATTGGTATCAATATGACATCTTTTTGTATACTCATATATGTTTGTATTTTATATATGTATGCTTGCACTTCATATAGTATCAAATTTCAATTGATATCTATCTTTGACATACATATATAGATGATTTATTCGTGCTTCAAGATATCACAAATTTTGTTTATGCTTAGCTTGATCTTTTCAAATTGAAACAATGTTAAAGCAAATTTCAATTGATTTAATTTTCAATTGGTATCTTATTTCAAGCATATGCATATTTTCATTTGGTATTTCATAAAGGGGGAGAAACTAGTATTTTATTTTTTTAATTGGCATCTTATCTCTCATTGATATTTTGTTTGGTATTCCACTCCCTTGCTTTATGATAGAAATAAAGATTTCATTTGGCAAAGAATAATTGTTTCATTTGGTATCAAGACTTTTTTAGGAATTCAAAATTAGTATTGTTTAATTCCAAAATTGTATCTAGTTTGTTTGTTTACAATTGGTAGGTTATTTGTTTACTTACTAATTGGTATCAAGATTTTTTATTTTATTTGTGTTTTCAATTGGTATATTTCTCGTTTTTTATTCAATTGATTTGTTGTTTTTCAATTGGTATCTATATACACTCCATTGTCACATTTTTTTTTGTATCATATTTGATTTAACCCTTTACTAGTTCTTTGCTTTGAACAAAAAGGGGAGAAAAATTTATTTTTACTTTTATTTTTAACCCTTTTTGATGATTGACAAAGGGGGAGAAGAATTTGAGTTTTATATGCATATTTGTGTTTGCATATAGTTTACATTTGATGAAAAGAAGCCTTGTTTATATGCATGTCTATGCATGTTTTTATGTGCATGTTTTATGTTTCATTTTATTTTTTTTATTGATATCAAGAGCATGTTTTGATATTGTTTTAAATACATATAATTCATTGCATATCTTATATGTTTTATTGTTATGCATGAGTTAAGGGGGAGCTTCTTTGAATCTTTACTTTAATCCATGCATATATAACTCCATGAGTTTTGTCATCATCAAAAAGGGGGAGATTGTTGGCCCAAAGGCCTTCCACTCTAGTTTTGATGATGATTAACTCATGTAGTTATGTGTACTAATTATCTTGTGATGTTTAAGTTTCAGATCATTAATCAAGATATTAGTTGGTGAAAGCTTCCACACATCTTTTATTTGTTGATTCAAGAGCCCGAGTGTCATAGATCATACATTGCAACTTGCTCGGTGAATCAAGAGTGTTTGGGATCGAGCCGACTTGGAGATTGCGCTCTAGCTTGGAGATTGCGCTCTACAAGAAGACTTAGGTATCCATAGTTTTAGTTTTAAGTTTAGATCCTAATTGTAAAGATTAGAATAGTATGATAAGCTCAAGTTCACAACACACACCTTTCATGTTTTGATTTTCGATTTTAGGTTTAACCGATCTTGGTTTTCATGAATAGATTTTTATCAAAACAAGTTTACATGGTTTATGTATATTAGATTTGTTCTATATACATGCATGCTTCAATTGTTTAGACAAACTTTTTGATAATCTATTCCATGTGTTTTATGTTTTGGTATTTACAACAAAACATATTTTTGGACTTAATGACAAAAATCATGATATATATATGTTTCTTGTATATTGAATTTCTATTCATATACAATATGCTTTAAGTTTTTAAATTCCGCATTTAGTTCATAGATTAGCATTGTCACCTATTCACCCCCCCTCTAGGTGACTTTTCAGAATGTAGCAAATATGAGGGCTTCTGGGCTCTGCTCTCTAGAGCAGAGTCTAGGGCCACTTATATGTCCACTGTAACAAAATTTTCTTATTAAACTTGTACACCAAGAACAAAGAAAGTTAACCAACCAAATATAAATCTAAAAGAGAATAACTTACCGTCACTTCCCAGCAACGGTACCAAAATTTGATTGATGTTTACCTGCACACAAAAATATAGAATTTCAGAACTTAATAATAAAGAGTGCAAGTACTCAATTCTACCGCTATAGCAAGCAAGTTGCTATGCAGATCGTGATCCGTAAGAGGGACTAGCGATGGAAGCTTTTTTTCGCAAGTTCTCTTTTAAGTTACAATCAATAGTTAAAGATCTTCTTTAGTTCTTTAAAAAAAGAAAAATAGGTTAAAGTTAAGTTAAAAAGAAAGTGGTAGATTAAGAAGGTGGAGAAAATGAAAAATCGATTTATACAGAAATTAAAAAAAGTGATAAAAGAGTTGGGAGATTGTGGTGTTGGTGATCTAAACTAAAAGTTAAAAGAAAAGAAACTAAAAATTACTTACCTCTTCAGTGCTCATATACCTTAGATCCGTAGCTACGACTTACCTAGTCTTTGAAGGCGATCAAGCATGGTGTGTAAGATCTTTCCCATTCCTGATCTACACTATGAATAAAAGGGCAAGCTAAACTAATAAAGAATGGTTGTTCATCACCATAGGCCATCAAGGGCACTTGTAATGACAAAGCAGTCTCAAGGCTATCGGATTCACTTGGATTGCAACACATCAGAGAAGAGTAAACGAAAATAAGAGTAAAGAAGAAAATAACTTCGATTCGATTCAAATAATAATGAAGAAAAGACTTACTTACACCGGTGTCACCTTCAGCACAAGCTTGCTCTCATTCCTCCATGAAACTCGTATCTCCTCTCAGTTAAAGAAAAGTAAAAATTACATAAAAGAAAAATAAAAATCTACACTAAAAAGAATGAAAAACTGGCCTAAAATCTAACTCTGCTTCATCGTTCTCTTTTTCAGTACAAAACCTGCCTTTTATAGGGCAAAACCCAGAGGGGAGAGGAGTGAGGAGATAAGGGGAGCAAACGCTCCCCTTATCTCCACCAAACGGCCGTGGATCCGTGGCCTGGATGTGGCCAAGGGCTATGAATGTCGTGTGATGTGGCCCCCTTTTGTCCGGCTGGATTTGCTGTTTCAGCTCCTGGATTTGACAAAACGGCCTTTGATCTCTGGTTTTAACTGATTGATTTGGGAAGATTTATTTTAACTGATTTTAATATCTCTGATTTGTCATAATCTGCCCTGATTTTCTGATTTCGAATTAATTCTGAATTAAATCATAATTTAGATGAGCTTTTGGACTCGTTTCTATTTCCTTTCCTCTAGCAATCGGCCTGGATATAAATTAGACAATAATTAAGATTAAAAGTAGAGTTTATTATATAATAAGTATGAGAATGTGATAATAAATGCAGTATATGTGACCGATCAATGCCTAAGCAGCAGTTTTAGGTACTCTTCTTCTTAATCATTTCTTTTCTTCCTGAATGATGGCTTATCTATCGTGATGATTGTCAAAAAGTAAGAGAGAGTTTAGAAAAGTGTTATCTGATGTTCGGAAGTGTATTTTTTGGCTTTCACAATTTAACCGCAATAGCTAGTGGTTTAAGCAGGTCAAATCCACAGGAAAATGCAAGCGTTTAGGTAAGTTCTAAAAGCAATCTTCCTTTAAGAAGAAGATAGAAAAAAAAGTGTTTGTTTGATTGGTGGTTTTTTAAAACTAAGTAAAAAAAACTTAATTAGATGTTTTTTGGGTTATAAGAAAGATCACAACTTACTAATCTACCACTACTAACATGCTATGTTTAAACGATAATCGCTTCACTTTGGATCATAAGTAATTCTATCGACGAGTTCGCATAAGAATCAAGTAAGACAAATAAGACAAAAGATTAATCCTACTTGAAATAACACTATGTCAAAATCTAACATTAACTATCAAGATTTTTAATCAAGCTTATAGTAAGAAAAACTCTTGACTAGTATTAACAAATAATTGATCTAATTACCCATCCTCATGTACCTTCAAAAATACTCGCTATTCGCAAGGCTTGGATTAGGCATACCAATGATTCAATCAGTTTATCTATTTAAACATTAGATACTAGAGGCGGTTTAGATTAGCAAGCTATGAAGATAGTTTAATTACTCATAATTGAATCAAAACTAAGCATATTTTATGGAATAAATGATTGCATAAGTTAAGTAAGAAAGTAAATAAAGGACAAGATTAAGGAGAGGAATTGAAAAATCTTTGTTTTGATCTGTCACTTCAAGTGCAATAGCCTCCTCTTTCTCACAAAATCTCTCTTTTTCTAAAGCCTAGAAAGTAAAAACTAAATTTCAGAGGAAAAAAACAAAAAAAAAAACCTAATGCTTTGATCTCTGAGATACTTCTTTTCTTTTGCTCTGGCTCTCTGTATTTATAGTAAAAATATTGGATAGACTCTCGGTCAAACTTGTACACCCAATCACTAATCATGCGGCCAGAAGATAACCGCGTTTCAGCAGCATAAAGAGAAAGGCGCAACAATCGTATGGTGGCTAAGGCTGCATTTTAGGCTCTGACTTCATCTCGACCATCTATTATGAAATATATCTTCAGAACTTGAATTTGAATTATGGATATTAAGATAATATCTCTTTTCCTTGACTTGGAGAGCTAGCTATTATTATTATTTTCAAATTTAATTTGAATTCTCTCCTTATCTCCAAACTTGATTTGACTTATCTTAAAATTTTTGTTGGATTTTTCGGTTTTGGGCTTCTTTCTTCTCTTCTTTTATTTATAGAGACATGCATATCCTAAGCAAAAATAGGATTAAATAGCAATATTTTATAAAAAATAAATGTGAGAATATGATAAATAATATGCATATTTGATGAGCAATCACACCCTCACACCTATCTTTTGTTCGCCCTCGAGTAAAACAAATGAAAAGAAAAACTAAATTAATTCTAACATAACTTACTTTCATAAAAATCATGATTACATTTAGCACGTGCAATAAACCATTAAATCTCTAGGTTACCCATAGAGGACGAGTTTTCTCTCGTGAGAGTTTTCAGTAGATTGCAGCCACAAAATTCATAAAAAAAGAAAAATAAATGTAAGTATTTGAGAAAATTCCTTTTTAAGATATAGAAGAAAATTTTGACAATTTTTTGCAAAAACTTGAGAAATTTATAAGTCATAGGTTCACTAAATTTGTTCAGTCCTAGACCTAGTTTATATCCAAAAACTTTAATCATTAAAGCTAAGAATTAAAACTGTATTTCTCATCTAGTCTATTATTTTACCCGAAGTCATATGCACTTTGTGACCGTGAAATTTTTTGTTTGGAATTTTTCAACTCCAACTCTTATGCCTTATTATATATATTTTTATGTTGATATTCTTTACTTTATTAGGCTTTCTAATTTGCCCATGTAACGAGTCTCTGGTCGGTGACTCCCAAACCGGATGGTCTCAGGGCACCGGTTGAGAAACACCCTTAGACTTAAGGACTCGAGCAAATAAGGGCACAAATTTAAGGATTTTACTTATAAGATGGATCCCTTTTAGGCGTGAACACTGATGCTTTATGAGGCATAAATACCTAACTTAATTAGAGTATTTTTATAATAATTTTTTTAATAAGACATAAGAATCTTTGTTGTTGAACTCTAAGTGTGTGAGTGTATAAAGAAGACATTTTATCAAGGTAAAAAATCAAGACTAAAATACTTTTCTAATTTTTCTTCTTAAACTTAGAAATCAAACAAATAATCTTATTTTGACCAAGTATAAAAAAATCCTAATTTTGATTATCCTATTCCTTAAAATTAACTTAATTTTTGTACAAAAAAATCAAATATTGTTCTCAATTTAAAATTTTATATATTTTCTATATTTTATTTTTGTTATTTTTTATGTTAAATGTTAATGCTCCTCCTCTTCACCTATCTCATGCATTGTCCCCACTGTATGAAAGAAATATATAGATGCATGAAATAAAATGTAAAAAAAGGTGATGTTACCAATACACCGGGTCGAATGGACCTACGTCGTCTCATTAACCAGTACCGTTTCAAAGAAAGGTTTAAGGCATTGACCATTTACTTTAAAGTCATTCCCGTTCTTGGAGTCATTGACTCTACAGCAAAGTGTCTGAACACGGTTTTCACAATGAATGACCTAGTCCATCTTGACTTTACTTTTTCTGGAAAGAGATGAAGCTTAGAATTATAGAGTAAGACATTTTGTCTAGGAATAAAGATTTTCCTTGTGATAAATTCATCATGAAAGATCTTAACCTTATTTTTCATGATTTTTGCATTTTCATAGGCCTCATTCCTTAACTCCTTAAGTTCGGAAATTTACAATTTTCAAAGGGCACCAGCCTTGTCTAAATCAAAGTTTAGTTGTTTTATTGATCATAAGACCTGGTGCTCTAACTCAACAGATAGGTGGCAAGCCTTTTCAATGACTAACCTATGAGAATACATCATTAGATGTTGGCCCAGAGGCCCTTCACCTTAGTTTTGATGATGACTAACTTATAAAGGTTAGTTTACTAATGATCTTGTTTTTAATAAGTTTCAGATATTGATCAAGATTTTAGTAGTTTTTAGCTTCAATAAAGAATTCAAAGTCAAGTTTTGAAGCTAACACATGATGATTCAAGAGCTCGCGCGTCAAGATCGCATCTAGCACTTAAGTTGGAGTCAACCTCATTTGGATCGAGTCATCTTGAAGAAGGAGCTCTACGAAAAAGACCTTGATCTAGGTTTGTTTAGTTGTGTTTATAGTGTTTAGATCTTGTGTACAGATGATTAGTTTTGATATGCTCAAGTTCACACACACACAAAAGTTCAAAAGTTTATTGGTTTTGGTTTAACCGTTTTAGATTTTCAAGAACATATCTTTCGTTTTCATGATTAGATAGAATCAAAAGATGTTTTACATGATTTTATGTATGTTGGATTTCATCCATATACATCTATATTTCATATTGACTAAAAACTTACTTTGATATATCTAATTCATGTGTTTCAAGTTTTGTTTTTAACAAAACTTAGTTTTGGATTTATTGTCAAAAAACATAGATATATCTTTTATATGTGTATTGAATTCTATCCATACACTTTATGCTTCAAATTGAGTTTAAATATCATGTTTATGTATCTATACTAGTTTTCGAGAAATCGATTTTTTTTTTCAAAGTTTGGTTTATGAAAAATACGATTTTCGGTTTAAAGATAAACTTCTATATCACAAAAATAGTTCAAATTGTTTGAAATATATGTTGAATTTTAGTCACACATATTTGTTCTTCAACTATTTATAACAACTTATTTTTGTAGATTTTATGTGATTTTATGGGATTTTATAGGTATTTAAAAGCCAATATTTCAAACCCTATAACTTTGGTTTTTGGGCTGCCAATGGTCGACTGAAGCCTGGATCGGTCGACCGACCGGTCGACTGACGTGCACAAAAGTGCACAGGCCTTAGCGTCGACCGTTCCAAAGAGTCTGCGCTTTGGAAATAGTTTCGGTCGACCGACTCAGAGAGGGAGCTCTCTGGTTGTTGCCACGGTCGACCGCCCAGTTTCGGTCGACCGACTCAGAGAGGGAGCTCTCTGGTTGTTGCCACGGTCGACCGGGCGGTCGACCGACAGGGAAGATTGCCTTGGGGCTGACAGTGCCAAATGGTCAAAAATTTGACTGTTGGCCAATCGACCGGGTGGTTGACCGAAGGTCAATTTTGACTTGTTCTGAACTCTAACGACTATATTTTTAGACCCTATAAATATGGGTTTGGAGGGCTATTTTTACCAAGATTTTTTAGAGCCAAATTGTCATCTTCTACAGAGTTTTTAACAAGTTTTCAAAACAAATTTTATAGCCTTAATCTCTCTATCTTTATTTGTTTCAAAGTTTTTGGAAAATAAAAGAAAATAAGTTTGGGATCCTAGTTCTTGTCCCAATTTTCTGAAATCACCTAGAGGGGGGTGAATAGGTGATATAGCTAATCTATGAACTCAATGCTGAATTTAAAAACTTAATGCAATACACTCAAGTGTAATCAACAAGTGATGCACACACAACCAAGCCAAGCAATTATGAATGCACAATATGAATAGTTGCAAGGCACAAAGTAAAGAGAGAGATAGAGAGAGTCAATGGATCAAGCGCAAACAACAAGATATGTTTCGAGGTTCGAGCACCCAGCTCTACATCCCTGCCTTCGACACACGAAGGATTTCTAATCCACTAGCTAGTCCACAAAGAACTCTCACAAGGAGTACCCAACTCCTCTCTTTACAACACAACCTCCTCCTTGAGGCAAGCTCCAATCCAACAAAACAATCACCTCACAACTTGAGGGATTAGCACAAAGCAAACACAAGGATCACCTCACAACTTGAGGGATACAACCCAAGGCACAAAGCCAAGCAAAGATTGGGTTTTACAACTTGGTGGTCTAAACAACAACCACAAACAATTTCTTCTCCCACACAAATATCCTATAGAATGAGATAGTAGATGTTGCTCAAGTGTGAAGAAACCCAATGGAATGGAAATCAAAAACACAAAGAAAATCCTTGGGAAATAATAGAAATCAAGATGGTGAAGTTCAATCAAAAGCTTTTCCCAAAATCCTCTTCTTTGATTTTCGAAACCCTAACAAAAACAGCAAATAGATTATTCAATTTAAGTCCAAAAACTTCTTTTGATTGCTGTGAAAACACCAGAGAGTAAGGAAAAATTCGCACAAAAAATCTTTTTCGAAACAGGTTATGAATGGGGTATTTATAGCCCCCAGAAAAATATAGCCGTTGGAAGCAGAATCTGCCAAAAAATACACTACCGGTCGACCGGCCGGTCGACTGTCCAACGGTCAATTTCTGCCCGTTGCCAGCTACCGGTCGACCGCCCGTCGACCGAAACAAACAGAGACTAGCCTGCATGCAGTCGGTCGACCGTGCGGTCGGCCGGCCCAATAGGCAGCCAGCGTGCACGTATCCGTGCACGTCGGTCGACCCGAACGGTCGACCGGCTACTTGGTGCGGCCGACCGTTTGGGTCGACCGACCTAGCCTGGCAGAGGCTGTTCTGGTCAGAAAAACTAAGGAATTAAATATCCAATAAATTCTTGTAAACTACTTAAAAATTTCCAAAAATAGTTTTGACAATTTGCATTGATATATAAACATATGATAAAAGTTTTGACTCAAATATCAAGCAATTAAAACTATTTTGTATCTTACAATATTTTCCAACCAAAAAACCGTATTTTCTAAAACTTGGATTTTAAATAGAAAATACATTTTGTCCAAAACTCATCTAAATACAAAAACATGATATTTAAACATTTTGAAGCATGATGCATATGGATAGAAATCCAAAATACATGAACAAATATATATCATAGTTTTTGTCCTTAATTCCAAATTATGTTTTGTTAGAAATACCAAAACATAAAACACATGAATAGACTATCAAACTAAGTTTGTTTTAGGGTTGAAGCATGCATGTATATAGAACAAATCTAATATACATTAAACCATGTAAACTTGTTTTGATCTATCTATTCATGAAACCAAGATCGGTTAAACCAAAAACCGAAAACCAAAACATGAAACGTGTGTGTTGTGAACTTGAGCATATCATACTATTCTAATCTTTACAATTTGGATCTAAACACAAAATTAAACTATGGTACCGATGTCTTCTTGTAGAGCGCAATCTCCAAGCCGACTCGATCCAAAACTCTTTGATCCACCGAGCAAGTGCTATATATGATCTTTGACGCTCGGGCTCTTAAATCAACATGTGAAAGCTTTCAAATCATCTTGTTGAAGTTAATCACCAACTAATAACTTGATTAATGATCTGAAACTAAAAAAACAAGATTATTAGTTCACATAACTACATGAGTTAATCATCATCAAAACTAGAGTGGAAGGCCTTTGGGCCAACAATCTCCCCCTTTTTGATGATGACAAAACTCATGGAGTTATATATGCATGGATTAAAGTTAAGCTTCAAAGAAGCTCCCCCTTAACTCATGCATAGGGATAAACAACAAATATATGCAATGAATACTAAATATGAAACATGCATAGATATGCATAAACAATAAATGGCTCTAGATACCAATGAAATTTTCAAAAACAAATAAACATGCTCTAGATACCAATTAACAAAAACAAATAAACATGCTCTAGATACCAATTAAACTAAACAAATAAACATGCTCTAGATACCAATTAAACTCAATATATGCAAAACAAAACTAATGATCTAATGATCTCTTTTACAAGCTCTTGATACCAAAACTAAAACATGTTCTTTAAATAATGCTTTTGATACCAATTGAACTTAATAAAAACACATAAAACATGCATACAAACATGCATATAAACTCAAATTCTTCTCTCCCTTTTTGTCAATCATCAATAAAAGGGTTAAAAACAAAACAAAACTAATACACATATTCTTTTTATTCAAAACAAGGAATCAATCAAGGGATTTCTTCCCCTTTTTGTCTAAACTCAAATATGATACCATTAAAAAATGTGTCAAGGAAGTGCATATTGATACCAATTTAAAAAGTGAAACTATACCAATTGAAAAACCAAAATCTTGATACCAATTGATAAGTAAACAAATATCATATTAATTGTAAATAAACAATCTTGATATCAATTGAAATTAAACATTACAAATTTTGAATTTCTAAACATAAATCTTAATACCAATTGAAATTATTATTCTTTTTACCAATTGAAATCATTATTTTCTATCATAAAGCAAGGGAGTGGAATATAAATACCATTGAAAGATAAAATACAAGCTTTTCTCCCCCTTTATGAAATACCAAATAAAACTATGCATAGGCTCGAATAAAGATACCAATGAAAGCTAAATTAATTGAAACAAAGTTGAAGCTCAAGCTTAGCATAAACAAAATCTTGTGCTTAAAGATATAGGGATATAATAAGCACAAATAAAACATATATATGTATGGAAAAGTAGATACTAATTGAAATTGATATTCTTTGAAATGAAAGCATACATACATACAAATATATGAGTATACAGAAATGTCAATTATTGATACCAATTGAAAGAATCTAATGATACCAATAGAACAACAATAAGATCAAGTGTATATCTCATATAACCTATCCTCCCATTCATGCTCAAGTTTAAAATGATTTTCAATAAAGCACATACAAGGCATGGTCGCCCAACCAACCGCCCTTAGATGGTAGGGGTTTTCAAAATAGGTTTGAAATGTAGTATGTTTGAAAATCTCTACCATAGTGAAGAATACGAACTAGTTAAATAAAAAAATTTAAACTAGTACGAAATCCTTCAAGTAAGGAATAAAAACAAAATTGTTTTTCATGAAACACATGTAAATCACATGATCACCAAACACTCAAGTCCATAAAGCCTATATCATAGTCTCATGAAAACAAATCATGAGTAACTAATAAAGTGAGTGAGCAAGTGTAATGTGAAACACACAACCATGAAAATATTCAATTTAGCTCATATGAAATTCCTTAAAAACATGAAAACATAAAAAACTAGATTTTCATTACCAATTAATTTACCAAAAAAAACATGAAAATCATCAAAACGATTTAAACTTCAAGGCATATGTATGTCATGTACAAACTAAACTATACATACATATCCTAAACATAATGAGTCCACAAAAGTATATGCATGAAGGCACGTGGCTCAAGGATGTACATGTATAATCAATAGTTTGGACAAGATAGACATATACATGAAGTTAAAACACATGATCATAGAAACGTATTCAAAATGAGGAATACAAGTTAGAATGCATGAATCATCAAAACTAGACTATACTAGCACATCTAATGGGTACAAATAGGCATTCAAGTACAAACATGAAAAGATTTACTTGTGGCCCATTCTATGTACAAGTATAAATCCTAGTTTTCATGAAAACTAACATCTAAACATATATCCAAAATGTGAGGCATAAAACTAGACATAAATCAACACGATAATCATAAAAATGATCATGAAGAAAATTCACATGCTACTAGAATCATGATATACATAATAGCCAAACAATAGTGAGAACACAACAAATGGGTCCATCTAAACATGGGTGATCTCAAAAACTATACATGTATGTCAAAGGTCTAATAAACATGGCATTCAACATACTAAACAAACATGATTCAACTAAACAAAAATCATAACATCCACATGATCATTATGTATATGCATGTGCATTAGATCTAGGCATACATATTAGTTTAAACAAGGTGAGAACACTATAGATCCATATAAAACATGGGTGTCTCAAGTAACTAAACATGTATAACACTAATCTAATGAACATGGCATAAGCATAATGAATACTAAAACATGTCATGCTATGAATGAAAGCATGTAATGAAAATGGGAGTTAGAGAGTGATACCAAAACTGATGAAGGTGCATCTCTAGTTCTCCAAACCACGGTGGTCCTCCCACCAAATCCCCTTGAGAGTGAAGCATCCAAATGGTTCTCTTTTAAGCTTAGAACGCATCCACCTCAAGGCACCAATACTCTCACGTGATGCGAGAGCTCCCACCTACATCAAAAGTCAAGGAGGTGATTTTTGGTACCCATTTCCTTTTGGGTCCACGGGGGTTAGTATCTTTTCTAACCCAAACAAGATTATTTGCTAAATTTTCAAAATGTAAACGATCATAGAAAAATCTAACAAGATGGCCTTTTCGGCCACAATGTGTACATGTGTACACATGAGCATACATGTTATGGTTGTGTCCGTGATGAGCATGTGTATGCCATGATGGGTGTGCATGCAAAGATAGAACTTGTTTCTTACGAACCAAGGTTTCCAAACGTGTATGATTTAAAGCACATTGGCTCAAAGTGGAGCCCAAACAATCTACACTTTTCTTGAAAACATTTATATCTTTTTCAATACTTGAAGATAAAGTGGAGCATGCAATAGGTGTGCAAGAAGAAGAAGCTATACTAGCATGGCACACATGAGAATCAATATCAATTTTTAAAGATTCATTTTTTCTTTAAAACCAAATCCAATTCTTGTGTAATAGAATCAATTTCATTTTTCAAGACAAGGTTATCTTTTAAAACAAAATCTAATTTAGAAGATAAAACCTCATTGTTTTTCACAACATCATTACAATCATTTTTGTTTTTCAAAATATCAATCTCATCAAGGGCAAGATCTAGTTGAGATCTTAGTGAGTCTCGTTCACTAGTGATTTCTTCTTCTTCTCTTGCAAAACCAATTCAAATTAGAACACAAATCCTTTAATTCATTTTTCAAAACAAGATTATCCTCTTTCAAAAGTTTGTGTTTTTCCAAGAAATTTTCAAGCTTTGTGGCAAGTTCCATATTTAAGGCTTGAGCTTCTAAGCAACCATTACAATAGGAACTAGAGCAATCATCTAATTGAGAATCCGATTGTACCTCAAGGGAGTCTATCCCTTGGACCATGAGGCAATGCTCGTCGGACATGTCTCTCCTAGATCTTCTCAACTTGTTGATAATCCTTGGAAGCTCGGGAGAAGTCAATATGCTCCAAACTGCAAAAACTGAGTCATAACGATCAAATACCAGTAAAAGATGTTCATTAAGAGATGCTCTAAGTGCTCTAAGTGCTAATGCATTTGCCTTTTTTGTTTGCTACTATTAGGGAATGATTCTTGAGTAGAGGCTTGATAAACTAGATGTCCTAGGCTTTTTAAATGACTACTCATATTGGCCTTCCAAACATCAAGTCTAAAATGGTCAAATATAGGAGGGCTATCAATGAGTGCAACTATATGTGCGCAAAAGAACAATACAAAAGAAGATTAGCAAACCAAGATCTCACTCCTAGGTGGTTAAAGCTAAATATCAGGAGCGTAGGCTCTGATACCAATTGAAATCACCTAGAGGGGGGGTGAATAGGTGATATAGCTAATCTATGAACTCAATGCGGAATTTAAAAACTTAATGCAATACACTCAAGTGCAATCAACAAGTGATGCACACACAACCAAGCCAAGCAATTATGAATGCACAATATGAATAGTTGCAAGGCACAAAGTAAAGAGAGAGATAGAGAGAGAGTCAATGGATCAAGCGCAAACAATAAGATATGTTTCGAGGTTCGAGCACCCAGATCTACATCCCCGCCTTCGACACACGAAGGATTTCTAATCCACTAGCTAGTCCACAAAAAACTCTCACAAGGAGTACCCAACTCCTCTCTTTACAACCACAACCTCCTCCTTGAGGCAAGCTCCAATCCAACAAAACAATCACCTCACAACTTGAGGGATTAGCACAAAGCAAACACAAGGATCACCTCACAACTTGAGGGATACAACCCAAGGCACAAAGCCAAGCAAAGATTGGTTTTATAACTTGGTGGTCTAAACAACCCAAAACAATTTCTTCTCCCACACAAATATCCTATAGAATGAGATAGTAGATGTTGCTCAAGTGTGGAGAAAACCAATGGAATGGAAATAAAAAACACAAAGAAAATTCTTGGGAAATAATAGAAATCAAGATGGTGAAGTTCAATCAAAAGCTTTTCCCAAAAACCCTCTTCTTTGATTTTCGAAACCCTAGCAAAAACAGCAAATAGATTGTTCAATTTAAGTCCAAAAACTTCTTTTGATTGCTGTGAAAACACCAGAGAGTAAGGAAAAATTCGCACAAAAAATCTTTTTCGAAAACAGGCTATGAATGGGGTTTATAGCTCCCAGAAAAATATAGCCGTTGGCAGCAGAATCTGCCAAAAAATACACTACCGGTCGACCGGCCGTTCGACCGTCCAACGGTCAAATTCTGCCCGTTGCCAGCTACCGGTCGACCGCCCGGTCGACCGAAACAAACAGAGACTAGCCTGCATGCAGTCGGTCGACCGTGCGGTCGGCCGGCCCAATAGGCAGCCAGCGTGCACGTATCCGTGCACGTCGGTCGACCGGCTACTTGGTGCGGCCGCCGTTCGTTCGGTCGACCGACCTAACCTGGCAGAGGCTGTTCTGGTCAGAAAAACTAAGGAATTAAATATCCAATAAATTCTTGTAAACTACTTAAAATCCCCAAAAATAGTTTTGACAATTTGCATTGATATATAAACATATGATAAAAGTTTTGACTCAAATATCAAGCAATAAAACTATTTTTGTATCTTACAATATTTTTCAAAAACCAAAAACCGTATTTTCTAAAACTTGGATTTTGAATAGAAAATACATTTTCCAAACCTCATCTAAATACAAAAACATGATATTTAAACATTTTAAAGCATGATGCATATGGATAGAAATCCAATATACATGAAACAAATATATATCATAGTTTTTGTCCTTAATTCCAAAATTATGTTTTGTTAGAAATACCAAAACATAAAACACATGAAATAGACTATCAAACTAAGTTTGTTTTAGGGTTGAAGCATGCATGTATATAGAACAAATCTAATATACATTAAACCATGTAAACTTGTTTTGATCTATCTATTCATGAAACCAAGATCGGTTAAACTAAAAACCAAAAATCAAAACATGAAACGTGCGTGTTGTGAACTTGAGCATATCATACAATTCTAATCTTTACAATTTGGATCTAAACACAAAACTAAACTATAGTACCGATGTCTTCTTGTAGAGCGCAATCTCCAAGCCGACTCGATCCAAAACTCTTTGATCCACCGAGCAAGTGCTATATATGATCTTTGACGCTCGGGCTCTTGAATCAACATGTGAAAGCTTCCAATCATCTTGTTGAAGCTAATCACCAACTAATAACTTGATTAATGATCTGAAACTAAAATAACACAAGATTATTAGTACACATAACTACATGAGTTAATCATCTTCAAAACTAGAGTGGAAGGCCTTTGGCCAACATTTTCTATATCTTATCTAGAGTTTTCCCAAGTGTTTTCTTTGTGTTTTCTTCTTCAAAGACTTTGTTTTTCTCATATTTGAGCTATCAATTCTATATATTTACATACATACATACATACATACATACATGCATATATATATATATATATATATATATAATATATATATATATATATATATAAGATCTTATTTTTGTGAGAAAAATTTTTTGTGGTCTATTGAGATCACCAAGAGTTGTTTGTGATCTTTGTGATCACCAAGATTGTAACTTTTTCTTTGCTTAGGCTTTGTGCCCTCCTCTGTGTGGAGAAGAAAGAGAGAGGAGTTGTCTACTCCAAGTTTGTAATTATAAGTCCTCAGTGGAGATCCTTTTGTGGAACGTCCTGTATGGACGTAGTGAAAATCCTTCCGTGTAAAGGCGGATACGTAGAGCAGTGGCTCGAAACTCGAAACATATCTTTGCGTTTGTGTTTGATCCACTATCTATCAACTCTATCTCTCTTTATATCTTGCATTGTTTACATTGCTCATATTACATACATGTTTGGTATTGTTTGTGTGCCCACACTTGTGTTGAACCAAGAGAGCTTATTAAAGCACCTCAACTCTTAATCAAGAGGAATCTAGAGGAGTAGCTCCAGAGCCCTTCATGGGAAATTCGGACTCACTCTTGGTTACATGATTGAGGTGTTACCTGCAAAAAAAATACAGAATTTTAGATTTAGAAATAGAGATGTGCAAGTGCTCAATTCTAACCGCCATAGCAAGTGGCTATGCGAGTCGTGATCCACAAGGAGGGTTAGCGATAGAAGCTTTTTAGGTTTGTATTGAAATCTTTATGAAGAAAACGAAAGTTCTTCTTTATTTTTTTTAAGAAATAAAAATGAAAAAGAGTTATGTTAAAGTTAGAAAGAAAACGTTAGAATGAAGAAGTGGAGAGAATTAGAAAGTGACTATGTACAAATGATTATTTACAAAGAAGTGAAAAGAAGTGATGAAGGAAGTGGGTGTTGGTAATCTAAACTAAGAAATAAAAAAAGTGAAGAAAGAAGATGAAAGAAGTACTCACCTAGTTTGGTTGATGACTTACCTGGAACCCTTGCATGTTCTACCTTGCTTGGAGGTGTTCAACGCATAGATCATAGGATCGAGTTCAGTCCCCGTTCACATTATATTATCAAGCGGAGCAAGAATGAAGTGATACGGATCTTGAGGAGGAGAACGTCTTCATGAACTATCGTTGGCACTCACACAACATCGTTATACTTATGCTTCTGGATTCACTTGCAAGCTCATCAAAAACAAAGAGGTAAAGTAGGAAGAAGAAAAGAAAATGAAAGTAAAGAAGAACATAAACATTTACCTTTTATTGCTTGAACGATGGAAGAAAGAGGAGGGTACATCGGTGTCACTCTCAACATAAGCCTCTCTCTCTTACTTACATGAATCTTCATCTAACCTAAGCTTACATACAAATAACATAAAAAGAAAAGAAAAACCTAAACTACAAGAAATGAAAACTAGGCTAAATCTTATCTCTACATGGTCGTCCCATTTTCAGTGAAAATACTGGCTTTTTATAGGCAAACACCCAACCTACAGGATCCCGGGAATATCGGGGGAGCAATGCTCCCCCTAACTCCACAAACAAGCCGCAGAAACGCGGCTTTGGCCGCGTTTCGCGGCCAGGGTGTGGCCAGGTGGCCACACCCTGTTGGTGGGTCTCCTCGGTTTCACGTTCTGCTTTTATCTTCAGTTGTTTTCCTCGTTTGAGTCCAGGATTGTGACGAAATGGCCTTTGATTCTTGGCTTTAACCGATCGATTCTGAGAGGATTCTTCTCACCAGTTTTCAGTTTTCACCCTCTTGATTTTGCCCTGATTCTCTGAGCTCGAATTAACTCTGATTTAATTCAGAATTTTGGTGGGCTTTGGGCTCATTTCTCTTCATCTCCTTAAAGAATGGGCCTGCAAATAAATTAAACAATTAATTAGGACAATGCAAATTTTATTCTATAATAAGTATGGAAATATGATACTAAATATGCAACATTAGCGACTAATCACACCCCCATACCTATCTTTTGCTCGTCCTCGAGCAAAACAACTAAACTATACTAAGGATTATTAGACCACTTTCGCCGGGTCACGCGATTACACTGAGCATGTGCAACAAGCCGTTAAATCTCTAGGTTTCCCTAGAGGACGAGTTTTGTCTCGTGAGGGTTTTCAGCGGATTACACCCACAAAATCCATAAAGAAAGGGAAACAAGAGTTAGTATTTTCGAAAAGCATTTTGAAAGAGAAAAATATTTGAAATATAATTGTAAGATCTAAGCAATCTATAAGTTATAGGAAAACCGAATTTTTCACTCCTACACTTAGTCTCTATTCAAAAATTTGTTATCAATCAAAGTAAGGAGTCAAATTGTACTTCTCATCTAGTCTACTTTACCCTAAGTCATATGCACCTTGTGACTGTGAAATTTTGACTAAGGGTTCATTAACTCTAACTCTTATGCCTTATTTATTTATATATATACATATTTTTTTGTTATATATACATATTTTTTTGTGGTATTATTTCTTAGTTCTATTAGGCTTTCTAATCTGCCCATGTAACGAGCCTTTAATCGATGACTCCCAAACCAAACGGTCTTAGGGCCCGGGTGAGAAAACACCCCAAGGACTTAAGGACTCAAGCAAATAAGGCCACAGAACTAAGGATTTTATTATTTGAACCTCTTTTAGGCGTGAATTCTTATGCTTTATTAGGCATAAATACCCAGCTTAATCAGAGAATTTTATATATATTTTTTTTCTTTAAACTTATCTAATCATCTTTCGCATAAATACTAAGGCTTGCTTAGGCCAAAGCACCTAGCTAATCAATAATTAGACTTGTTCATTTTCATAGATACTTTTTTTTCTTTTTTTTTTTTTTTTTATATAAGGCATAAGAATATTTGTTTTTGAACCCTAAGTATGTAAGTGTATGAAGTGTGCACATTTCATTAAGGTAAAGATCAAGACTAAATTACTTTGACAAATTTTCTTCCTAACCCTAAAAATCAAACAAATAATCTTATTTTGACCAAGTATAAGAAATCCTAATTTGGATTTTCCTTTTCCTAAAAATTAACTTAATTTCTTACAAAAAATATGTCAAAATATTGTTTCTATTTCCAAAAATTTTTTAAAAGTAAAGAAAATGTTAAAAAAAATTTATTTTTTTATTTTTTTAATAAAAAGAAAAAACCTAAGTTATGTTAGACCCTCCCCCACACCTATCTCATGCATTGTCCTCAATGTATGAATTAATGCATAGATGCATGAAAAAGAGAAAGGGAAGGAAATGTTACCTTAAGGTGGTGGTTCCGGTGGTGGTCTGATTGGTCCACGAAATGCGGCCCAATCGACTTTTCGTTGGGTTCGGAGGAACCCACCAGAAATTACTCTAATATAACCCACTAAAATGATGAATCCATAATGGATTTTTATTAATATTTGACCCCATCTAATTTCCAAATTCCATAATTGATTTCGGAGTCAAATTTGTCACCACCTCGTCCCAGAATGGAGTATGAAATGATAGAACGGTTGACTTGGACTCAAGAAGTATAGGAACTAATACCGACTCAGGAAGGTGACTTAAGTCAAGTAAAGGTTCAGGAGTCGAGATTGGTTCAAGAAGTGTGTCCAAGTCAAGAAGTTGAAACTCAAGTCCACATTGATTTTTCAACAATGGAATATGACTTAATATTGGTGATTCAAGTTCAGGAATGATAGGTGGGGGAATCAAAACTGACTCTAAAATATTACTCAAGTTTGGTAACAAAACAGGAGTTAATATTGATTCAGAAATTTGAACTGAATAACAGATTTGAGAATCTAGGTCACATATCTCATTGAGTTCAATATCAAAAAATGAGAACTTGCCATTTGTCAATAGGATTTTCAAAAGTGTAAAATTGGTCAAGTTCAATATGAACATCAAAAATACGTGATTCAATTTCATGATGAATTGGCACAGGATCCAATGTTGACTCAGGAAAAGATTGAAGTCAGGTGAAGACACCGGAGTCATTATTGAATCAGGAAGTAAAATTGAATCACTAAGTTGAGATTCATGATCATATTCATTTTCAAGTTCGATTTCAGGAAAGGATAACTTGCCAAACTGTCAATATTCTTTTCAAATTTGGAGTTTGGCAAGTTCAAATGACTGTTCTGAAATGGAACCTTGATTTTCAAAACTACATGACTCTTCGGCTCTAACAGAATGGTTACCGACATCAGAACTGGCCAAACGGTGAGAATGTAAAGATTGGACCATCATATCTATGTCGTGATTACGAGCGTTTTGAGCCTGAGTCATGGCTTCAAGCATCTCTTCATAGGTGATATGTTCATTGTTGTTTGAAAAGATGAAGTGTTGTCTTGGAATTGATAGTGAAATTGTGAGTCCATTAGATTTTGTGATTTTTGTTTGGACTCACGCATACTCATTTCCAAACTTGATGGTTTTCTATTTTGGACTGGTGGAACTGAGTATGAATCTTGAAAATATTGTGGACTAGGTGGAGAAGGAGGACAAGTTGGTTGAAAATTGGACTCGGGGTAGGTGAATCTCCACTGATTCTGTGAAGAGTTGAAATCATTCTGGAAATTATAGTTATTAGATTGGGGCATGGGTTATATTGATTCGGATAAGACCAATCCGGCACACTAGGTTGGTTAAAGTTATGATATGCCGGGTTGGTAATATCCAAAAATGAAGTCGGTGTGTAATATGGATTATTATTAAAGTTGAAAAAATTGTTATTATAAGTCATCACACAATAGAATACAAACAAAAAGAAAACAAACAATAAGCAAATAAATAAAGAAAAAAATTCTAACTAAGTTAAGGTAGACCTATGACCTAGACGACTCCTAACTGATTAGACTGTCCACGGGAGGTTTAATGCAGACTTTGACCACAAGCTAATCAGCCAGGTCAGGGCAAGGTTGGTGGGAGGTTTTCTGTCAAAGACGTTCATTAATTAAATAACCACCAATCTTCGGGCTTTCGGCCCTTAATCCCTTTCCTAGACACTGATTTTGCAGGAGTCAAATTCCAACACCTTTCCCCCTTAGGATAATCTCCTAATTGAGTCCGAGATGTCCCTAGGGCCAACGTCTACTCATTTTTAGTTAGGCTTGGGTTAGTGAGTGCTTGGAATCTGATTTTTGGGCCAAGGAAGGGTGATTAAATCCCCACCTTATCTTGTTAATGGGTGGTGCCCTTAAAATTAATTTGTGCAAGTGTACAAGGTATGTAAATAAGATTCACTCAAAGCGATGTAAATCAACCAAGAGATGAGTCCTATTTTAGATGCAATGCGAACGTACCTTGCTCCAGCACTCTTCAACGGTAAAAATAAATGAATTGAAAAGACACGTGCCTAAAATGCAAACGTCTAATCAATTTTTTTATCTTTTTCAAAAAGTATTTTACTGTTGGTTTATTAGCAGGCTTTTGGTGATGGCATATAAGAAAAAACAAATTGCAGAAAACTAGAATTTTGCAAGTCAAGCAGCCCTGCAAAAAAAACACGTTAGTAGTCAACTCCTTTTTGCCGCGTATCCGTGGCTTTGGCCGCGAAAATGCGGCAAAGCAGAGGGCACTTGGTCTCTGCTTTCTAGAGCAGAGGCCCAAGACTACTTATATTTACTGCAATCTTATTTTTCTACTTTGCTTGCCCTATAACCTGCAACAGAGAAGAAAGTTTTTTAGTTCTAAAAAATTTTCAATAAAAATCAGATTTCAATAAAAACGTTACCCTCCCCGGCAACGGCGCCAAAATTTGATTGAGGTGTTACCTGCACAAAAAATACAGAATTTTAGATTTAGAAATAAAGATGTGCAAGTGCTCAGCGATAGCAAGTGGCTATGCGGGTCGTGATCCACAAGGAGGGTTAGCGATAGAAGCTTTTTAGTGTTTGTATTGAAATCTTTATGAAGAAAAATGAAAGTTCTTCTTTATTTTTTTAAGAAATAAAAATGAAAAAAGAGTTATGTTAAAGTTAGAAAGAAAACGGTAGAATGAAGAAAGTGGAGAGAATTAGAAAGTGACTATGTACAAATGATTATTTACAAAGAAGTGAAAAGGAGTGATGAAGGAAGTGGGTGTTGGTGATCTAAACTAAGAAATAAAAAAGTGAAGAAAGAAGATGAAAGAAGTACTCACCTAGTTTGGTTGATGACTTACCTGGAACCCTTACATGTTCTACCTTGCTTGGAGGCGTTCAACGCATAGATCATAGGATCGAGCTCAGTCCCCGTTTGCATTATATCATCAAGCGGAGCAAGAATGAAGTGATACGGATCTTGAGGAGGAGAACGTCTTCATGAACTATCGTTGGCACTCACACAACATCGTTATACTTATGCTTCTGGATTCACTTGCAAGCTCATCAAAAACAAAAGAGGTAAAGTAGGAAGAAGAAAAAAAAAAAAAGTAAAGAAGAACATAAACATATTACCTTTTATTGCTTGAACGATGGAAGAAAGGAGGAGGGTACATCGGTGTCACTCTCAACATAAGCCTCTCTCTTACTTACATGAATCTTCATCTAACCTAAGCTTACATACAAATTACATAAAAAGAAAAGAAAAACCTAAACTACAAGAAATGAAAACTAGGCTAAATCTTATCTCTGCATGGTCGTCCCATTTTCAATGAAAATACTGGCTTTTTATAGGCAAAAACCCAACCTACAGGATCCCGGGAATATCGGGGGAGCAAACGCTCCCCCTAACTCCACAAACAAGCCGCGAAAACGCGACTTTGGCCACGTTTCCGCGGCCAGGTGTGGCCAGGTGGCCACACCCTGTTGTGGGTCTCCCCGGTTTCACGTTATGCTTTTATCTTCAGTTGGTTTTCTCCGTTTGAGTCCAGGACTGTGACGAAATGGCCTTTGATTCTTGGCTTTAACCGATCGGATTCTGAGAGGATTCTTCTCAACCGGTTTTCAACCTCTTAATTTTGCCCTGATTCTCTGAGCTCGAATTAACTCTGATTTAATTCAGAATTTTGGTGGGCTTTGGGCTCATTTCTCTTCATCTCCTTAAAGAATGGGCCTGCAAATAAATTAACAATTAATTAGGACAATGCAGATTTTATTCTATAATAAGTATGGAAATATGATACTAAATATGCAACATTAGCGACCAATCATTACACGTTGTGTGAAATTAATTTTTAATTCCGTATTATTTGTCCTAGATTAGTTAGTACACCTATTCACCCTCCTCTATGTTTACTTTCAATTGGTATCAGAGCCTCCGCTCCTGATATTCGGTTTAACCACCTAGGAGTGTGACTTGAATTGCTAATCTCGATTTGCATTGCACACATTTAGTATATACTCATGGATTATCTTGCTCCGCACACTTATGATGCATCTAATATGATTTGTGGAAGTTTAAGATGAGTGCATACTTAAAAACATTAGGTTTGTATGTCTACCTTGCCACTACTAAAAATTCTTTTATGAACAATGGCAAGTATAGTGAGGGTAATGCACAGGCATTAATGGCACTAAAGCAAATACTAAGTAAAGAGAATCTTTCTATTGTTTCTCATTATGATTCCGCTTTTACAGTGTAGAACACATTGACCTCTCCCGCAACAAATGACAAACTATGTGGAGAAGGAACTAAGAAGAGATGAGTCCTACTAAGCTTGCTTCATGGTCCAAGGAATTGACTCCTTTGAGGCAAAATCGTACACTCATCTTGATGATAGTACTAGTTCTTCATGTGATGATAATATAGATGCTCATACTTTAAATGAAGAACTTTCATTAGTTTATGAAAACTTGCTATTAAAATACAACTTTTGAAAAAGAAAAGCATTAAATTAAAAGAAGAAAAATGAAAAAATGTTTTCAAAATTTGATATGGTTTTTTGAAGAAAAGGTTGAGATTTCAAATGAAAGGGACTCATTGAAATCCCAACTTGACCTTACCTTGAAAGAAAATAAAATTTTGAAAAATAAAATGATTTTGATATTGTTTTGAAGAATAATGAGGTTTTGGCTTCAAAACTAGATTTTGTTGTAAAAGAAAATGATTCTTTAAAAAATAAAATAGTTTTAATTTCAAAAGAATTGGATTTAGTTTCAAAGGAAAATATTTCTTTGAAAAATAATTTTAAGTCTCATGTTTGTTATGCTATTATAAATTCATCTTCTATTGATAAACATGTTGCCTGCTTCAGTCCTTCTTCTAAAATTGAAAATGATTATATATGATAAAGAAGAGTGTTGATTGTTTGGGCTTCACTTTAAGCCAATGTGTTATGGATTATAAGAGATTGGAATCCATGTTTCACAAGAAACATGCTCCACATATGCATGCACACAAACCATGACATACACATGCTTCTCATGTTCACACACATCACACCATGTATGCTCATATATACACTTGTACACATTGTGGTCGCAAGGGCCACCTGCGAAATTTTGTTATGATAGGATTAATATTTCAAATTTTGCAAATAAATTTATTTGGGTTAGGAAAGGTGCTAACCCCCATGGACCCAAGAAAGTGTGGGTACCAAAATTCACCCCTATTATATTTGATGTAGGTGTGGGCTCTCACTTGACGTCAGGGTATCGGTGCCTTGATGGTGGATGTGTTACGAGCTAAGTGGTCACATTTCTGGATGTATCACTTTCAAAGAAAGTTTGGTAGAACCACCATAGTTTAGAGACCTAGATATTGGTTCATTGATTTGGGTAACTATCTTTAACTCCTAGTTTTTATTTACATGCTTTTATTGTTTATTGTTAGCATGTCATGTTTTCATATTCATTATGTTAAATGCAATGTTTATTAGACATGTGATATGCATAGATAGTCTTTGAGATACACCCATGTTCATATGGATTCATATTTTTATATTCTCACTATTATTTAACTCCTATGTATATCCTAGTTTTAAAACACGTGCATTTAACCTAATGATCATATTTGTTTATGTTTTTGCACTTCATATTTTGATTACATGTTTAGATGTAACTTTTATTAAAACTTGTGTTTATACTTGTACAACTAGTGTGCCACATTTGATTGTCATGTTTTTGTACTTTATTACTCATTTGTACCCATTAGATGTACTTATATGACCTTATTTTGATAGTTTTTTACATCTTTACTTGTTTTTCCCTCTTTTTGTACATGTTTTCATAAAAATGTGTTTAGCTTCATGTATATATTAATTTTGTTTAAAACTAATAGATATACATATCTTAGAGTCATTTGCCTTCATACAAATTTTAATATGGACTCATTTAAGTTTGGGATAATGATGCATACTTTTAGTTTTGACAAAACATACATATACCTTAAAACGTGTTTAGTTTTTAAAGTTTTGATGATTTTATGAAAAAGAAATTTATTTATTTTTATTGAGCTTGAATGCCTATCTCGATGCATATGTTGATAACATGATTTTTGTGCACTCTACATATCTTGTTAACTCATGATGTTGATCTCATAAGCATTTATGTGCATTATGTATTTTGAGTGTCAAATATTATGTATTTAGCATATTTTCACGGATAAATATTTATTTTTATTTCTTATTTGAAGAATTTCGAACTAATTTTGAAATTACTTTAAATTAGATCATTTTTCTTCAATTTGGTAGCGATTTTCAAATATGTTAATATTTTCAATTCTTATTTTTTTTGAAACTATACCTTCTAAGAGCGGTTGGATGGGCGACCATGTCTTGTATGTGCTTAAATTGAAAATCTATTTAAACTTGTGCATGAAAGGGAGATAGTTATGAGATATACATAATTTTTAATGAAAATTCATTTTGTATGCTCATGTTTTCTATATATGTCTGGATCATATCTAAATTGACATTATATTGCTCTAATATATGTATGATTTTGATTGTACTTATTTTACATTGACATACATGTTTAAAGCACAAATTGATTTTATGCTAAGCTTTAATTCTTATTGATAATTGGTATATCTTTACAAGCTTATGCATTATTTTTATTGGTATTTCATAAAGGGAAAGAAAAATCTTATTTTATCTTTCAATGGTTTTATTTTCAATTGGTATCTTACTCCCACTCTTTATGATAAATATATTTTATTTTGGTATATTCTAACATTTTCAATATTGGTATCAATAATCTTAAATTGGTATTATTCTGAAATTGGTATCTTTATTGCAAAATGGTTTTAGAATTTACTTAAAAATTTGGTTTTTTTTCAATTGATATCATGCCTTTCTATTGGTATCACTTAGTAAAAAGGTTGTTTCATTTCGATTGATAAAAAGATTTTTTTCTTTCAATTGGTTTCTTTCAATTGATTATTTTTTATTGTATCAAAATTTAGTTTTAAAATATGTTTATTAGTAATGTTTGTTTTTCTTCACCCCTTTGTTGATGAGTGACAAAAGAGGGAAAGAGATTTAGGATTATATGCATGTTTTATTAAGTATTTATGCATATATATATATATATAGGGAGCTGATCCCCTAAGAACTGTTCTCACAGATTTCTGTGAGAACTTTCATGTGGGTCGTTGGATCTGATAGATCAAATCAAATAAAACCTGATCTCTATCAGATCCGACGGCCCACATGAAAGTTCTCACAGAAATTCGTGAGAACGGTTCTCAGAGGATCAACTCACTATATATATATATATATATATATATATATATATATATCTTATTTTTTTGGTATCTTGAGCCTACATTGCATATCTTATTGTTGTTTTTATTGGTTTATTGAGCACATTGAATATCTTTATGTGTTTATTGATTATGCATAAGTTTAGGGGGAGCTTCCATGAAGCCTATTCTTAATCAATGCATCTATAAGTTTATAAGTTTTGTCATCATCAAAAGGGGAGATTATTGGCCTAGGGCCACTTCACCTTAGTTTTGATTATGACTAACTTATGAAGGTTAGTTTACTAATGATCTTGTGTTTAATAAGTTTCAAATATTAATCAAGATCTTCGTAGGTGCTTAGCTTCAACAAAAACTTCTAAGTCATGTTTTGGATTCAAGAGCTCGCGCGTCAAGATCGCATCTAGCACTCAAGATGGAGTCAACCTCATTTGGATCAAGTTTGGATCGAGTCGTCTTGAAGGAGTTTTACAAGAAGACCTTGGTTTAGGTTGTTTTTAGTTGTGTTATAGTGTTTAGATCTTGTGTGCAGATGATTAGTTTTGATATGCTCATGTTCACACACACAAGTTCAAAAGTTTATTGATTTCGGTTTAACCATTTTGAATTTTGAAGAACATATCTTTCATTTTTCATGATTAGATAGAATCAAAAGAAGTTTTACATGGTTTTGTATATGTTGGATCTCATCCATATACATCTATGTTTCATTTTGACTAAAAACTTACTTTGATATGTCCAATTCATGTGTTTCAAGTTTTATTTTTAACAAAACTTAGTTTTGGATTTATTGTCAAAAACATAGATATATCTTTTATATATGTATTGGATTCTTTCCATACACTCTATGATTCAAATTGAGTTTAAATATCATGTTTTTGTATCTATACTAGTTTTGGAGAAATCAGTTTTTCATTTCAAAGTTTGGTTTATGAAAAATGCGGTTTTCGGTTTAAAGCTAAATTTCTATATCACAAATAGCTCAAATTGTTTGAAATATGTGTTGAATTTTAGTCACACATATTTGTTCTTTAAATATTTATAATAACTTATTTTTGTGGATTTTATGTGATTTTATGAGATTTTATAGGTATTTAAAAGCCAACATTTCAAACCCTAAAACCCTGATTTTTGGACTGCTAACGGTCGACCGACCGGTCGACCGAAGACCGAAGCCTAGATCGTTCGACCGACCGGTCTACCGACGTGCACAAAAGTGCACAGGCTTTAGCGATCAACTGTTCCAGAGAGTCTGCTCTCTGGAATCGGCCCCGGTCGACCGACCGGTCGACCAACCTAGAGAGGGACCTCTCTAGTTGTTGCCACGGTCGACCGGGCGGTCGACCGATAGGCAAGATTGCCTTGGGGTCGTTCGTCCACAGTGTCAAATGGTCAAAATTTTGACCGTTGGCTGGTCGACCGACAGGTAAATTTTTACCCTTTCTGGATTCCAACGGCTATATTTTCAGACCCCTATAAATATAGGTCTTGAAGGGCTGTTTTATAAGATTTTTGAGAGCCAAATTTTTCATCTTCTACAGAGTTTTTAACAAGTTTTCAAAACATGTTTTAGAGCCTTAATCTCTCTATCTTTATTTGTTTCAAAGTTTTTGAAAATCAAAAGAAAATAAGTTTTGGGATTCTAGTTCTTATCCAAAATTTCTATATCTTATGTAAAGTTTTTTTTCAAGTGTTTTCTTTGTGTTTTCTTTTCCAAACACTTTATTTTTCTCACACTTGAGCTATCAATTCGATACATATCTATAGGATCTTATTTTTGTGAGAAAAATTGTCTGTGGTCTATTGAGATCACCAAGAGTTATTTGTGATTTTTGTGATCACCAACATTGTAACTTTTCTTTACTTAGGCTTTGTGCCTTTCTCTTATGTAGAGGAGAAAGAGAGAGGAGTAGTGTACTCTAAGTTTGTAATTTTAAGTCCTCAGTGGAGGTTCTTTGTGGAAGGTCCTGTGTGGACGTAGTGAAAATCCTTCTGTGTGAAGGCGGGGACATAGAGCAGTAGCTCGAACTTCGAAACATATCTTCGTGTTTGCGTTTGATCCACTATCTCTCAACTCTATCTCTCTTTATATCTTGCATTGTTTACATTGCTCATATTATATACATGCTTGGTATTATTTGTATGCCCACACTTGTGTTGAACCAAGAGAGCTTATTAAAGCACCTCAAATCTTAGTCTACAGGAATCTAGAGGAGTAGCTCCAGAGCCCTTCACGAGAAATTCGGACTCACTTTTGGTTACACGTTGTGTGTTTGCAAATTAGTTTTTAATTTCGCATCATTTGTCTTAAATTAGCTAGTACACCTATTCCCCCCTCTAGGTGTACTTTCACTAGAATCATTTGAAAGCGGTCCTATAGGCTCATAAAGCATCTACCAGTTTAGTGGATCAATCATTCCAATTTTAACTCACAGTCTTCTCCAAAATAAGTTTAATTTATCTATTAGAGACCTCTACTTGCCCACTAGTTTGAGGATGATATAGTGTAGATAGTTTGTATGTTATGACATATTTTCGCATAAGAGCTTCAAAAGTTCTAATGCAAAAATGAGTGTCATTGTTGCTAATTATGACTCGAGGGGTTCCAAAGCGCGAGAAAATATTCTCTTTCAAGAACTTAACAACAACCTTGTTGTCATTCATCTTACTAGGAATGGCTTTTACCCATTTTCACACATAGTCTACAACAACCAATATGTATTGGTTTCCAAATGAGTTAGGAAAATGACCCATAAAGTCAATATCTCAAACATCAAAAGGTTCTATTTCCATAATTGAGTTGAGGGGCATCATATTTCGTTTCAAGATCCTTCCTACCTTTTGACATCTGGGCACATATTGAAAAATTTAAAGGCGTCTTTGAATAAAGTGGCCAATAGAACCCATTTTGTAGCACTTTTTCGGCAGTTTTAGGGGGACCAAAGTATCTATCACATACAAGCTCATAACAAAAAGATAGAACACTCTTGATTTCCTTGTTAGGAATATATCTCCTAATGATTTGGTCGGAACAGTGCCTGAAAAGATACGGTCCCTGCTGAAAGAAATACCGGACTTGAGATAAGAATCGGTTGACATTTTCTTTAGACCAATAAGATGAAGTTTGGTTTGGAACTAAGTAATTCACTGTGTCAGCAAACCAAGATTTCCTAAAGGCAACTAAGAGATGTTCATTGGGAAAGTCATCTTTAATAGGCAATTCATTATGAGTGGCATCGGGGATACGAGAGAGATGGTCAGCAATAATATTTTCTGCGCCCTTTTTGTCATGAATTTTGAAATTAAATTCTTGAAGAAGGAGGATCCAATGAATACACCTTGGCATCCTTCTTAAGCATTAGGTACTTCAGCACAGAATAACCGGTGAAAATAGTGGTTTTGTCTCAAGTAGGTAGGGTCGAAATTTCTCTAAAGCAAACACTACATCCAAGAATTCCTTATCAGTTAGTGTAGTTCAGTTGATCATCGTTGAGAATCCTACTTCAGTAGTAGATCACATGCTGCTTGTTATCAATGCGTTGTCTTAAGACAGTGCCTATGACAAAATCTAAATATGGTACATGATCTTGAACAGCTTTGACCAATCCGGGATAAATGATTGCTGCAGAAATGAGTTCTTTCTTAATCTTCTCCCAAGCAATAAGGCATCATTCATCGAAGGTGAAAGACACATTCTTAGCTAAAAGTTTAGTCAAGAGTCTAGCAGTTTTGCTAAAGTTTTTACTGAACATATGATAGAATCCAGCGTGTCCTAAGAAAGATCAGATATTTTTCACGCATTTACGTATGGGAGGCTTAGTTATGACATCAGTCTTCACTTTATCCACTTTAGCTCTTTTTCTTGAGATTTCATATCCCAAGATAATTTCATGTGTTACCATGAAGTAGAATTTCTCCAAATTTAGTGTCAAATTTTTCTTTTAAAATCCAATGTTCTCTCCCTTTTACTCTTTTGATTTTTCCTTAATTTAACTCTACTTTCATTTTCCTTTCTTTCCAAACAAAACTAATAAGAAAATCTTTAACCGGTTTTAGTAATAAAAAAAATAATTAAACGCTTTCATCACAGTCCTTTTTGTGGATCATGACCCGCTTAGCCACTTGTTATAGCAGTAGTATTGAGGAACTTTAGCACAACATCCTTATCTATTTCTAAACTCTATTTTTCTATGCAGGTTTTGCCTCAATTATTGCATTTATCCTATTGTTTAAATTTTCAACCATCTGGAAAATGATCAAACGAGCTCCAAAACATGTGATTTTTTATAAGCACGTCTTAGAACGTGAATATCATATTTTGCGGTCAGATCATGAATTTTTTTTGAGAAGTTAGAGTTTTAAGTCTCCATCTAAGAGAGTTCTCTTAAATGGCAGCTGAGGTACATATTCTTCTATATATATATATATATATATATATATATATATATATATATATATATATTATATATATATATATATATATATATATATATATATATAGGGTCAAGTGCTCCTAGTAGGTCTCCTTAGATTGTAATCTAAGGAGACGGCTTAAAACTCTAACATCCTGATTTTTTTTTCACGATTCGACTGCACATTATCATATTCATGTTATAATATGTACGTATATAAAAAATCACGTGATTTGAAGTTCATTTACTGATTGATCTAATCGTTCCATTTTGTTCTACTGTTTAAAAACCGTTAATGTTTGAACCCAAAGAAAATAGAGTAAACAAACTTCAAATCACGTGATTTTTTATATACGTACATCTTATAATATGAATATGATAATGTATGGTCGGATCGTGAAATAAAAATCGGGATGTTGGAGTTTTAAGCCGTCTCCTTAGATTACAATCTAAAGAGACCTACTAGGAACACTTTCCCATATATATATATATATATATATATATATATATATATATATATATATATATATATATTATATATATATATATATATATATATATATATGAAAATACACCTAAAGGGGGGTGAATAGGTGTATTAGCTAATCTAATGATAAATTATACGGAATTAAAAACTAATTGCAATACACTATGTGTAACCAAAGAGTGTAGCCGAATTCCCGGTGACGGGCTCTAAACTATCTCCTCTAAATTCCTCTAAATAAGAGTTGAGGTGCTATATGAAGCTCTCTTGGTTCAATACAAATATGAGCACACAAACAATATCAAGCATATAAGTGATATGAACAATATAAAGCAACGCAAGATATAAGAGAGATAGAGTTTAGAGATAGTGGATCAAATATAAATACCGAGATATGTTTCGAGGTTCGAGCCACTGCTTTACGTCCCCGCCTTCACACAGAAGGATTTTCACTATGTCCACACAGGACCTCCCACACAGGAAACCTCTACCGAGAAATTTACAATTACAAAGTTAGGAGTACACAAGTTCTCTCTCTAACACAACCACCTCTACACAAGAGGCAAGGCACAAAGGCAAAACAATAATCACCTCTACACAAGAGGGATATGGCACTAAGCCAAACTCTACCATAATCACCTCTACACAAAGAGGGCTAGCCACAAACTCAAAGCACAACCACCTCTACACTAGAGGGATATACACAAAACCAAAGTAAGGAAAAGTTTACAACTTGGTGATCATAATAAACCACAAACAACTCTTGGTGATCACAATAGACCACAAACAATATTTCTCACAAAAACAAGATCCTATAGATAGGATAGAGATTATAGCTCAAGTGTGAGAAAACAAGGTGTTTGAAAATCAAAATCACAGAAAATACTTGGGAAAAATACTAGAATGAAATAGAAATAAAGATCAAAACCAATATCCCAAATACTCTATTTTTCTTTAATTTTTTCAACCCTTGAAAATAAAATAAAAATAAATCTTTTTAGCACAAAAACTTGCTGCTAAAACACTTGTATAGATGGGAAAATTTGCTCTCTAAATTCTTGTTAAAAATAACACAAGAGATGGCTATTTATAAGCCTCTCTAAATATAGCCGTTGCAGCCAGGAAAAGGCAGAAATGCGCTTCCAGTTGACTGGCCGGTCGACCGGCTAACGGTCATATTTCTGACCGTTGTGCCTCCGGTCGACCACCAGGTCGACCGGGCAAAGCCTGTCGGTCGACCGCCCGGTCGAACGGCAGCACCTGAGAGTTGGGTACTTACAATCGGTCGACCGCGCGATCGACCGGCCTTGTAGGTTGGGTCCGTGCACGTCTCTCGTGCACATCGGCCGACCGGTCCGATCGGCCGACCGGTCCGGTCGACTGACCACTGGTCCGGTCGACCGTCCGGTCGACCGCCAGCTAATCTGGCTGGAAATTTTGGGACTTTAAAACTTGGTTTATTTAAATCAATAAAATCCCATAAAATTCTATAAATTCTACAAAAATAAGTGTTTGTAAGATATTTGAATAAGAAATATGTGTGACCAAAAATTAACACATATTATAAATCATTTGAACCATTTTTGTGATATAAAATATTTGGCCTTGAACAAAAATGGTATTTTCCAGAAACCAAACTTCTAAAGGAAAATACGATTTTTCTATAAACTTGTATAAATATAAAAACATGACATTGAAACACATTTGAAGCATTTATGTATGGATAGAATCCAATACACATGTACATGATATATCTATGTTTTTGATATGAAATCCAAAATAGGTTTTGTTAAATACAAAACTCTAAAACACATGAATAAGATCCTCAAAATAAGTTTTTCTAAATATATGAAGCATATATGTATATAAATGAAATCTAATATACATTAAACCATATAGACTTGCTTTGATTCTATCTATTCATGAAAACTATAATATGTGAAGTAGAAATCCAAAACGGTTAAACTGAAAATCAAACATATTGAACTTGTGTGTGTGTGAACTTGAGCATATCAACACTATCTATCTTTACACGAGATCTAAACAAACTGAAGTCTTCTTATAGAACTCCTTCTCCAAGTCGACTCGATCCAAACACGATCCAATGAGCTTGACTCCATCCGAGTGCTAGATGCAATCTTGACGTGCGAGCTCTTAAATCAACATGTGTTAGCTCCAAAACTCCTTTGTTAAAGCTAAGCATCTACTAAGATCTTGATCAAGTATCTGAGACTAATTAAACACAAGATCATTAGTATTATAACTACATGAGTTAGTCATCATCAAAACTAGAGCGATGGGCCTTTGGGCCAACAATCTTTCCCTTTTTGATGATGACAAAACTCATGAAGTTATATATGCATGGATTAAAATAAGCTTCATAGAAGCTCCCCTTTAACTCATGCATAGCAATAAACAATATAAATATTCAATAAAGTGCATAAACTAAACAAAATATATATGCATAAATATCAATATTAAGCAATGCATATATAAACTCACTAAATTCTTCTCCCCCTTTTTGTCCATTCATCAACAAAGGGGTGAGGACAATCAAATAATAAAGATGTATATGCGATATACATTCATGAAGAGGAGAGACGGAAAGTTAGCTCCCCCTGCATACATGCATTACATAGAGAAGGGATGACTAGACCCTAACCGACATAAAGTATAATATACAATATATAAGCTGAGATGTTAAGCTCCCCTACACACGTGTATCACATAAGAAAGAGAGGTCAAGCTCCTCAATGTGAGATACACTCAACATGAATCTATATATAGAGGATATGTTAAGATCCCCTTGCATATAGGCAAAACATATCAACAAATTTTGAAAACACTTTTGAAACAAATTTCTAAAATTTCTTGAGTCAACAAAAAGAATTATGATACCGATGAAATCAAATTGTAGTTGACAAAAAAAAGATGGTACCACTTGTAAAAAAAAATTTAAGACACCAATAGTAGATTTTAATACCAATTGAAGGAGAAATATGAAGTATATTTTGATATCAAATAAATACCAATTGAAATCAATGTATAAGCTTGTATAAATACCAATTAACATTTGGAATACACTCAAGCTTAACATAAACATAATTTGTGTTTTAAAAATGTAAAGATATTATAAATAAGCACAATTAAATTATATATATGTATGTATGAAAATGATAATACCAATAGAAATTGATACTAATTGAAATTTGAAGCATACATATGTAGGAAAACATATATGAGTATATAAAAATGAGATAACATGAAGATCATATGTATAACTCATACCTACCACCCTTTCATGCACATAATAAAAGATAGTCATTTAGGCATACAAGGCATGGTCTCCCAACCATCCGCCCTTAAAATGTAGGGGTTTTCAAAAATCATGATTTGAAAATATTTTAGCATAGTTTTGAAAAACTCTACCATTTGAAGAATTAAGAAACTAGTTTAGAATAATATTTGAAAAACTAGTTAAAAAATCCTCAAGAGATTAAACCAAATCATATATCCCATAAAAACATGAAAATCACATAATAATTGACACTCAAAATCTATAAAGCACATATATGCTCATGAAACAAAAATTCATGAGTAAACGTCAAACATAAAGTGTAAGAATCATGTAATCAACATCATAGAAATAGGCAATAAAACTCAATGAATATTCCTTTTTAAACATGAAAAACATAAAAATTTAATTTTTATTAAAACAATACAAACTTCAAGGCATATGTATGTTTTGTCTAAACTAGAAGTATACATACATATCTCAACACAAGTGAGTCCATAATAGTTTTGCATGAAAAGCAAGTGGCTCTAGGATAGACATGTATATCTAATAGTTTTAAACAAAATTAACATATACATGAACATAAATATATTTTTATGAAAACATGTACACAAATAGAGAAAACAAGTAAAGATGCAAGAATCATCAAAACTAACTTATACAAGTACATCCAATGGGTACAAATGAGCAATATAGCGCAAACACATGATAAATAAATGTGGCTCATTAGTTGTACAAGTATAAACATGAGTTTTAATAAAAGTTCTATCTAAACATGTAATCAAAATATGAAGTGCAAAAACATCAACAAAACATGATCATTAGGAAAAATGCCCGTACTTTAGAGATGGGATATAAACAATAGCCAAACTATAGTCAGAACACAAAATAACAGTCCATATAAACATGGGTGTATCTCAAATACTACACATGTGTATCACAAGTCTAATTATCATTGCTTTTAATCATAATGAACATGAAAAACCAAGACATGCTAAAAACATCAATGAGAAAGCATGTAAACAATATAAGGAGTTAGATATAGTTATCAAAACCAATAGGACTAGTCTCTAGGTCTCCAAAACATGGTGATCCTCCCACCAAACTTTCCTTGAAAGTGATGCATCCAAAATTGTCACCATTTAGCTCGGAACACATTCACCATCAAGGCACAAATACCCTCACGTTAAGCGAGAGCCCACACCTACATCAAATATCATAGGGGTGGATTTTGGTACCCATACCTTATTGGGTTCATGGGGGTTAGCACATTTCCTAACCCAAACAAATTTATTTGCAAAATTTGAAATATTTAATCTATCATAACAAAATTTTACAAGGTGGACCTTACGTCAACAATGTGTACAAGTGTACACATGAGCATACATGGAATTAAGTGTGTGAGCATGATGAGCATGTGTATGCCATGGTTTGTGTGCATGCATATGAGGAGCATGTTTCTTGTGAAACATGAATTCCAATTGTGTGTGGTTCATGGCACATTGGCTAAAAGTGGAGCCCAAACAATCTACACTCTTCTTCAAAGCACATATATCATTTTTAATAATTGAAGAAGATGTGGAGCAAGCAACATATTTATCAATAGAAGAAGAGGCAATAGGAACATGGCAAACATGAGCATCAAAAATTATTTTTCAAAGAAGTGTTTTCTTTTGAAACAAATTCCAATTCTTTTGAAATCAAAGCAATTTTGTTTTTCAAATAATTGTTCTCTTTTAAAACAATTTCAAGTTTTGAAGACAAAATCTCATTTTCTTCAAAATATCATCACTATCATTTTTATTTTTCAAAATTTCATTTTCTGTAAGGCAAGGTCAAGTTGAGTTTTTAAGGAATCTCTTTCACTTGAAATCTCAATCCTCTCTTGTAAAATCATATCTAGTTTTGAAAACAAGTCCTTATTTTCTTTTTTTAATTTAAAGTTTTTCTTTTTCAAAACTTTATACTTTTCAAGCAAGTTTTCACAGAATAATGAAAAAAAATTTCATTTAAGGCATCGGCATCCATATAGTCATCACCTGAAGAATTTGTACTATTATCTAGTTGAGTATTCGAATGTACCTCAAGGGAGTCATTCCCTTGGACCATGTAGCAAGCTTCATCGGACTCTTCTCCACTAGATTCTTTCTCCACATAGTTTATCATTCGTAACTTGAGAGAGGTCAAAGTATTCCACACTGTAAAAGCGGAGTCACAATGAGAAATAGTAGAAAGATAATCTTTACTAAGTGTACGCCTAAGTGCATGTAGGGCTTGTGCATTAACCTCAATGTACTTGGCATTATCAAAATAGGTTTTCTTGATAGTAGCAAGATAGACATGCAAACCTAGGGCTTTTAAATAAGCACTCATCCTAAGCTTCCATATATAGATGTTAAAAAACCAAACATGGGAGGGGCAAGGTGATCCATGAGTGTACAAATAATATGTGTGCAAATGCAAATCTAGATTAACTAGCTAAGATCTCACTCTTAGGTGGTTTAAACCTAATATTAGGAGCATAGGCTCTGATACCAATTGAAAATACACCTAGATGGGGATGAATACGTGTATTAGCTAATCTAATGACAAATGATGTGGAATTAAAAACTAATTGAAACACACTATGTGTAATCAAATAGTGTAGCCGAATTCTCGGTGACGGGCTCTAGACTATCTCCTCTAGATTCATCTATATAAGAGTTGAGGTGCTATATGAAGCTCTCTTGGTTCAACACAAGTATGAGCACCCAAACAATACCAAACATATAAGTGATATGAACAATATAAAGCAATGCAAGATATAAGAGAGATAGAGTTTAGAGATAGTGGATCAAACGCAAACACTGAGATATGTTTCGAGGTTTAAGCCACTGCTCTACGTCCCCGCCTTCACACAGAAGGATTTCCACTATGTCCACACAGGACCTCCCACACAGGGAACCTCCACCGAGGAATTTGCAATTACAAAGTTAGGAGTACACAACTCCTCTCTCCAACACAACCACCTCTACACAAGAGAGATAAGGTACAAAGCCAAAATAATAATCACCTCTACACAAAAGGGATAAGGCACTAAGTCAAACTCTACCACAATCACCTCTACACTAAGAGGGATAGCCACAAACCTAAAGCACAACCACCTCTACACTAGAGGGATATGCACAAAATCAAAGCAAGGAAAAATTTACAACTTAGTGATCACAATAGACCATAAACAACTCTTGGTGATCACAATAAACCACAAATAATATTTTTCACAAAAACAAGATCCTATAGATAGGATAGAGATGATAGCTCAAGTATGAGAAAACAAGGTGTTTGGAAATCAAAATCACAAAGAAAATACTTAAAAAAATACTAGAATGAAATAGAAATGAAGATCAAAACCAATATCTCAGATACTCTGTTTTTCTTTGATTTTTCAACCCTTGAAAACAAAATAAAAATAATTTTTTTTAGCACAAAAACTTGCTGCTAAAACACTTGTATAGATGGAAAATTTTGCTCTCTAAATTCTTGTTAAAAACAGCAGAAGAGATGGCTATTTATAAGCCTCTCCAAAATATAGTCGTTACAGCCAGGAAAAGGCAGAAATGCCCTTCCGGTCAACCGGCCAACTGTTATACCTCTGACCGTTGTGCCTCCGGTCGACCGCCCGGTCGAACGGCAGCACCCGAGAGTTGGGTGCTTACAATCGGTCGACCGTGCAGTCGACCGTGCAGTCGACCGGCCTTGTAGGCTGGGTCCGTGCACGTCTCTCGTACACATCGGTGACCGGTCCGGTGGACCGTCCGGTCGACCGCTAGCTGATCTGGCTGAAAATTTGGGACTTTGGAACTTAGTTTATTTAATATCAATAAAATCCTATAAAATTCTATAAATTCCACAAAAATAAGTTCTTGTAAGATATTTGAATAACAAATATGTGTGACCAAAATTTTCATTTTGTGCCGCTTGATGGATGGGAAAAAAATATTCAAAATACTTGATTTTTAGTTAATAGATACTTGAAATAATATAAATCAACTTCAACAGAGTGGATCTTGTATTCAAATGTCGGAAGGTTGTATTTGAGTTGGAAGGATTCGGGCTCAAATCTTTTAAGAAGGACACAAGTCTCTCTATCACACTCAAATCCGTTTAGAAGGACACAAGTCTCTCTCTATATGTGTGTGTGCGCGCCCGCGCGCGCGCGCATGTGTGAGAAAGGTGATGGGGGGAGGAGTCGGGAAGGAATTGCGCATACATACATTACATATTACAGGTGTTTGTGTGTTATATGTATATAAATATACTGATATGAATAGGACTATATCATGAGTACATAAGATAAAAGATACTGGAATGACTATTTAGTATGTCATGAGCTTTTATGTACAAAGCATTGAGATGAATATGGATAATATATACATTCGGTGAAATACGAGATACTATTACAAGATACTAGTAAAATAAATAGTTGAGTGAATCAGACTTTTTGATATATGAATAAAATCACAGGAATACATATTCTGATTGCTTTGTTCTTATTATATCATCAAGCCCCTATTTATCTTATCCAATCTATATTCATGTTTATTACCTGATGTATAAATCATGCTTAGTATTTTATTTATATATCATTCCTTAGATTTCTTACATGACTTTACTCATTGAGGTATCGAACTCATCCTTTTATATTAATAATATTCTCAGGTTGTGATAAGAGTAAAGGCCTGGCATAAAGCTTAGTGGGCATTTGTTTTGGACTCAATTAGAGAATCAATCATGTGAAAATTAATTATGTTTTGTCACATATAAATAGCTCATGCTTGTATATATAAACATCAACCTTGATATGTATGCTACATATTATGTATTAGAATTGTGAGTTAGATAGTTCGATATTTGTATATGTATAAAGATATATGTGTGATTGTGATTTTCTTTTGAGTTGGTGTTGGAAATAGTTATCGTGTTGAGATTAAAAATGACGGGAGGGGACTCTCGAGCTTATATATATTATGATTGTTGTAAACTGAGACTGTGATTTTGAAGATGTGATAAGAGGTCGGTTGTGGACGAAATTATATAATTGTAATACATGACATTATATTAATTACAGAGGAGATATTACCAAAAATTAGAAAAAAAAATTAAACATTAGTATATGACTCGAGTATATTAGTAACTAGGAATGTTACATTCAAGAGACCTCCACCTCTCAAATCATCAAAACAATTGAAACAAGTTTATAATATGAGTTTCACATAGTATTAAGTGTTTATAATGCGAGTTCTATAAATACCAGTTGAAACAAGATTTAAGGTGAATACAAGGTCCATTTCCTTTCTTACAATGATGTAATCATTTTTTAAAACTACACTAACCCACAACAACACATGATGTCTCAATAGCTTAAGGTTAACAGCTCTACAGTGATCATTTCTTTGAACTACACTAACCCACAACAGCATGATATCTCAATAAAACCAATAAAACATTCACATTAATACCACAATACAAATTAATCTCGAAGCAAACACACTTAAAAGCTACCAACTAAAACAAAAACTAAATAAAATATTTTATATAACAGGTGGTGGAGATTCCCATCAACTTTTTAAATTTAAATTATGTTAGACAATCACCATTACACATAAACATATTTAATTAACAAATTAGCTACTGATTAATTTATAACCAACAACTAGATTAGTAGATCTCATCCAGCAAGCTTTATAATACCAGCTCCATTCCCTGCCGCTCCATTTCTCATTTCTGCATCTTTCTCTTAAGCCCAAACCCCCACATCCACGCCATGACCACACGAACGTGATAAGTTGTAAACTTGAAGGAGTAAGGGTGATCATCTTCTCCCAAACACCGTATCCACAGACACAAAACAAAGAGTTACCTACTATAAATAGCAGAAATTCTGGATCAACAGGAGACGCGCAAAACAGGCACAAAAAGGAAATCAGAAGGAATTCACTGAACATGAATATAAGCGGGCTTCGTTGTTTCACAGCTCAAAATTCGACATGAGCTGAAAATAAGACTCTCCCGCTTAACATGAGATGATGGAATGACATAGAATCAGACTGTCTAAAAGAATTGGAATATAAAATCTGCGAAGAACAAACTTGTCATCTAGCTATCTACATATGAAGGGCACAGAGTACAACAGTGAACAGATATGACATTCTCTCATATCATATAATGTGTCCAAGAACTTAACAGAAAAAAAATAAATTATAACAGATATACTGCAATGTAAATTTGATTGACCAAGGACGAAGGGTATATGTGTATGCTTCTCATGAACAATGAGGCCCTCAGAGCAGAGAATCAGGGCCATCAATTATTCAAAATCTCAAACTCTCACATCCCCGGCACTTCAGGTTCCAGCCTTATTGTGATGTGCAACAGCTTCCTTCAACATTTTGTTATTCTGAAACACAGGAAAAAGATAAACGTTTTGCAACATGTATGGAATAACTGTTCCTGCATAAATGTGATCTTCTCTAAGTTTCAAAAGTTGCGAGTACCATGAACATTTCAGCATATGAGTCAGTAAAGCGGAAGCATATTAGTAGATGTGTTAACCAATAAACAGGAGGCTCGCAAAATAAATAACTCAAAACAAATTTTGTTAAAAACTGAAGTGTCAAAAAAAATCCACTCCAGAATGTTTGAGGGAAAGATAAGAAACAAAAAGTATGAGAAGAAAAAATTGGACTAATAGCTGGAACTTTCCATGTGCTTTTGCATAGTTCTCTTGAGATTAAATTACTCAACATGACAGAGCCCAAGGCCATCTTCTTAATGGTGACCTCACCACTTCTATAGTGGAAAAATTCAAGAAATACCTCAAAGTCAGAAGTCTTGCACTATGGACTAATACAGAATAGTAACATAAAAGATCTAGTGAAATGTAATCCAAGTTATATTTGTTTCCGGTGAGTTCTTCCAGTGATGTGATGCTTTTCCAGAAGCCATTTTTACTTCAATGTTTGGATCTAAAATGAACCCAGTTATAAAGACATCTTTTGTATTTACAATTAAAAAGCTACCTCTTTTGGTTCTTTTGTTCATTCCTTTTATGTTTAATGCACTCAGTCTAGTCAATACAAGGAAATAGCCACACTGTGATGAAAGAACAAAGCAAGCTGACAGGCTAGGTAACAACTGAATAGTCATCATTCTATAATTTCTATTCCACTACTCACTGCTGGTGAGCTAGGTAACAACTGAATAATTCTGAAAGATATGAGTAGGATTTGCTCATTCTCACAATCTTATAAAACCCTAGCAAGAGGGAAGAATGTATTCAAAACTCTGCCAACAGATATATGAACTAGAAGTACTGCCAAAAGTGCAAAATACATTGAGCTAGCAAGCCATGCAATCAAGGACATGACAAGAAATAAATTGGCATCCACGATTCTGAGTGTTCCTTTGTTTCCTCTCAGGAGAAATGCCATATGAAGACATATTAACGGAGAAACCAAGAGTTTAGTCATTGCCTAGGGTGGAATTAATCTTTCCACACGTGCATGATAATGATCGAGCTATCTCTAATGGCATAAGATATTGAAGTTACTCAAAATTAAACTATTTCATGCACATAAAAAGTAATTCCCAACTGAAAAACTATCAATAGTAGAAGATTCAAGAAGCAAGGAGTATGACTGAATTTTATTGGCTAGCTCTTTCAATAATGATTTGGTCAAAAGACTAAATATGGAGCCTAAAAGTTTATCCAATTTGTATAGGATCAACATATCTGAGAACAATGCTTGCTAAATATGAACCAGGGTTAAGATAGCTGTGGGATAGGAACCAGACAACAGGTTAAGCTCTCTCAGTACACATCAGTTGAAAGCTGTGTAGTATGGACACCTCTATCCTGAAGCCATGTCATGTTGGATAAAATGTCAGACACGCATCTCAGACACACTATCAAGCTCACAAATATGAGAACCCATGAGCAAACAAAGTAATCAAACCTGATCAAGTCAGGCACATACAATGAGAATTATACGTAGGACGATTTTAGAGGTTATGGTCATCGTGTAAGTGCCAATATCACATTCATCATATATATACAATGCTTCCAGAGTGAAGAAAGTTTGTTGCTAATTGAAAAGATGAATCCAACAAAAAGGACTTGCACCTACAGATGCTATAGAACCTAGGGCAGGAAAATGCAAAAGTAGAGATGATGACCGTGATTTCAAGCTTTGCTCTAATATGCAAGGAGTCAAGTGAGGATGTCAGTTCAGTTTCACATTGTGGATGGGGAACAACTTTGAAATTAGAAGGGCTGGGTTCGGTTCAACCATTTCAGCCAGATGATTGCACATGTAACAAAAATTTATACTACAACTATAATAAGAGTACAATGAAACTTGAAATAAATAATTTAATCAAAGAATAAAAGAAGCCAGAATTTATGTATGTTTTAAATTTTCCCCTAATGGAATAATTGAGTAATTTCAGTTCTAAGAGAAGTAAATGAAATATAGAAACAATTCAGAAAACAGAAAAATTCAAAGGCACGCACATAATATATCATGGAAACAAGGCTAGAATTAATAAAACAAAATATATGAAATGTGAAATTACTGAAAGTTATCGAAATATACACGACCATTTTAAGCCAATATCATTCAGATTCAGCCAAACCTTAAACCATGCCCTGTATACTGAAAGCTATCAAGATTGGTCACTCATGCAAAATAAGATACATGTTTTAAGGCAAGAGTATGCATTCTGAAGCATTATTGTGAATGTGAAAATATGTATTCAACAGCAAAGCCAGTTTTCGGCTTGGTATTTGTATTCTTCTCAATACAGATTTCAAGGGATCAAGAAGGTCAATTTATGAGGAGACCCTTCAGGATAACTTATGTGGACGACGTGAAATTTGTACTTTTAAAACAACATACAACATCGTATACTTTCGCATTTGCTAAAGATGATACATTTGAAAGTGAGACTAGCCCCCATGGAAGCAAAGGAAAAAGGTGATCAGAGGAAGGAAGGAAAACTGCAAACAGACAACTAATTCTGAGGAAAGTATGACTTAAGTGAAAGCCTTAAACTAATTCTTGTGGAGTTACTGGCAAACAGCCAACAGACAACATTTGTAATAAAATCACAGGGCAGAGTTTGAATACAAGCAACCTTTCAACAGAAAACAACACAACAGCATCATCCTGTAATTGCACAATGATGGCACATCAAGCCATATTCCTGTTGTGCCTTCAGTGCCATCTAATATACAAACAGCCGCGGGAAAATGTAGCTCATGGTCAAAGTTACCATAAGGTGAAGTAAAAGACAATATATATCAATCATCAATTCCAAGCTTCAGATACAATTTTGCATCAATTACATAGCAAAATCAGATCTTTAGATTTGCTGATAGTAAATATGTATACGAGAGATGCAAAGCTGCAGAGTTCTATACATTTCTCCCGTCTTGAGATGCAGATGGAATTATGGAACAATGATAGACCTATAATCAGAAGAAGTTTCACTACTTACACATTAACCTTGTAGTCATGTTGATTAAACTCATCTCCATATTAAAACGACGGATTAGGAAGAATAGGGAGGAAAAGCATGGATATTCAAGGAAAGGAATAGTTAGCTAGGAATAAGTCAAGCCCATAACTCATTAAAATTGAAGCCAATCAGGATTTTGATAATAGTGCCATAGTTTAAAAGTAATACAATTGTCTGGATCGAGTAGATATCTATTATATCATATATAGTGCACAACCAATCAAAAGGTGAAATATCTGGCCTAAAATTATCCAATCACTCCTTTATCTGGAAGAGCATGCAAAGAGAAAATACTTCATCTACAGTGACATGGAAGAAATTTAAAAGCTTAGTCAAGCAGCAAATATACCCAATTGAATAAAAAGATAACAAATAGTTCGGTGTTCCAGAAGGAAGCAGCATGCTAAGTCCTAGGGATATATTGAAAGAAACCAAACTTTAGAAAACAAGGATGATATTCAGCTATAATATTCTTTAAGTTAATTAAATGTGACATTCAACTTCAGGTTTCTTACATTTTGTTGCTTAACCTATGTACATAATGAGCATCTAAAATAAGATGGAAAGAGCATGAAGGCAATTATATGTGAACCTCCCAAAATTCAAAGCTAAGATATGGTGTATTATAGGTTTCCTGAAAAGAAAGAAAAAAATCAGTAAAGTGAGCCTTACATCACCTACACAACTGAGCTCACAAAAGCCACATGCGCCAAAAAAACAGCCATAATCTAGGAGGGCACCCTCTGACTTGGAGCATTTGTCAGAGGGTTGGCTGCTCATGTTAACAGACATTACCTTATCATACTTGAGAGGTCTAATGCGAGCAGCATTGACATCCATCCAGTCATCATAATAACAATGAAGTCTGGCGACAACTCAACACCAAGGAAGTTCCTTAAAATTCCAGTCAGAGAATCCAATTTTGATCAAGCAACAGCATTTTTCAGATTGGCCCAATAAAACACTGTGAGATTAAGTATCTGTCAACTAGAAGCCCAAAATCTCAAATTAAACTCAAAGAAATCCAGTGGAGATCAGAGGCGCACTAAGGAGCATGGGGAGAAGAAAACATAAGAAAAGGAAATCACAATAAATAAAGGATTCACACCATTTTGTAGCCTCACGCCATGAATGGCTTCACACTTGAATGGCCTCACACCGCCGTGTTCACCTCCAAGATATCAAAAATCTCCAGTGCAGAAAACTAATTTCAGAAATTTTAGTTCTTATATTTCATTCATTAGATCATAATTTCATACCTTATCCAAAGAAGGCATTTTTTTAAATATAAAAGGCTTATTTGATATCTAAGAAACTAAATTAAAGAAGAACCCTAGATAAATCCAAAGAGATTTGCTTTTATCAATTAGGCATAACAAAGAGATTGATAATAACTAACTTGAGACCAAAATAATTTAGTCCTAAAAGATAGAATAAAGATTTCCAAATAAAATAAAATTTCAATCCCAAATCTTGCCCTTAAATGATAGGTCGCAAAAGATCACCTTCCATGTAAAATAAAATTCTAAAATAAATCAAAATCAAAGTCTCAACCATATATATATTTTTTTCTTTTTTCTTTTTTTTGCTTTTGACTGTTGCTTTAGAGGTATTGTAACCGTCATTTAGAAATTGCAGTACTGTAGCAGAGGTTCTGTAGCACCCAAAAACTAATCACCTCAAGCCGTTCTACATCAAGATCCAAAATCAATGACAATGGTGACTACTAGTCTAGCACAAATCCAGTTAGAAATGTACAATCCTATTGGCCATTAAATGTTTTGAAGAAAATATCAATACAAAAGCCTATGAATAGGTAACTTTCTTCTGCTCCGGAAAGTTTTCTTGAGTTCCTTTCTTCTGCTTATTGCTAGTTTCCAAGTTTGTGAGCTAAAGGGAACACCTCTCTTCTCTCATCATCCAATCCACATGAACAGTCTTGACACATATCAAGGAGATGGATGGAGTTCTTAACTGTTGCTTCATGTAGTTGGCACTCCATCGAATATGTTTAGCTTTACAGCAGCCGTAATAGTTGCTGGCATCAAAAGTCTAGTCATTTAACCGAACCAAAGGTTCAAAAAATTCCTGATGAGAGTCATTTTGGGCTGAAAATCGGCAGCCGTGCAGTTGCTAGCTCAACTTTGATAGGCTATACGATGTGCACAACAACACTTCCACTGTGGGTCCTCATACAGTCCATTAATCATGTTTATAGGAACATGAAACTCTTAATCAAAGTTATAAACACATGAGTTGGAGTTCTAATCTATTTGTAAAATTAACAGTTTAACACATCAATGTCATTATTCAGTTCACTAAAGTTTATTCCACTGCGAAGACATGATGCAGTCTAGTACCTAAGTGGAGTTCAGATAGGGAACACAAATGGATATAAATGATCTGAATGAATTACAAGTCCGTATCAGAATTTTAAAATGTGGATTATCCATCAGAATTTCAAAAAATATAAATATGGATATAGGTAGTGCTAAACAGTCCAAAATCCTAATAACAAAATTCAAATATGAATGTGAAAAAAGTAGAAAAAAATATGTTGTAGCGCACATTGATTAGAATCAATTTACTTATTTAGTGTTACATTATGAAGTATGATATTTCTTATTTTCAGCTGAAGAAGGGACTAAATCGAAGAATATTTTCACGCAACCATTTGACATATTCAACAATATCCAGCAAATATTTGTTTTTAATCAGAGACAGTCCATTTTATCAAATATTGTTATTGAATTGAACATCCAAACAATGTTCATTCTCTTTCCAGTACCCACTAGAATAAAACAAATACAAATATGGAAATCTTGTATCCACTCCAATTAGACCCCTGAATTTAGGATTTGATAGTGATGAGGACATCACGCAGTTCTTTATCTTTTCATGCCTTAGCTTATTCGGGAGATTTAGTATTTTGTTTCAGCTTTATTTGAGTAGGTATTTTAGCTTTATTTGTGTTCCTTTGTGGGCGTTTAGTACCACATCGGTTATTTCCCAGTACTCCTCTTTGTAAAGCCTATATAAGGCCCCTTAAACTATTTGGGATGATTATTGAATGATTAAAATTTTCACAAATTATCTGAGTAATTCTTGAGTCTCTTTTGCTCTCGAGTTTTGGGTGAGAAGCCCGTGCAAGGGGTGGAAACCCAACTTTTATCTTTTCCTCAGTTTAAATCTCGGTTACGATTTGAAGGTGATTGCGATCCAGGTGGTTTTACATCATTTTGGTATCAGAGCACCGGTTTTCAATCCTCTTCAAAATTTTCCAATCTCCAAACCCTAGATCTACGTCAGCTCCAGATTTAGATTCATTCAAAAAAAAAATACACTGTTCAAAAAAAATATACAGTGAAAAAAAAATACACTGTTCAAAAAAAATATATACAGTGAAAAAAAAAATCCTTCGAAAATCCCCAATCAGTGAAAAAAAAATCCTTCGAAAATCCCCAATCACACTGTTCATCTCCTCCTCAACAACAAGCCGCCGCCTTCGACACCCATCGCCCCGCTACAACACCACCACCGCCACCGTCTTCATCAACATCTCCGCCGTCGTCCTCGCCCTTGCCTCCGCTCGACAGAGTTCCAGCGTCATCAACAGCCCCACCTCCGACCTCGGCTCCTTCTTCGTCTCCGCCCCTGTGCCGCCAGCATCCCCATCGAAGCCATCAACATCGAAGACCTCCAACACCGTGCCCCCCTCTTCTTCCTCTGTCTGCGATTTCACCGCCCATTCGTCGCCGCCGACACCAGTGAAGGCGACTCCGACGACCAGATCCCCTTCCCACTCTCTTCGCACTCCCGAGCAACAGAGCCTTCGCCGACGCCGACACCCATACATCGTCGCCACCTGCCCTCGCCGTGATCCCCGCCACCTGCCCTCACCGTGATCCCCGCCACCTGCCCTCGCCGTCATCTTCACCAACCCAAAGGGCACCAGATCTTGCGCAAAATTTGATTCCAAAATTCCCCCAAGCAAAATTCTCTCCAAATCTCATCGACGAACTTGTTGATGACCTCGTGTGCTTACCTTGAGCTCGAAGTCCACCACCAGGTACCCAGATCCCTCAGCATCTCCATCACAGTTCGCCGGATCCAGAGCAATTTGCTCGCCGAGTGCTGCTGCTCGTCGGCCATCAAGATCCACACCCCCTCGGCGATAACAACCGCCCTCATCTTCCAACAAATCACGCCGCAAGCACTCGATCACCCGCACCCGGAGCTACTGCGACGGACCTCCTCCGATCTTGTCACCGCCGGATCTAATCGACAGATCTCTCCGCCGTCGACCTCGTCGAGAGTCACCAACGCCACCTTCGTTGTCATCCAATCAACTTCGCCTTCGCCTCGAGCTCATCCCCACTCCATCGACGCCTCCGCCTGAAGCATCCGACGCCGACGAAGCTCCCCGACCGTACACCTGACGGATCATCGAGATCCCTCTCGCCGTCTTCTTCACAGCCTCCGCCTTCGTCGCAGAGATCTGAAGAGATCTCCAAGTCCTCCCTCAAATTTCCGTCGCAGATCACCGCCATCTCCCTCGGACATCACCGCCTTCGTCAGATCCCCTCGCCGCTGCGACCTCACAGAGCCGTCGCCGTCCCCGTCTTCATCCAGACCTCTGCCCGGCTACGTCATCATCACCGTCGCCGCCGCCGCCGCTCCCCCTTGCCCTAACCGACAGCAAAGAGTAGAAAAGAGCTGATCGGGATCTCGTTGCCGTCGTCACTTCCACCGTCTTCGCCGCTGACGGTTCTCCGCCGTCCCCTGCCGAGCCTCGCCGGTGAACGCCCCAGGTCGCCGCCGCATCTCTGCCCTAGCCCACAGCGAAGAGGGGAGACAGGGATCGGGTGAGTTGTGTCCAAGCGGGTGAGGGTTTTTCTTTTGACCCGGTCGACATTTAACAGGGGAAGCGATTCGGTCGGATCCAAACGAACCCGACCGGACCCGGCCAAAGTTATTGGTCTGGCTGAGTCCAACTCAGTCTGACTCGGCCTGAGTCAACTAGACACTGAGTCAGCACAGTCCAGAATCGCAGCATCACTTCAGACGGCCGTTCAGGGCTCGTTTCAAGTCCGAATTGACCCGTTTTTGAGGCAGTGGATTCTTGACGATCAGTACTACGCGCCTAAAGCAGTCTCATTCAGGTTTGCGTTACGGATGCCTCCCCAGGTTCAGCTTAGCGCACCAGAGTTTGTTCAGCACAGTCCAGAATCGCAACATCACTTCAGACGGCCGTTCAGGGTTCGTTTCAAGTCCGAATTGACCCGTTTTTGAGGCAGTGGATTCTTGACGATCAGTACTACGCGCCTAAAGCAGTCTCATTCAGGTTTGCGTTACGGACGCCTCCCCAGGTTCAGCTTAGCGCACCAGAGTTTGTTCCTGCCCAGGTTAAAGCCAGATTGGCTCCATTCTCGAGGTGATATCCTAACTTGATCTAAATTGTTAACTGTTGATTACTTGCAACTACTATACGGATTGTTATAATTTGTTGGTAGAAATGCTATTTGCTTCGATCTAGTGGTTGCATCTTTTCATCATTTTAGGAGTGCATTTTTATTTACATTTAAAGCTCAAACTTTAGGGAATTTTTGCTTAGTGCATACATTTAGTTTAATTGACTTTAGGGCTCTCCACTGCATCTGCCTGCTTGCTTGAGTCATCATGACTAATCAGCATTATAGGACTCCCACTTAGACCAGCTACACAATTTCCATCAGGGTCATATGTCCGTTCATGAGTACATTACCATATTTAAGGACTTAACCCATCGTAGTGAAGTGAAAAGCACCCTTCTGAGACTCTAACTAGGTTTATTTGGGGTTTACGGCCTAAAATAAAACGTGCTATGATTACTGGCCCCTATGACTTAGACACTGTTGAAGATGCCTTTGATGTGGCATTAAGATTGGACTTGACTTTCAAAACGCTAGTCAATGCCAAGGTCAAATGTTCTAAATGTAAGGGCTATGGACATTATAATTATCAATGCCCCTCGGAGGGTCAACATGTTAGAACTGTGCCCACTGATGAAATTGACGATTCGAAGGATGTTAAGGATGACCAAATTTTTTCTAAAACTATTAATATAATTGAAGACATAGCAGTTGATTCTGTCACACAGATTATTGATGAAAGTCACATGTCTTCTGATAGTGCCAATGATGACGTGGACGGGACAGTTGAACCTAATATACCCACTGTGTCTAATCAGCCATTCAAGTCTCCTTGTGTTGAACCTAGTTTTATAGTTATTCCTATCAACTCATCTTTTAGGGAGTCACCTGAATTTCTTGCCAAGGTCCAGCAGAGAGTTTCTAATACTTCTTTTTCGGGTTGTTTAGAGTTTGTGTCCGAGTCCGTTGTACCTCCATCGTTAAGTGTGTGTCCTTCTAGGCATATTATATCTCTCATTCTCCCATCGTTAGGAGTTATGCTTAGAATACCTAATGCATTGCATCTGCCTGTTGCACATATTGATGATTTCACTAGGCTGAAAGTAATTTGCAATAACACCTATAAATTTGCTGCATACCCATATAGTATTTTGCAAGAATTTACAGTTGATAATAGGGTGATGGTTACGAGTCACTCTGAGGCCACGAGAAAGTTGCACGCTTGGCGTAAAGATTTCGAAATGACTCTTAAGAGGATTGCGTACATTGCTTACGAGTTGGATAGCCCGTGGGATCCTGATATCAGCTCCGTTTTCAGCCATGATGATGCATCTCGCTCTACTCTCTGTTCCTTGATCGTGCTGCTATGTTCCACCACTGATCTGTCATGGAGACCAGCTCCTCCTCCGCCACCATGGTCTCGACATGATGTTCCCATGCTGCTGCCATGACCACCACCTTGGCCCGATTGAGATGCTTCGTGAGGAGAGTCCTCATTCGACAGGGTCGAGTTCCTTCCACCCCGAGGGAATTGATGAGGACATCACGCAGTTCTTTATCTTTTCATGCCTTAGCTTATTCGGGAGATTTAGTATTTGTTTCAGCTTTATTTGAGTAGGTATTTTAGCTTTATTTGTGTTCCTTTGTGGGCGTTTAGTACCACATCGGTTATTTCCCAGTACTCCTCTTTTGTAAAGCCTATATAAGGCCCCTTAAACTATTTGGGATGATTATTGAATGATTAAAAATTCCACAAATTATCTGAGTAATTCTTGAGTCTCTTTTGCTCTCGAGTTTGGGTGAGAAGCCCGTGCAAGGGGTGGAAACCCAACTTTTATTTTTTCCTCAGTTTAAATCTCGGTTACGATTTGAAGGTGATTACGATCCAGGTGGTTTTACATCAGATAGTTTGCCATACATCTAAAAGCGGCATGGCCATGGAGTAAATTACTCCATAAAATGTTTATAATGTCATGATGGATGTAAGAGTAAAACCTTTTTTTCCTTCTTTTCCTCTCTTTCATTGATCACATTTAAGTCACGTGAATTTCAAATCCAATGTTTAAATGACACATTTACAGATCTGTTGAATGCCCTTATCAGATGGACATCAACTGATTGTTATCTATGTTCTCCACATGCAGAACATTTCCTAGACTTAGAGCATGGCCAAGCTTAGGTGTCTAGGTAGAAATCAGAGTGCTCAACAAAGGGTGACAATCAGATGGATTGGTCAGATTGAAAATCCAAACCAAGCTGACCTGATCTCAGTACAGGTCAGCCCCAGCCCAAGCTTAATACAACTGAGGTTTGGATGTGGTACATAGTGTGTTATCGTCAAAAATCACCATGTGACCATTTGCTCAGGTCTGTTAATTGATGATGCTGAAATCAAGTAAATCCTAGTGCAGGTTTTAACTATTTTTACTATTTAAATCTAATATCAAGATCGACTCAGGCCACCCTAGTGAATCAAACATATCTTATATGAAGTTATCCGCACTTCAATATATTTTTCCTTCCTGGTCGGTAGTCATAATCTTGTTAATTTTTCAATTCATTTGAGAGGGTTATAGAATGTCCTAGAGCATTTTGTTCGTTCTTCGTAACCAAATTTTAACATTGTTTTAAGTAAAGCACCACTCTTTAACAAATTAAACCACTTTGCTCAATTTTCACAAATTAAACTAGTTTGCTTACTTCTGATGCATATCTAGTTTTACGGATTCTGTAAAACTACTTCTAAACCTTATATCCAGATACAGCCCTTAATTAGTCCCATAATTTCTATAGAGTGATGTTCACGTCAAGTCTAAATGGATAGAGTACCATATCCATTTTGATTACCTAGTTCCTCCACAAGATAACGTATACCACACTAAGAGAATTACAGAATAATAATCCGTCACTCACAACAAATTTCAGTAAGATAACTTGTAAAGCAAATGACCAAGTCAAAATTAGGGAGACAATAGGGAGACAAAATAAATGTAAGCCATGTTATTACTTTGAATCCACAAACCCAAAGGCAGAGAGGAATAGTCATAGGCGTGTAAGACCTTGATCAATTGAATGCAGAATGTCAAAACTTTACCAAACACTTGGGGTTTCAATCCCATGCCAAGCCCACAACAAATCAAGTAACTGGTCAAATATGAACTCGATTATAGAACTCCACTTAGATGTGTTATTCAACATACAATTTATTTGGGGACTACTTCATATTTGAATTTTTGCTATTAAAGTCAAAAGGCATACAGATACATTTCCAGACAAAGCATATCTTTCATTTAGATATGCAATTACATATTATTATTTGCAATAAGTTTCCAAAATCTCAAATTTTGTTGAACTCTGGCACATTTATTACTTGTGTTTGTGTTAAGGATGAAGGAAACTAACACATACATGTTGTGTGCAGGGGAGCAAATTTCACACTGCGCGCATTTTTGTGGGCTACTAGAAGAGCTCAGAACCTGAAACTATGAACTTAAAATGTTGTGTTGCTCAAGAATAGCGGACTGATTGACAATTATAGTTTTAAATATAAGAACACCCTTATGGAATATCGAATGAAGTAATGCTAAAGAAGCAATCAAATGCTTATGATTTCTGGCTTTTTATGCCTCTTCCCCCTCACAATGACCTATTCTAAATAAATACAGAACACAAATCATGCATTTCAGAGGCAATTATCAGACCTAAAGTCATGTATGAGCAAGGAAAGATCCCCAAAATAAGAAAAAGAGAAGCAAAGGCTTTTTCTTGTCGTTACCTCACATTATCTGTCAGAGCTTGTAAAAAGATCGAACAAACCGCAACAAGTCCAAACTTTTGCATGATGTGTTCCACCTAGACCACAAGCAACCTAAAGGCACCCAACAAAACCATATCAATAAATCATAGAACAGAAGGGTAAAATTTAATATCACATCTAATGCATATACCTTATCTGTCTGCGCAATCCCAGTTTTTTCAGCATCCGAAGAGGGTTCTGCAGCAGTGTTCATCCTTCTACGAGGTGAAGCATCACGTTTGCCTACCAAACACTCAGAATTTTCATCGGGTGCTTTACCACCATGACTTGGGTCTTCAGTAATAAGAGCAGAATTTTCAGCAGATACAGATATCTTCTCAACAGATGTATCAAATTTATTATTAGTCAAATCCTTCAAATTCTCATCAACAGGAAAAGATTGTTTGTTCTCCATCACCCCTCTTTCTAAATTCAACTCTCTTTCTAGATTTCTGTTGCCATCACCATCACCTCTCTTCTCAGAACAAACAATCTCAACATCAACATTCACAAATCCATTCCCGGCAGGTATCCCCAAATCCGGCCATGGAACTACTTTCACTTCCTTCTCATTGGATGAAGAAAGATCAACTTTTTCAATTGAAATACTGGGAGTCCTCTCTTCATCAATAGGAACAGATTTCTCAATCATCAGAACATCCTCAACCTCAGATTTTTCCAACATCACCTCCTCCTCCTCCTTAACTGGTGATTCCTCTTCATTTTCATCCAATTTCGTCTTATATTTTTCCAACATCACATTCCTCTCAAATGGTTCATTTTCATCCGAATTCTCGAACAATACCTCCCTCTCATCTGGTGTTTCTCTTCTTTTTCATTGGATTTCATCTCTTTCAAACCATGGTCGTCTTTTTCACCTCCTTCTCCCTCTTCAGAAAGAATCTCCTGATGCAAACCACCAGAAATCTCAGCAACAACAACAGATTCCTCCAATTTCATCTCTTTCGAGCTCTCCTCCACATTCAAACTCTTGGAACTCTCATCAAGAAGAACGTTCACCTCGCTTCTTCCATTTTTCAGGTTCAGATTCTTCATCGAATAGTACGGCGGCTCCAGTGGAAACCTCGGCGTCTCCGGTTGAAACCTCGGCGTCTCAAACGTCTCCTCAAAATCCTCATTGATCGCAGACCGACGCCTCTCGTGCCTGTTCCCTGCGTCAGATCCAACCGATCGATCAATCAAGAACCATCGAATCCACAAGAGAAACACAATCAATCAATCGAAAAGGTGAAAGAACCTAACCTTGAAACTCAACCTGAGGCGAGAGAAAATCAGAGCTACGGTTAGGGCTCGGCGGAGAACCTCGCTGCTGGTTGTCGCCAGGAATGTCGACGGCCATCTTCTGATTCTTCCGCTTCGCCGCCTTCTTCTTCTTGCTCTTTCCAACACCGAAGGGCATGGCGATTTAGGGAGCTAGGGTTTCGCTCGATCTGGACCGTGATTGTTTTTAGGGATTCTTATCGACGAAGGCGGCGAGAATGGAGAGAAATAATGGTGAGGATGAGTTTATTTATATAAAGAAACAACAAATTGGGGAAAGGGAAGAAATTTGGGAGGGCGAGGGCGGGAGAATTATTACTGGTACCGTGATTTTTACTTCGAAATTTTTTACTGCTGCGTTTTAATCTGCATTGGCCTTGACGAGAGACAGAGAGGGGAGGAGGAGGAAGAAGGTGAAACGGGGGAGGGTAAAAAGAAAAATTAAAAGAACAGCGAGTAATAATGCCGTTTTGTGCATGGGTGTCGGTTTGGGTAATTATGGAGTTAGTTTCCAGTTGGAGCGTTTTGTCTGGCGCGATGTTTGGATCCTTTTTGGGCATACTGATGATGTATGATAACTGACGCGGACACAAGCGGGTGCGGGTTTCTTTTGCTGTCGGGTTTATACCCGATTTTCTATTTACGGGTGTGGCCCACGGGCCCAGGGACCAAAAAAAAACTGGTATGTTCTTTTGAAAGAAAAGGATGAAAAGGGTTGGATGATCTAATGCATCAATGATGATCATTAGTCTGCAAACAACTATAATTTTGGTTTTTAAGATCAAGGTCCCTAACAAATTTTTTTTATTTTGATGTTAGTCATTGGCAATATCATATTAAAATATTAGTTCCTCATAATTTATCACTTGTTACAAATCCCTCTAACTATCAGTTTATCTCAAAACAAAGAATATTCTATTACTATTTAACGATATTAGCACTTTTATCTTATTATCTCTTTTTTTTTACTTGTGTCAATTCAAATTATTCAAAAGAATATTCTTGTATTCTTTTTTTTTTTTATTAACTTTTTCTGCTCATACTTCTCTTTGTGCAGAGAATTTTTCTTCTAAAATTTTCTATAATGCGCCGGTCGACTCCTTCTTACACATGCAATTCCAAAGTTTCGAACAAATTTGTTATTTAACGCATCCTAACTAGATTTTTATCATGATTATTTATGAGATTTGGACCAAAAAAAATTGTAAAACACTAATAACAAGTGAAATAGGAAATTTGTCCGGGACTTGTATTCTAAAAAATATATATAATTTGTATTCTTCTTAAAGTACAAATCTACAACTACTCTTAAAGTAAATAATACAAAATATGTGCACAATTTTGTCCCTTCTTCTGTTCTCTCGCCAATTTTATCTCCTCTCTTGTTCTATCACTTAATCTTTTCTTTCATTTTTTAATTTTCTTTTAATTACAACAGCGTAGAAGTAAAAAGAAAAAAAATCACTCTCTATCATTCATATTCCTAAGGGGGATTTCGCTATAACCTCCCATGTCAAATCGTAATTAGAAAAAAAAAAAACTTAGTTTCATAATTTTATTCGCTTCAGCCACCTCTTTTTTTAAAACAACTAGATGCGCCCACATTACTGTAGGCCCAGAGGCCCATCACTTTAGTTTTGATAATGATTAACTCATGTAGTTATAGTTTACTAATAATCTTGTGTTTAAATAGTTTCAGTGATTGACCAAGATATTAGTAGGTGATTGGCTTCAACAAAGGAGTTTTGGAGCTTTCACGTGTTGATTCAAGAACTCGAACGTCAAGATCACATCTAGTACTCGGTTGGAACCAAGCTCATTGGATCGTGTTTGGATTGAATCGACTTGGAGAAGAAATTCTACAAGAAAATCTCGGTTTGTTTAGTTTATGTTTAGATCTTGTGTAAAGATTAGATAGTATTGATATGCTCAAGTTCACATACACACACAAGTTTAAAGTTTGTTGGTTTTGATTTTTGGTTTAACCGATTTTAGATTTCATGTCAAAAACATAGATATAATATCTTTCATGTATATTGGATTCTATCCATATATAATATGCTTCAAAGTTATTTTAATATCATGTTTTTGTATTTAGACAAGTTTTGAAAAAATCGGATTTCCATTTCAAAGTTTGGTTTTGGGAAAAATCGATTTTTGTTTAAAGCCTAATTTCAATTTTACAAAATTAGTTCAAATTGCTTATAATATGTATTGAATTTTGGTCACACATATTGTTATTCAAAGATCTTAAAAGAAATTATTTTGTGAAATTTATGTGTATTTTATGAGATTTTTTTAGAAGGTAAAAAGACAAGTTTTCAATCCCTATAATTATTTGTACTAGCTTTCTGCCGGTCGACCGGACGGTCAACCGAGGCAGAAATCTGTCGACCGGTCCGTTCAACCGATGTGCATCGTATAGGCTGGAATGCCGGTCGACCAAGCCGGTCGACCGCCAGAGAGCTCTGCTCTCTGGATCTGGCCCCGGTCGACCGCCAGAGAGCATCTGCTCTCTGTATCAAGGCCTCGGTCGACCGGGCGGTCGACCGGTGGCTCAACGGTCATAAAAATAATCGTTGGCTGGTCGATCGGGCGGTCGACCAGAAGGGCATTTCTGCCCTTTCCTTACTGCCAACGGGCAGATTTTTGGAGGGTTATAAATAGCCCCCTCCTTTACTGATTTCAACAAGAATTTGAAGAGTAATTTTTCCCATCTTTATAAGTTTTTAGCAAGAAGTTTTCAAAGAGTTTTTGGGTTAAAAAGATCTATTTTTATTTTTGTTTTCAAGGGTTGAAATTTCAAAAAAAAATAGAGTATTTGGGATATTGGTTTTGATCTTCATTTCTATCTTATTGTAGTTGTTTTCTCAAGTATTTTTCTTTGTGATTTATTTTCAAGCACTTTATATTCTCGCACTTGAGCTATCATATCTATCCTATCTATAGGATCTAATTTGATTGAGATTGTACCTGCATAAAAATGCAGAATTTCAGAACTTTAAGAATAAAATGTTCAAGTTCTCAATACTACCGCGATAGCAAGTAGCTATGCGGGTCGTGATCCACAAGTAGGGACTAGCGATGGAAGCTTTTTAGTAAGTTCTCTTTTATGCTACATTTAACGGTTAAAATTCCTCTTTAGTTCTTAAAAGAAAAGAGAAAATGGAGCTAAAGTCAAGTTAGGGAGAAAGTGGTAGAATGAGAAGGTGGAGAAAATAGAAGTGATATGTACAAAGAAACTGAAAAATAGTGAAAGAGATTTGGAAGACTTTAATGTTGGTAATTTACACTAAAACTTAAAAGAAAAAAATTAAAAATAATTACTTACCTCCTTTGACCAAACACTTACCTTAAATCTTTGCGACGATGTTACCTTGAAGTGAGGCGATCAGCGCATAGCCCATAAGAGTTGATTCTCGTCTCTTCCACATTATATCATCAAGACGATGCAAGTATGAAGTGATATAGAATGAGACTAAAAATCCATCGTCATGAGCTATCGGTGGCACTCGTAAAGGCAAGGCTCTTTCGATACTATTAGACTCACTTGGATAGCAATTGGCACAAAAAAGAGAGAAGTAGAAAAGAAGAGGAAGAACACAAAAACAAAGTACATAAAAAATGCAACTATAGATTCGATTTTTGTAACAATAAGAGAAAGAAGAATAACTTACACCGGTGTCACTCTCAGCACAAGCTTCACTCTCATTCTCCTATGAAACTCTGATCTCCTCTGAATTACATAAATGAAAACTGAAAATTACATAAAAAGAAAACTAAAAACTTACACTAAAAATAATGAAAACTGGCCTAAAATCAATCTCTGCATGGTTGTTCCCTTTTGCCTTTGAGATTGCAGGTATTTATAGGAGAAATGCAGAGGGTATAGGAGTATGAAGATAAGGTAAGCTGGCTATTCTGAATTTGAATCCTCCCCTTATCTCCAAACTTGATTTGATGTGGATATTCAGTTCTGATCTGCAGTTTATTGGCGTACTGATTTCTAAATATAACTTATTAAATGACAGAATTAGAAATAATGATCAACCTAAGAGTTGTAGCCCTTTAAGTTCTTTTTCTGGATCATCTTGAATCATCAAATTTGAGTTCTGCTAGCGAAAGTTATGATTCAAATACTAAAATGTATCCAGCCAGAATCTGAGTCAAAATTGCTTCATCTCATCTGTTAATCTTCTCTCATCCATTTATCCCTTTGGATTTGGACTCTGTATTGACGTTATCTTCGGTTGATTTTTAGCTTTAACTACTTGATCACAAAAAACTGGATTTAACCAACCGGATTTGGGATCATCCTCCTCTAACCAAATAGATCTAGTTAAATTTAAATTTAACTGATATTTATTTGATTTTATTCTCTTTCTCCCCATGATTATCTTCTGCAAAATAGACATTTAAGACAAGGAATTTAGCAGATTTATTACATGATAAATGTGGATATGTAATAAAGAATAATGTAATAAATATGTGCAATCACACCCTCACACCTATCTTTTGCTCGTCCTTGAGCAAAATAACAAAACTAAATCAAAGATTATTAGACCACTTTCGCAGGTCACGCGATTGCACTGAGCTTGTGCAATAAGCCATTAAACCTCTATGTTTCCCCTAGAGGACGAGGTTTGTCTCGTGAGGATTTTCAGTGGATTATAACACAAAATCCGTAAAGAAAGAGAAAAATATTAGTATTTTGAAAACACATTTTGAAAGAAAAATATTTGAAATATTATTGTAAGATTTAAGTTATCTATAAGTTATAGGAAAATCGAATTTTCATTCTTAAACTTAGTCTCTATTCAAAAATTTGTTATCAATCAAAGTAAGGAGTCAACTTGTACTTATCATCTATTCTATTACTTTACCCTAAGTCATATGCACCTTTGTGACAATGAAATTTTGACTAAGGTTCTTTAACTCTAACGCTTGTAACCCCCTGATCCCTGATATACATATCACAGTATCAGTACTCGATACGACGTATAAAGTTGATCCGACCCTCTTGGTCGTCTGATTTAGCCAATTTCAGTTTAGATATTATTTTCTAATATTTTAGATTTTGCAAAGTTTTCTGAAATTTTTCTGGATTATTTTGGAAAATCTGTGAAGTTAGTGTCGACCGATACCGATAATCGGCTCCACGATTTTTAATTCACAAATAGAGTTGAATTTTGAGAATTTTCTTTCACCTTATGTTTTAGAATCATATTAGATACATTTTAGTATTTTTGGAAATTTTTCTGAATTTATCAAAAATCTGGTCAAACCGGTATCGCCTAGTACAAACCTTCCAGAATTTTTAATTTACAAAGCAGATTGAATTTCTTTAAACCGTTTTCATATTATGTCTCAAGATAATATTCTCTATTTTATGTAATTTTTGGGAACCGTTCGGGGCTAGTTAAATTTTTATCAAATTAAATAATATTCAATTATATTATTTTCTCTTATTTCTTTCTTTTTCTTTTTCCCACCAATCATCTTTTCTTCTTTCCCCCAAGCCAACGACCCATTCCCACCGCCATACTCTACTGCCATCTCTCTTTCCTTCTTCTTTTTAAAACATCTCTCTCCCCCTAACTCTTTCTCTCTAATTCCCACATCCTCTCTCTCCCCCTCCCTCTATTTCTTCTCTCTCTCCCGACCTGTACCCCCTCCCTCTATTTCTTCTCTCTCTCCCTCTCTGTACAGGTCGGAGGGCCTAACAGCGCCCCAGGCCAGGCCAGGCCGCCGGCGTCCCTCGCCGGCCAGGTCTGGCGGCGCCGCGCGCAAGCCAGGCGCCACCCCCACTTCTCCTCCTCATCCTCCTCCTCCTTCTTCTTCTTCTTCTTCTTCTTTTTCTTTTTCTTTTTCTTTTCTTGTCTTCTTCTCCTTCTTCTTCTTCTTCCTTTTCCTTTTCCTCCTATTTTCCTTCTCTCTCCATCTCTCTGCTCCTCTCTCTTCCCCTGGGAGCTCCCGCCGGCAGAGCAGACCCGCCGCCGGCGAGATGCTGTCGCCGGCCATCCAGAGGAGCGCGGCAGCTGCAGTTGCTGCTGCCGCCGCTGTTGTATTTTTATGGGTTCGGGTGGAAACCCGAACCCATAATCCACCTGAACCTTAACCCAATTAACCCTTTAACCCTATTGGGTTAGACCCATTAACCCACAACCCATTCAATTAAGTTAATTGGGTATGGGTTGTGGATCTGGATCCAACACGTTAGCTACCCAAACCAGCACCACATATTAAAGGTAAGTTTACATATAAATCCCTTGCAATTTCTAATAATTGCACTTTAGACCTTTTTATTACATAATTAACCTATTTTATATGGTTTCTAGCGTTCAGGCGATATTTGGAGCATCCGGACTCCGAATTGGACGATTCTGGAATCGTTGCGATGTGGGAAAGGGAGCTACCTTCCCATTGCTAGTTTGTGAGTATTTTTCTTTTATAAATTATATTTATTCAGATATTATAAATTGATTGATTATTTTAAGTAATAAATCGTAATTATGGATAAATCATTGTAAATATTAATTAATAACTTATAATTATTGGAAACTCATTGTAAGAAGAGGAATAAACATAACATTGTGAGTTGCTTCCTGAGTTAATATAACTATAGGTGATTTAATAATAATAATACAATAAATACTGAAATATACAACTCTGACACAGTCATCATACCTGCACAACCACTGACACTCGGGCCACTATTTCACCATATTCTTGGACACTATTATTTCATGTATTGTATCATAGTTAGATAACTATCATTACGTGTATACTGATCCACAGATACTCTATGACACTGCATTGTCACTAGGCATGAATGATAGAGACCGTTATTTCATGCATTGGTATCATCATTACACAGATATTGTAGTTCACTGGACATGGTATTACATTATATGACCGCTGTTATTACATGTACTAGTGATACACAGATATGTTACACGAATTATTGCTACACATATATGTTCCACTGGTACACGGATACACCAATTCATGGAATACCGTTATTTCATATATTGTTATCATCGTTACATGAATACTCGGTACACAGTTATATCATGTTTACACATTACTGTTACACATGCATGTATTGTTTCTATATTCTTGTCATATGGATCACCGTTCATATTGCATGTCTTATTGTTGCATGTATACTCATGTATTCCTGTTACATGATTGTTTCCCGTTACTTCTATTGATATTCTCGTTATTGATATTCTCGTTACTGGACATGAGTGTTGTTGATACGTGATGTGTGGAACTAAGTGTCACGTGGATCTCAGCCACGGGGGCCACCTCTAGAATCTCACATCTCTTGTATATCGTTTCCCGTTATCTTGTATCATGATATCAACAAGCTCATGTCCTATTATCGTATTACTTGTACCATGCACTGTTCTAGTACTTGATATATTGTGTAGTTCAAATCTAATGAATATAACTTGGGGATGGGGAGACTTGACGATTGACTAGGTCTTGTCGGGTGGATGTCTGGATCCATTGTTAGTCCCACTACAGGGGACGTGGTAGGGCTGGCTACCGTTTGTATTGTATTGTTTCTTGCTCATGCCCTAGCGGGTAGCCCTGGTCTCAGCAGCCAGGGGTTTGTTTAAGGTCGTTGTCCCGGGTATGCACGGGATACACCCACCTGACTAAAGCTCCTCGACCATTGGGTTTTCAGTTAACATAATAAAATGATATAAACAATAGTGACGTCGGGAACACTTGTTATTTGATCACTCTCTCGTTTGGATAATGGTTGCCGTATGCCATGTCCGGATGGGTTCGACTGGAATGCGAACTCTAGTATGAACTGCCAGTAGTATGGGACATTGAAGAGATTGATTAAAATACCAGGTAGTACTGATTGTTATTATTGTATAAATCACCTGACATGCTCGACACATGTATCTTAATTCTCCCTTTCTGTTTGTTACTTTTCCTGATATGTTATCCATTATCATGTCACCTGTATACTTTGTTACATTTTCTGATAATTGTTACACTCTATGTGGTCACACACTATTGATGTACATGTATGCTTGGCATTGCATATATTCTACTTTATGTATACCTTGCGACATCATTACTGTTTATGCACAATACAGTAGTATGGTTATGTTGCATGCTGCACATCTGCATGTTCATGTCTATCACGTCACAACTAGACAATATTATTTATTATATAAAACTGGATACTACTGTAGACATGACCCGATGATAACATGCTAGGTAGCGATGTATTAAAATATGACATTTTTATATTTCTACTGCTTATTAAATGTCTACTATATGGTATTACCGATACAGAATCATGTATTATATATAATTATCGTGCATGTATTACTATAGTACATATTACTGCTTTCTTCATTTTACCACTCACTAGGTCGCTTTCTGACGACCCTAGGTTTGCATGCCCAGGTTGGAGATCCGAGTTATCGTATTGTCAGATAGTCCATTGGATTCACATAGGAGACTCATCATCGAGACCATTCATAGGTATCTTTGTGATTTATTTCTGTTATCTTATTTATCCCTGTTTTTCCTATCTGTTATGATCACTAACCTCTTTCTGCAGGTATTCTTGTACTTATTTCCTGCTGGAACTCTTATATATATGGAGGTGATTTCCTGTACTGAGGCTTAGCGTACGTACGTGAGGGTTTTCCGCCCTACGTATGTACGTCGCCAGAACGTCTCCGTACCTGTGGGATCGGGCGTTACAACGCTTATGCCTTATTTATTATTATTTTATTTTATTGTGATATTATTTCTTAGTTCTATTAGGCTTTTCTAATCTGCCCATGTAACGAGCCTCTAATCGGTGACTCTCAAACCAACGGTCTTAGGGCATAGGGTGAGAAAATACCCAAAGGACTTAAGGACTCTGTTGACACTTAAAAAACAAGATTCTCATTGGTCCGAACGATGTCTAAACTTGTTGACATTTACAAAAGACAAGTGACAGATGAGCTGAAGGCCATTTTTTACCCACCTCCAAGGGACAAGGAAGCAGCTTGGACTCCACTGATCCAGCAAGCAGAACAGTGAACCCGGATTATTTCTAAACAGACCTCAGCAGGTCTAAAATGCTAGCATTTAGCATTACATTAGCCCAAGGAGATAGCCTCGTTTGAGAGGCTAGCATCATCCAGAGCATCGCCAGGAAGCTAACTGACAGCTTCGCCGAAAAGCCTCTTTTCGGATTTCGCCAAGGATTGCCTCTAGCTCCGCTATGAGCTTCAAGCGGGCAGCTCCGTTATTGATCTACTATGGTCAACCTTTGACCAATCAAATCTCCTGATGAGATCGGATCCAATCTGATCAATCCAATTAGGATTCAAATATGGCAGGTGATTGCCACTATCTCTGGACTCTCTTGAAACGAGTAAGAGGATCAAGGAGAATCTCCCAACAATATGGAAAGGATCAAAACAGATCACCGACCTGCCAATTCTAGCTCCGCAGAAGCTATCTTAGCCTCGCAGCAAGGCTACTTTCCAGATTTAAACAGATTTGATTCAATCTGTTTCCATATCTTCAAGGGGACGATTATACCCTTGCTCTCCCTATAAATAGCCCGTCAGGGGCACAAGGGAGGGGGATGGGAGGAGATCGAGGAGGATCATCGATTGATCATCGGCGAGATTGGCGTCTTCTCAAAGATCGGGCTTCTTCATACGCACCGTGCGCTCTCTAACTCAGAGACCTTTCAAGAGAAATACTTCTCCTTTCAGGGTGGTGATACCCTAACAACCTCTTTTCCTCAAGGAATCTCCGGAACCAGGCGAGAAGGAATTCCTCACAGAAGGCGGTTTTGAGAAGTAGCAAGAGGGTTCTACCAACCTTCTATTCTCTGATTCCCCGAACCAGGCGAGAAGGGAATCTCATCGCTCGCATCGTCAAAGGGACAAAGTGGTCGCGCGCTGACCAGACTCCTATCGGCACACTTCTCCAGAATCTCTGAGGGTCTACTTGTAATCTTTTTAAGAATACTTGTAATTTAGCTCCTCAAACTCTTTTTTATAAGTTTTCCCCTTTGCAAACATAATGGAAAACAAGATGGCGACTCCACTGGGGAAGGTATTCTCCTCTGCTGAGAATCAAGTGTCGCAATGCGACGAACAGACCTTCGGGTCTATCTCTGAATTCAGAAAAGCCGGTGCAGCCAGATCTTCTCTGGCTAAACTTCAAGCAAAGTCTCTGCGGAGACGGAAAAGGTTCTTTACAAACCTGCCGCAGTTCTCTGGCGCAACAAGGAAACATGCCCTCAGCCCAGATCCTGCACTTTTGAGAACCTGGTTGTCCAGGTCGATCAAGGAAGATTTGAAGAAGTCCTCTCTGGGGGTGGCCTGATGCTTCGAGCACGGAAGCACAGGAAGGTCTTCATGGCCAAGGTTTCAAATTAGAAACCAGAGGTAGAATCTTGCCAGCACCCCACAGCCCCGCCTGTGGCTATTCAGGTTCCCTGCGAACCTAGGCGCCCCCTGTCAAGGCTGATATGGAAGCCTAAACATGAGTCTTCAACCAAAGCTCCCGGTGTAGTCAAGCCGAGACTGCGCCTCTCCCGCGAAGAAAAGGGTAAGATGCCCATCTGCCCTGACGATACTGCCAGCCATGAAATCACGACGGCAATCATACCGTCACCTGAATCAAGGGCAGCAAAGCCTCCTGTCAGCCTCGCTTTCACAAGCGAAGCTATTGTACCACAACGAATTCACTGGGTTCGCGGCCGCAAGGCTAAGACCGCAGTGTTATCAGAGGTTGATCCCCTTCGCAGCAGAAGAGCGGGCAAAGCACCACCGCGTGCTCCGCTCCCCAATTCATCAAGCACTAAGCTCTCGCACCTGTCGGCGAAGCTAGCACCAAAGTACTATTCAGTACTAATCCCTTCTGCAGGGATAAGAAGAATGGAGCATCATCCCTTGTACGCTCCAGAAAGGCCTCTCCACGGCGTTGTTCAGGCTCTGTTGAGCCTAACCTACGATAATTCTTGACAAACAAGCGGGGATTGGAGTCTCTCCAAACCACTTCCCCTTGTTGTCAAAGAGGATGCCGACTTGTGACAATCCATTCAGCCCGCTGTCGGCAATATCCAATCAAGGCTGCATCTCCTCACCATCAATCGGTGTTTGACCGGTTGTCCGCACATGCCACAAAGAACATCATGAAAGGAGCGCTTCGCGAGGCCCGGCCTTCGCGTCCGTCAACATGACCGGAAGAGGACGAGAGCGACACAGGGAAGGTCATACATCTGATGATACCCCTTTCGGCTCCCCAGATCCAGATTATAGCCCGGGCTTGGGTGAAGTCTTGGTGCAAGAAGAAGGTGTTTTCCGAAACACCAGATCCAGGGTGGCGATACCCTATAATTATGAACAGCCTTCCTCCTCGACGGTCCCAACCATGCCACAGCCCAGGCGGTCACCCCAATCATCCGAAGGGGAAGATGAAGACAGCGGGTATGCCTCGTCAGCGACGGTCAGTTCAGTGCGAACCGACAAAGCATCGGTCAACATGGCCGATAACGCTAACGATGACCTCCGTCGGCGTTTGGAAGCTCAAGAGCAAACCTCCAGGACCCAGCAGGAAGCCCTGGACAATATTCAACAGATGCTTGCCCAACTCCTCAGCAATCGGGGCGGCAATGATACCGGAAGCCACCACGATGAGGAGGAACACTTTAGCAATGATCCGAAATCCAAGGGAGGTTCTTCCCTAGATGCTGAAGTCCTTAAGGGCCTTCAGGCTCAGGTTGCATCCCTAGCTCAGAGGGATGAATTAAAGAAGTAGGGACAGTCCGTCCTTATCCACTAGAGTGGGATTCGGTGCCATACCCACCGAAGTTCAAGCCACCAACGTTGCACACCTATGATGGAAAGAGCTCGCCAAATCAGCACATCTACTATTTCCGGTCTCAGACTGGTAATGTTATAAGCAATGACGCCATCATGGCTAGGCTTTTCATTGGCACCTTAAGGGGGTGGCATTTGACTGGTTTCGTAGTCTTCCCCCGGACTCTATCAACTCCTGGATCGACCTGAAAACTCGGTTCCTTTCTCGTTTCTATGAGGACGATACCGAAGTAACCATGGACAAACTCCTTTCCACTGTGCAGAGGAAAGGCGAATCTGTCCGCGAATACATTGAGCGGTTCAGAAATCTATCTTTGATGTGCCCAGCTGGGATGCCATTACCCATGCTCTTACAGACATGCAGACACAACTTCTTAGACCAAGTAGAAGTTCGCATGGGGGCTGTCAAGGCCCATACTTGGAAGGAATTGTCGAACAAGCTGAGATAGCCGAGAAGTCGGCTAAGAAGTTAGAGCCATCCGTCCCTAGAAGCAAATGGGGCGCGAACAACAAAGGGCGTAGCGATCCCCCGCAATCCTCCCAAGTCAAGGGAAGGAAATCATGTCTGTGGAACTTACGGGAGACCTGCAGTCAAAGGCCAAGAAGAGCGGCGTCAACAGCCAGGAGTCTAAGTTCCCTCCAAAGCAGTACTCCTTTAGAGATGATCAGGTGGTCACGATATTCCATCTGCTCCACAAGGGAAAAGATGAAGCTACCGGATGCTCGGCGTCCTAATGAGATAGGGCGCACAAATGACCCCAAATACTGTCTTTATCATAGAATGGTCCATCATCCTACTGACAAGTGCTATGTCCTCAAGGACAGATACAGCCCTAATTGATGCCGCGTCCTCACACTGAAGACGGAGCAGAAGAAAGTCACTGCCATATGGTGACCCTTGAATTCGGCACAGCCCAAAAGGTCATGGTTCCTGACGGGACTTATCTAGCCCCCACACCGCGGTTGGAAGTCAAGCATTCTTCAGCCATCTAAAGATGACAAGGGTCTCGTCCCCTTGACATTGGAGACAGGGGAAGTTATGTGGATACACCCTGACCTCGTCCAAGACATACAGCGGACGTCGAAGGACTCCAGCAAAAAGGGCAAGTCCTGCAATGTCATCTCTGTCCTGCCAGATGATGACAACCTTACTTCGGCTTCCCTCAGTGATTCAGAAGGAGAAAAGCGTGCTTGCACAGCGCAGGCAGATGCGCCCCAACAGACGGGCACCCGGTCCGAAAAATCATACTTAAGGCAGTATGACAAGTCTACTGACGAGATACAACAGCAAACGACGTCAGTACCAATCCCGACATCCGCTCCAGTCCTGACCAAAGGGAGAGAGAAGCCTAAGGAAGTGCGGTTCGATCATGCGTTGAAGAAACCGTCAGTCCAAGGGCTAGACACGCCCTTCCGTTTTGATATATTGGCCCACTTAGCCAATATCCCGGCTCGCATCACGATACACGAGCTTCTTCGTCTCTCCAAAGAGACAAGAGAGGCACTCAGAGATGCGCTGGCCAACTCGGAGTCCTTTCTGACATACATGCCTGAGGTTCCTGATGATGAGATCCGGCCTTCCTGCTCAGAGTGCCATCACGCACAGTCAAAGGTGCCTGCTATCACCTTCACGGCGGAAGATATGCTTCTCAAGGACAACAAGCACGATCGACCTCTGTACTACACCGGATATATCGTTCAACATGCATTGAAAGAGTACAAGTCGATCCGGGGTCTGCACTCAGCATCATCCCCAAAAGGCTCCTCTATTTCCTCGGCATACCATTGTACAAGTTGTCCGCAACCACCACTACAATATATGGTTTCAACGCCGGGAGCAGCCATCCACTTGGGAAGATTCGGCTCCGTTGCAGAATCGGAAGCCTCAAGTCAGAAGTGACGTGCTATATCATTGATGCTGACACATCATATAACTTGCTGCTAGGAAGACCCTGGATTCATGCCAACTGGATCGTTCCTTCCACTCTCCACCAATGCTTCAAATATGTTGAAGATGATGCGACAGTACGAACTGTCTTCGCTGAAAAGCAACCCTTCAAGGGGTGGAAAACTACTTCACCGACGCCCTCCTGTATCAAGAGGCCGATGGAACGCCTGCAGAGCCATTGCCAGACGATGATGAAAGTGGCAATGAGGCGGATTCGGAATCCGAAACGGGCATGCCAGCCATTCTGATTGGCAAGCCAATTGTAGCATGCTTTAATGATCCCCGATGTAAGATCCCTCCTGGAGAGGAAGGCGAATGGATAATTAATGATAATATTTCTTTTGATTATCCTGCGAGCATCGAGTCGATTAAATCCATTATGGATGGCTCTCTTCATATGCCCGTACATGAGCCGAGTGTGGCTAGCACATCCGTGGAAGCCATAGAAGGGGCCACGCTGGTAGTCCCTCCGTCCAAGCAAGGTCAGGCGCCGATAATCTTCGGCAGAGCCCGGCCAGGGAGATTCTCAACTACAGACTCAAGCTCAGAGTCGGATGCTCCACAGTTCTTTCATTACGCGCCATCAGCGCGCCATATTATGAAGAAGATGGGTTACAACCTGAAGCAGGGAGCGGGCCTAAACTTCGGAAAGGAAGACGCAGCTTGATGCGTAACTCCGTCCCAAGAGGAAACCTGCAAATTACTATGATAGTACACGCAGGGGGTTAGGGTATGTCACACCCACATCATCAACAACAGTTCAGGTCAAAGACGACGAACCAATTCCATCACAGTCGGACTCATCTGCCGAGTGGGACTCTGACATCAGCATAGGAGGGATGTTCAACGGCCTCACTGTGAATATGACTTCAGGCAGTCAATTGGAACCTGCGGAAGCTGCTGATGAGGAACTTTGGGCCCAGCAATTAAGTCTCCAATGGGAAAGTGGTTCGAGCTGCGCGAGCCACCTACCGAAGACAAGGTGATCCAGGTCAACTTGGGCAGTCAAGATCACCCCAAGTAGGGGTGAGCATCGGTCGGTTCGGTTCGTTTTTGCTAATTTTTGCAAAACCGAGCCGAACCGATTAGACTTAGTAACCGAACCGAACCGAATCGACTCAGTTCGGTTCGGTTTTTCGGTTTTTTTCGGTTAGGTCAATATATTGCCATTATTTCTTACATTTTTTAATTACCATTATATTATCATCTTTAATATTATAATTTCAAATATCCATTACCTAAATTAGAAATAAGAAAAAGATTCTAAGCTTAATGTGAATTGAAAATTTCATATTCTAAAACTTTTACACTGTATTTGAGCTCTTATATCAAAACTCATATAATTATTACTAACTTTTAATGATAAGAATGAAAAAAAAGAACTATATTAATATAAATATTATTCTCAATTGTGATGGTGTACTTAATATTGCTTTCATATAATCAACATAAAAAGATGGTATTACTAAAACTAATGAGATAAGCTTCCACCACTTTTTATTATGAACAATATGATTCACTAAATTGAATTTGAGTAGGTAATATATGGTGAGAAATTCGGTTCGGTTCGGTCGATTCGGGTTTTGGAACACAAAACCGAAACCCGACCGAATTAGAGCGGTTCGGTTCGGTTCGGGTTCGGGTTTCGGTTTTTGGTCGGTTATTTCGGTTATAACCGAACTCTGCTCACCCCTAACCCCAAGCCTATTTTCATAAGTGAAAGCTTATCACTTATCGAAAAGGAAGAATTGATAATACTCATAAAAGAGTATATAGATGTCTTCGCCTGGAGCTACGAAGACATGCCTGGACTTGATCCACAGGTCGCTATGCACCGACTAAACATCAAGCCCGACGTTAAGCCAGTCAAGCAGCAACAACGTCGGTTCCGCCCAAACATCATGGAGGCTATTGAAGCCGAAGTTCATAAGCTCATTGCTTGTGGCTTCATCCGGGAGGAACAACATCCAGATTGGGTGGCTAACATAGTCCCCGTCCTCAAGAAGAATGGGAAAATACGGATCTGCATCGACTACCGTGATCTCAATACGGCCTGTCCCAAAGATGAATTCCCACTGCCGATCACTGATGTCATGATCGACAACACATGCGGGTTCGAAAGGATGTCTTTCATGGACGGCTTCTCAGGGTACAACCAGATCAAGATGTATCCTGATGACGAGAAGCATACTTCTTTCCGAACGCCATTGGGGGTATACTGCTACACTGTGATGCCCTTCGGATTGAAGAATGCCGGAGCAACCTACCAGCGGGCGATGAGCATGATCTTCCGCGACCATCTCCGAAAGACGGTGGGAATGCTATGTTGACGACATTGCCGTCAAAAGCCGCAGCAAAGATGAACATCTTCGCGATTTGAGAACGATGTTCGACATAATGCGGGCTCATCAGCTGAAAATGAACCCGACAAAATCCTTCTTGGGAGTGTCTAGTGGCAAGTTCCTTGGGTTTATTGTCACATCAAAAGGAATTCATCTTGACCCAGACAAAGTCAAAGCCATCCAGGACATGCATCCACCAAGGAACCTCAAAGAGCTCCGAGGCTTGAAGGCAGATTAGCCTACATCAGAAGATTCATAGCAAATCTTTCGGGCCGCTGCCAACCGTTCACCCGTCTCATGAAAAAGGGTACCGCCTTCATATGGGATCAAGCTTGTCAAGAAGCTTATGAAGACATTAAGAGGTATCTCACAAACCTCCAGTCTTGGTGGCCCCTGCATCAGGGAAACCATTCTTGCTTTATGTAAAAGCTCTGGATTATTCCCTCGGCGCGCTCCTCGCTCAAAAGCTCAAAAGCGACAATGGCCATGAGCAGGCCATTTATTATCTGAGCAGGACTCTCATAGGAGCGGAATCTCGCTACAATCCTGTTGAGAAAGAGTGTTTAGCTCTCGTCTTCGCTGTCCAGAAGACACGACATTATTTGGTTGGCCAAACCGTACATGTCATCTCCAGGGTGAACCCTTTACGTCTTCTCATGACGAAGCCAGGGTCGCTGAATTCAAGTTGGCTAAATGGGCACTTCTGTTGTTTCAATACGACATGACCTTTACTCCTCAGAAAGCGGTTAAAGGCCAGGCCCTTGCAGAGTTCTTAGCTGCTCATCCAGTTCCAGAACATTCAAAACTTCACGAAGACATCCCTGATGAAGTCTTCGAGTCTAATGCAACCTCAGTAGAGGAAGTGTGGCAGATGTTCTTCGACGGAGCATCGCGGATGGGCCCCAAAGGGAAGATCATTGCCGGAGTGGGGGTTGTGTTCATCTCCCCACAGGATCATATCCTTCCCAGAGCATTCTCCTTGACAGAATCATGCTCCAACAATGTAGCAGAATACAATGCTCTGCTCATCGGTCTCCAGCTTGCCCAGGGAATGGGGGTACGCTACCTCGAAGCTTACGGCGATTCAAAGCTGGTCATCATTCAGGTAAAAGGCGAATATGAAGTCCGCCATGAGGACTTAGTGCCTTACTATCATACAGCCATCGTACTGGCTAGCCTATTTGAAGGCTTCTACATCGGGCATGTGTCTCGATCTCAGAACACCAAGGCGGATGCTCTCGCTGCATTAGCGACAACGCTAGCCTTGCCAGCCGACACCGAGTATCACCTCACAGTCGCAACCCGACATCTTGTATGCTCCAGGCAGGTGCTAAGAGCCCGAGAAGTCTATAATGTATCCATGAATCTTGAGACGAGGGATTGGCGCTTCCCTCTCATTGACTATGCTCTGCACGGTCTGCTTCCAGACGATTCTAAAGAAGCGGCTTCCATCAGACGAAGATCTCTCCGTTTCTATTATGATCCAACCTTGAAGACACTTTACCGTCGTTCATATGACGGTGTCCTCCTCCGTTGTCTCTCTCATTCAGAGGCACAGGAAGTGCTTAAAGAAGCACATGATGGCATTTGCGGAGCTCACCAGCCGGGTCCAAAGCTTAAAGACAGGCTGCACAGACTTGGGTATTACTGGCCGACCATGATGGCCGATGCCACCCAATATGCACGAAGGTGTAAGGCATGCCAGATCCATGCAGACTTCATACACCAACCTTCAGAGTTGCTCCACCCTACTGTTGCTTCATGGCCATTTGAAGCATGGGGAATAGACGTCGTAGGGCCAATCAGCCTTCTTCGGCAAGAGGTCACCGGTTTATCCTGGCAATAACCGATTACTTCTCAAAATGGGCAGAGGCCATACCGTTGGCCGAAGTTAAAACCTCCAATCTGGTTAGCTTCATCAAACACCATGTCATCCATCGATTTGGTGTCCCCAGGCGGATCATTCATGACAATGGTCCCCAATTTGTAAGCCAAGGGTTCTATCGGTTCTGCGATAAATACCGAATTCAGAATGTGGCTTCAACCGCCTACAATCCTGCCGCCAATGGCTTGGCAGAGGCATTTAACAAGACGATCATCAAGCTGCTCAAGAAGTTTGTCTCCTCGAACAAGCGAGATTGGGACGAAAAGCTCGGTGAATGCCTTTGGGCCTACCGGACTACGGTTCGGACACCGACAGGCAATACGCCTTTCTCCCTGGTATATGGGTGCGAAGCGGTCATCCCATTGGAAATCCAGGTGTCATCATTACGGGTAGCCTTGACTACTAAGATGACATCAGAAGACAATGATCGCCTGCGTCTTCAAGAGCTCGAAGCCCTAGACGAGAAGCGGCTCCAAGCTCAGCAACACATCGAGCTATATCAGGCTCGGATGTCAAAAGCCTTCAATAAGAAGGTCAAACAGAGAGTCTTCCAGAAGGAGACCTGGTCTTAGCCATCAGACGACCGATGATCATGACGCACAAGACCAAAGGCAAATTTCAGCCTAAATGGGAAGGACCATTTGTAATAGAACAGTCTATTCAAACGGGGCATACCGCCTTATGAATGCAAGTGGCGACCTATTCATGATGCCGATCAATGGCAAATTCTTGAATAAGTATTATCCTTAATCGAGGATCCTTCTCTCGATCAAGTTAACATTACACCTCTGATCGAGATCCGCGCGTCCGAAATGCGCACAAAGAGAGCCTTTCTCTTCTTCCAAATGAGACCATACGGCCATGAATCAACTGGGGACCCAGCTGTGCACCAGTTGTCCTAAAAGGCAATCGAGGTTGTGCAGACATCAACCTGATAATCCACATCCTTAACGATTAAGGATAGAGGAAAATGTTGGCCTCTAAGCCCAACATGAGTTCTCGACAACTCGTCATGCTGAGGGGAATAGCATGGCTAGCCCAACTCAAACGGTAGTTGGTAAAGGCATATCAAACACGTTGATAGCTGGGGTTTGCTAAAAATCCTAAGGGACCTGCTCCCATTTGATTCCCTCTCTAGAATCACCTGCCAATTCTCATCCATATAATGGTAGGACCACATATATTCCGCTGTTATGTTAACATTAAACCTATGACAGCATTCCCTCATTCCTCCTGTGAGAACGAGACCTCCAAAATCACCTACCAATTCTCATCCATAGAATGGTAGGGCCACATATATCCCATTGTTATGTTAACATTAAACCTATAATAGTGGTTCCCTCGTGAAAACGAGACCTCATCACCTATTTTTGAGCTTGGTGGCTTCTCAACCAGTTATGTCATTGCGACCCCTGAACTGGCAGATAGCCAAGTCTCATCTACCATTGAGCTTAGTGGCGTCTCAATTGGTTATGTCATTGCGACCCCTGAACCAGCAGACAGCTAAGTCTCAATTCTGAGCCCTGTTGACATTTACAAAAGACAGGTCTCGATGCTTGTTGACATCTACAAAAGACAAGTATCACCTATTTTTAGCTTGGTGGCTTCTCAACCAGTTATGTCATTGCGACCCCTGAACTGGCAGATAGCCAAGTCTCATCTACCATTGAGCTTAGTGGCGTCTCAATTGGTTATGTCATTGCGACCCCTGAACCAGCAGACAGCTAAGTCTCAATTCTGAGCCCTGTTGACATTTACAAAGACAGGTCTCGATACTTGTTGACATCTACAAAAGACAAGTATCACCTATTTTGAGCTTGGTGGCTTCTCAACCAGTTATGTCATTGCGACCCCTGAACTGGCAGATAGCCAAGTCTCATCTACCATTGAGCTTAGTGGCGTCTCAATTGGTTATGTCATTGCGACCCCTGAACCAGCAGACAGCTAAGTCTCAATTCTGAGCCCTGTTGACATTTACAAAAGACAGGTCTCGATACTTGTTGACATCTACAAAAGACAAGTATCACTGATTGGTCTCTAATGTTGCATATTTAATATCATATTTCCATACTTATTTTAGAATAAAAGCCTGCATTGTCCTAATTAATTGCTTAATTTATTTGCAGGCCCATTCTTTAAGGAGATGAAGAAAAATGAGCCAACCCACAAAAAAATTCTGAATTAAATCAGAGTTAATTCACACTCAGTAAATCAGGGAAAAATCAAGAGGTAGAAAACTGGTTGAGAAGAATCCTCTCAGAATCGATCGGTTGAAGTAAAGATCAAGCAAGTTTGATTCAGATTCTGACTGATACATTTTAGTATTCGAATCATAACTTTTGCTACAGAATCTCAATTCTGATGATTCAAGATGATCCAGAAAGCAGACTGACAGAGCTATAACTCTTATGTTGATCATTATTTCTAATTCTGTCAGTTGTTAAGTGATATTCAGCAATCAACAAGCCAACAAACAGCAGATTAGAACTGAATATCCACCTCTACCCCCTCCATTTCTCCTATAAATACCTGCACTCAAGGCAAAAGAGAGGCCAATGCAGAGTTAGGATTTTAGACTAGTTTTCCATTTTGTAGTTTAGTTTTTACTTTTTGTAACTTGTATGTAGCTTAGGTTAGAAGATGATTCATGTAAGTAAGAGAGAGAGGCTGATGTTGAGAGTGACACCGATGTACTCCTCCTCTTTCTTTCATTGTCTCAGTAAGCAATAAAGGTAAACTTTTCTTTGTGTTCGTTTCTTTACTTTCCTTACATTTGTTTTGCTTTTCGTTTTCCTTTTCTACTTCACATTGGTTGTATGTGTTGAGTCTACAAGTGAACTCTAAGCAAGTACACCGATGCTACGTGAGAGCCAGCGATAGTTCATGAAGACGTTCTCCTCTTCCAAGCTAGCATCACTTCGTTCTTCTTATGCTTGACGATATAATGTGCACGGGGACCGAGTTCGAGTTTATGATCTATGCGTTGAACGCCTCCGAAGTACAAAGGTAGAACTTGCAAAAAGGTTTCCAAGTAAGTCATCACCAAACTAGGTAAGTAATTCTTACTTTCTTTCTTTTCTTTTATCGCTATAGTATAGATCGCCAACACGATTTCTTTCACCACTTCTTCCCATCGTTTTCGATCTTTTCCTCCACTTCCTTTGTACATAGTCGCTTTTATTGTTTTCCGATTTTCCACCTTCTTCATCTCTTGCTTTCTCTCTAACTTTAACTATAACTTTCTTTTTCTTTTTCATAACATAAAACAGAGAAGAACTTTCGCTTGTTGGATAACGATTTCAATAAAACTGTAAACGCTTCCATCGCAAACCCTCCTGTGGATCACGACCCGCATAGCCACTTGCTATAGCGGAAGAATTGAGCACTTGCACATTTTTATT